>VMDR010000278.1:16244-66693 GCA_007922815.1 Macrotus californicus | reverse complement strand
GTTGGTGGGTGCCAGGGGCTGAGTCACCCTCCGTGCAGCCACAGTTCCTCGTTTGTGAGCTGAAGATACCTCATGTCTGACAGCGTGGCTGTCAGAGTGGCCGGGGAGGTGCCAGGTGCCCTTCCTATGCCTGGTGAATGCCGGCGTCTTCCGCTGGACCGGCGCAGACTGCCTCACACGGCGCCCTGTGTCTGTGCCTGGACTCCAGCACGGAGCTCTACTCTGCAGGGGCGCTCCTGCTAAGTTAGAGCAGCTCCGAGACCCTCTCTCGTCCCCTGTCTACTGGCTTGTCCGTTTATGCGTTTCACTCCTTTGTGCAGCGGTTACGCAAAACCAGGTACTCCCTGCGGCCATGCTCGCGCTCCCTCGTGTCCAGAGCCCCGCGCTGAGCGGACCAGCGCAGAGTAAACACGGAGCCAAATCCGAGCAGTGCCGCGGAGGCCGGCCGCAGAAACGCACGTGTGAGCCGGTCCTCGTGGAGCTGGCGCGGCGGATGTCACACGGCTGAGCTTCCAGACTGGCCAGCAGCAGCGACTCGGGCAGGGGTGTGCCGGGGACCACATTCGTGGGAGGCCCCCGACAAGGGTTGCTGGCTCCTCCCTGTGTTTGTGGTCGTGCTTCCGATGCTGGAGTGAAGGCGGGTGGTGCGTCGGAGGGGACATTTCTAATTTACGAAGGAACGTTCGTGAAAGAAATTTTCACAGTAAAAGAAACTTCTCTTTCCAGATCGCAGCCCTTTCTCAGAGGCTGTGTGTTGAACGACAGTTGGAGTTTCCGCCCAGACCGCCAAACCCCGCTTAGAAACCTGTTGCAGGGAGCGTCCTCTGAGGCTGCAGCACAGTGCGCTGGTTGTCGGCAGGCAGGGCTCGCGTGTGTTGTGTGAGCGGCTGTGTGTGTGTGCTCTGCCCGTGATGTCCCGCGCTGCCGTGAGGCTCACGTGCTTTCAGGCTCTTCCTCATTCAGCCACAAGTGCTAGGCGGAGCCTCTGAGTCGTGCGGGGCAGGGGCCAGAGCCACACTGTCCCCGGGGTGACGGCTCCTCGGCTCAGGTCGAGTTTGCCAAGAATGGCTGAGACAGCTTGGAATTTCCCAGAGTTTTTACCGAGAGAGGAAGAGATGAGACTTACAGGAACTGCGACCCATGTGGAGGTGACACATTTCTAGAGAACAGTGTGCCCCACAGTGGGCTGCTTTCTCATGGGCACCCCCTCACCCCACAGTGGGGAGCCTGCCCAGGGCTGCCTCTGGGCCGCCCTCCTGGGCTCTCATTTGTCTCTTCTTCCCCCAGTGGAGGCCATGACTGAACAGCCCAAGGGGGTAGAAATGACCATCCCTCCTGAGGGTGGGGACATGGCCTTGGGTTTATTATCTCCTCAGAACCCCTAGTGGCACCACTGACTCTGCTGGGACCACCGTGTGCTGATCCCAGACTCTGCTGAAGAGGGGAATGCGTGCCTGCTGGCCTCTGCCTCCTGGGGGCCTCCAAGGGGCACAGAGTCCCTTGTCCTTCCTGCCCTGCCACGTGTACCTGGGCACTGTGTGAGCCTGGGGGCTCGGCGAGGCTGGCTGCTGGGCTGCCCGGGTCCGTGGGTGGCAGGCCCTTGTTATGTTTTGTCTCCACGGGGAGCAGCAGTCCCTTCCACATTCATCACGTGTCCTTCTGGAAGGCCACTCCTGTCACCAGCAAGGCTGCCATGAGTGTGTTGGGCGGACGTGGTTCAGTCAGCCTGGTGGCCATCCCAAGACCTGCCTGTGTGGGCCACAGCTGGTCCCGGGAGTGGCAGCCACATGTCCTGCTTTCAGCCAGAGGGGGCTAGGCACACAGCTTCTGCTTTTGGGTCTGCGCCTGAGGAGCTGTGGGAGGCAGGACCCGGGGCCCCTGATAGGTCACTCGGCCCCAAAGCCTCTGTTTCCTCCTCACAGGGATGTCCAGAAGACGCGCAAGGGAGCTGTCGTCAGCCCTGAGAGGTTTTTTTAATTCTCACCCAGGAGTATGGTCACTGATACTAGAAAGACAGGAGAGAGAGATCAGCCACGTGGCGTACACTCCCCGACCGGGGATCGAACCCACGGCCTTTTGGTGTGCGGGCAACACTCCAACCCACCGAGCCCCCGGCCAGGGCCGGAGCTGTTTCTGTCAGTCTTCTGCCGTAGCAGTGTCTGGCTGGTGCCCAGGATTACGAACGCCTCTGGGGGGCGGGTGACATGCTGCTTTGCGTCATGACGCCCTGGCCGGGGTTTGCAGGAGCTGAGACCTGGGTGCTGGTGGCTGGCTCCGGCCCCACAGGAGTGACTCGTGTCCCCTCCAGAGGCACAATGAGTCTGTGGCACAAGCCCGGCCACAGCAGCACAGCCGGCAGGGTGGAGCCCCAGCCTCAGGGTTCCCCTGCTAGCAGCTGGAGCTGCTGCCCCTCAGAGCCGGGCTGTGTGTTTGTTTAATGGCCGTGTGGTTTAGGTTTTTCTTAGGGAACATTGAAGTCACCCCGAGTGAACAGTCACACCGATCTTTTTGTTCTGAAGGTCGTGCTGTCACTACAGGAGGCCCGGGGGTGGGGGCAGAGACAGGAAGTCCCTGTGCTGCCTCTGCCTGGACCGAGCTCCTGGCCCCGGCCCGTGGGCGCTGTGCATCGTCGCCCGCCCACGGCCCTGCTTGCAGCTGGTGACTCAGAGCAGGCTGCAGGGGAAGGGCGAGTCACTGCCCCCCACCCCCACTTTCCAGGGTGGCTTCCAGCTCCCAGTTCTGTGGTTTCGTGCAGCGTGCGTGTCAGCGGCACTCGAGGCCGCTGTTCTTGGCCGGGTGGCACAAGCCAGCACCAAGAATTCGGCGTCTGCTGGTGCTGCTCATTGGCAGGCTGGCCGTGGGAGTGGCAGCCAGGGGCCCGTGCGGGGGCAGGGCTGAGGCCCTGGTGAACTGCCGTCTACCTGTTAGGTCCCACATCTGTGCCCGACCCAGCGAGAACCCAGTCTGTTCCATGGGCTTCAGTATTTCGAGAATAACAGGCGGGAAGAGTTGCTCTGACAGTCGGCAGCTGGGCGCCTGTCACGGGAGAGCTTGCTCCCCACTGGGGGGCCTGCCTGCGGTCGCTCAAGGCCCCCACATGGCTGGAGCAGTCTACACGCAGGTGGTGCTGCCAGCCTGCTCGGGATGTCTGGTCTCTGAATCCCGGCTCTGCGCCCCGCGTGGGGGGCCAACTGCATGAGGAGCCCGGCGGGCCGGTTGTCATGGCAGCCAAGACTTCGTGAGCTCACAGTGCTTCAGGGGCTGCGTTCCCAGGGCAGCCACGAGACGGCTGCCATCGGGCTGTGGGCGCGCCCTGTCTGCAGGCACGTCAGACTGCCCCCCTCCTCGCTGCCACAGAAACCAGGGAGATTTGGTGACATTACCAGCAGCTGGGACCCCATTTTCTCTGCTGGGAGATGAGGGCGCTCTTCCCTCAGAGCTGCTCTTGCCAAGGGTGTGAGGTCCTCAGCCCCTTTTCGGTCTGGTGAAGCCCGTGGGTGGAGCCCCTGGCAGTGTGTTTCTCAAGGCCCAGAGCAGCACAGATAGGGTGACAAGGAGCCTGGTCACATTGAAACACCGTCATCAAAACACCAAATGGGCCCTGGCAGGTGAGGCTCAGTGGACTGAGCGCCAGCCTGTGAACCAAAGGGTCGCTGGTTCGATTCCCAGTCAGGGCACGTGCCTGGGTTTCGGGCCAGGTCCCCAGTAGGGGGTGCGCCAGAGGCAACCAACGGACGTTCCTCTCGACATCGGGTTTCTCACCCTCCCTCCCTCCTTTCCCCTCTCTCTAAAAACTAAAAATAAATAAAATCTAAAAACACCAAATGAATGAGTGACAAAGTGACAGACAAGCCCCTTGATGGCACTTAAGAACCGGGCCAGCAGAGCTCGGATTGCTGTGACTCGGACGCGGCGGCGAGTCTGAGACGCACTCAGTGCCAGCAGCCGTCCTGTGATGTTGTGGTCGTCCCGTGTTTTCCGCGAGCCGCAGGTATTGCTGATGCTGCCGTGGCTTGTGTGGGTTCTTCATGGAAGGGCTACATTGCACTTGGGGGTCAGTCCAAGGTCACAGACCGCCGCACGCTCTGCATGGGTCCCTGGCTAAGACTGGGATACATGGGGCACCCTCACCCCAGGGTGGGCTCCTCTTGGGCAGGGCACCTTGATGCCACTGCCATCGGCCCAGGGCCCTCGGCCCAGGCGGGGGGTCCTGGGGTGCCTGGTGACTGAACTTGTGCCCCGGAGAGTCATACCAGCTGCCCGGATGAAAGCCACGGCGAGGCAGCCACACCGTGAGCTCCAGGCTCGCCCGCCAGGCGTTGTGTGCGTGGCGCTCCTCCTGAGGAAGCGACGGGCCTTGGAGCGCCCCTGTTCTCCGGGGAGGCCAACACGTGAAGAAGCGCAGCGGCACAGAGGCCGTGCTGCCCCGCCCGTCCACGCGGGACTGTGTGCATGCGAGGTTTTCTTCAGCAAAGCCAAACCTCCTCCTCTTGGGGGCGGGGGTCCCACTTGCACACCTGACACACCCGGCCCCTGGGTGACGCCGAGCTCTGCTCTGGCTGCCGTGCGGGCCGGCAGGGCCTCCCGGGTCAGGCAGGGGCAGGAAAGGTGCTCCCGCACGTGGTCATCAGTTGCGGTCTCGTGTCCTGGGCCACAGCCACACTGCAGGGTCCGGGCGTTACTCCCTTGGGCCCGAAACAGGGCTGTGCCCTATGAGACCTCCGGCTGAGGCCTCCTGGCCTCGTCCCCCTACCCCCAGGGCCCCTGTGCAGCTTGCCCAGGGGTGCAGCATGGGCTGTCCCCTCCTGGCCTCTCCTGCACCTGTCAGGTGTGGCTTCACTGATGGGCTTCGAGGCCGAGGCCCTTCTAAGGCTCTCACGTCATAGGTCCCCCTCCTAGGCGTACTTGGGTGGCCCAGCTGGGGAAACTCCCCGCCTCCCCTGGGACACCGCAGCCCCAGGCTCTCCATGCCACCTTTCCCGTCAGTGTGGCGGTTCGGTGGG
The DNA here is from genome assembly GCA_007922815.1 of Macrotus californicus. NCBI lineage: Eukaryota > Metazoa > Chordata > Mammalia > Chiroptera > Phyllostomidae > Macrotus > Macrotus californicus. The sequence goes on along the minus strand of VMDR010000278.1, from coordinate 61,690 downwards.
ACCCCCCCTTTGCCGGCCTGACATAAGCTGGGTGTGAGCAAAGTCCCCGGAGGCTGTTAGGGTCACCATTGGTGGTGGTGTGTCACCGTGAAGGGCGTACTGAGGGCACTGGACTGCTTGCTGTCCCTGCCCCATCCAGGGCCGCCCTCACTTTGCTCCTGTCCCCTCGCTTTCCTGTCCCGTATGCCAGCTTGTCCCTGGTCCCCATCCCATATTCAGGGGGAGCGTACCACGAGAGCACCACTCGCAAGGGAACTCTCTTTTCTCGGCGTGGGGGTGGCCAAGTAGGGCAGCCACCCCCCTCTGTGACCCTCCTCTGGAAAAGTCGGCACTCATCCAACCCCACGGGGTGGGGAGGGCCAGTGCCGACAAGCCTGCCTCCCGGGCATCTGTTAACACCAGAACCTGCCGGCTGCCGTGACCCACTTACTCACACAGGAAGTCAGTTACTCATTCACTGGTTTCCCTTTCACTGATGGGGAAGTGGCTCTGAAGAAGGAATTTTTAGACACACGTGCGGATGTCTGCGGTGGTTCAGCCAGCACTTGCCTCTGTCCGGACACCACTCAACTCTTGGGCTGGGGGACCCTGCCCTCTGAAGTCGCTCTAGCCAGGACAGCAGACGGACAGATCGATCACCAAAGCTCTCAGGCGTAGCCGGCCGCTGTCCTGGACGAGTCACACCCCTCCCCCCATAGCTGGGTCCCTCTCAGGTCCTAGCCAGGTGTCCCCGGAGGAGAAAGGACTGGGCTTCTTATTCCCAGGGGTTTGCCTCCAGTGCAGAAGCGGGACGCACACTGACAGAAACAACAGGAAGTCCATTCCAAACAAAGCCATCACACTGGCTGGCGGACAGGACTCGTGGGTGGCCAGGCTGGGGTCGGGAAGGTCTCCACACCAAGGGGCCTGGGTTTCCCTCCAGGGGCCAGAGAGGAGCCTGGCGGCCCCGGGGAAGCACACCACACAGAGTCCCCCCTGCTGGCAGGGCCTCCTCCTTTTTTTTTGTTTTTCTGTTTGGCAGTTTTGCCGATTTTTGTGAGTGGGGACTAGAGTGTAGGTAACCCCCGTACAGAGCTGCTGTGGCGACTCTTCGCCCTCGTTTCGTTTCCTGGCGAGCCGTGCCTGCACGCACTCACTTGGCCCAGACGGCCGTGTTGAGCCTGGGGCCACGCGGCGGCGGGCGCGGCGGGGCTCCCACCTCCTCCCCAGCGAGTTTCTGCCTCTCTCCGAGTGCCCAAGGGCACCCTCCCTGAACCGCACTTGGCGGTGCACTGGGCACCGTGGTCAGCACCTCGCTGACAGCACAGCGGCCCTTCCTGCCTCGCGGGGAGGCCCAGGTGGGAAAGACGCTCGGTGGCGTGTCCTTGGTGGAGTCTTTCCAGGTGCCATGTCCTCTTCGGCTTCTGTTTATTTAGCAGAGGTGGATGGCACCTTCTGTCATCAGGGTGGGGGGCATGGGGGGTGCAGGAGGTTGGCCAGGGGCTCACGCTCTGGGGCAGGGAACTGTGCTTGTCAGCGGCACGTACCCACCAGGCTCCTGCCAGCCAGCTCCCCTGGGCCCCGGGCACCTCTCTCTGCCCGCCCGCCCTGTTGGGTCCTGCTGTCGGCTCCTCCCGTGGTTCCAGGTGGACGTGGGGGCTGCTGCCATCCTCAGAGTCGTCTGCGTCGTCCGTGGTGAAGGTCTGTGGCCTCTGGTGGCATCTGGTTTCCATCTGGGCGCCAGAGCTCACGCGGCAGCGGGCGGTCGTGCCCTCCACGCACGGGCCCGGGCCCTCCCACCGTGTGGGATTCTCTCTGGTGTTTCGGCTGCAGCTCCTGCAGGCCGTGAGATTGGCTCTGAGGGCTGGCGGGAGGCCTTCCCGAGGTTCCGAGACAGCCTCTGTGTTTCCTCCGCGTGGGAGTCGTTGCAGCTTTCACTTGTGACTTTGTGCCCCTTACGCCCTCCCACGCTGTGGTCTGGGCTGTCCTTGTCATGTCCAGAAGCGAGGGAGAAGCCCATTGTGAAGTCACGTGTTTTGTGACTGTGTCACTGTTGCGACGTTTGCGTTGCTTTTTTAACTTAGTAGCTCGCACTGGTGGGCGGTTTTCTGTTTCCCGTGGCCAGCTCTGCAAGTAATAGGGACTGGGGACATGGGGAGCGGCCCAAGGCCAAGCCCCCGGCAGCTGATCGGGCTCAAGGAGGCTGAGAGCATCGGCGCCCGGCGGGGCAGTGGCCGGCAACAGCGCGGGGCGCAGCGGGGGTTTGGAGCAGAGCTCCTCGGTGTGGCGTCGCTCTGCCTGGGCCTCGGACGGCCTCACTTCCCACAGGCTTTTCTCTGCAGCCGGGTGGTGCAGCCAGATGTGCGCGCAGGCACTCCGGACCGGGGCCGGGGCCCACGCTCCCGACATGCCGCACGGGGTCTGGGTTTGGTGGCTCTGCGGCTGGGCACTTCCCAGGACACAAAGGTGACTCCCGTGGTTTAACTTTGCTTCCACTCACAAGAGTCCTCCTGCTGGACGGAAGGCGTCCACCTGAGAACAGGGACCGTGTGTTGGCACTGGGCGCCGAGGCCACATCAGTCCTCGGTGTGAGCCACTGAGTTGGACAGTGGTGTCCTTGGCAGGCCAGGAGCCCTAATGTGAAGGGTCCCCTGTGGCCTGCCAAGCTCACAGGAGAGAAACGCAGTGCATCCCTTTGGTGACCTGCCCTCAGACCCTGTCCTGGGAGGCGACCCTGGGCTGCTCACGAGCCCTCCTCGTTCGTGTGTCCGTGGTCCTGGGGACGGTCCCCAGCACAGCAGGCCCACGTTGCCTGCATGGGGGGTGGAGTGCCTTGCGGTGTGTGCATCTGGCATCTGTGACGTCAAGCTTGCGCTGTGGGGAGAGGCCTGCGGGTTTCCCAGTGGGACAACTCAGTGACGTGACTAGCCTTCAAAGCTTGTTCCTTTTCTCCTAGAAAGGGGACAAAGTGAAAAACTGGTAACTCGAGGACTGGGTTTTCGTGGGTCGGAAGTGCAGTGAGAACAGCGTGTATTATTGCTAGTGGGGTGCTCTTGTCCCCAGTGAAGGTCAATAGCAGTTGCGGTACATGGGTTTTTTTTAATAAGGATTTTTTGGAAAGAAATTTTTGAGCGAAAATTAAAAATGTTCTGTTACTGAGAAAATATTTCCCCTGAAGCCGTTTCAGTCGTGCTGACGGGGTTGGGGGGAACGTGAATTGAAGCTTCTTTATACTGTGTGCTCGTCTGGGGGGCCCTTGCTAATCAAGTCCGCGGTTGGTGGAGGGCCAAGGTGAGGATCCCGCCCCTTCGTTACCATGGCCTTGTCCCCTCCCCGTCATTGCCAGCGCCCCAGCTCCTGATCTGCCTGGTGCAGAGAGGACAGACGTGTACCTGGTGCGCGTGCGTGCCCGAGTTTAGAACGTGCTGTCGGTGAAGAACTGGCTTCCTGTGGAGACGCCGCCTTTGTGGGTGTGCAATGTTGGTCAGGAGAAGGGGGTGCTGAGTTGCGGTTTCTGACACCCCAGAGATTGTAGAAAGTTGAGGGCCCGTGTGGACCCTGCATACCTGTCCAAAGCCCTGGAAGTCACTTGTGGGAGGCGGTGCTCAGGTGGGGTATGGCGGGCAACATGGGTGAGCCACTGGGGTTGGGAAGCCATGGCTGTCTTAACTCCTGATGATCAAGCACCTTCCTTCGTGACTCTGTGGCCATCGTAGAGGACACACTCTGAGGGACTTGGGCGACCTTCCCTCACCTGTCTGAACATCACCTTCCTCAAACGGAGGGACCAAGTAGGTGTGTCTGGGCTCATTGTGTGCCAGGCACTCGCTGACCCTCGGGGAACGCTTGTGGTGCTGCTGGGGACGCTGATGCCCACGCTGTGACGACAGAACAGAGTAGCTCGCTTGGGCTAGGCAGTGAGTGCCGTGAGCGGGCGGCTCACAGGGTCAGGAACTCATTGATGAGTCCACTGGGGTTGGGGGGGGACAGGACCCACACTTGCGGGAGGAGGGGGCTGAGCAAGGAGAGGGCCAGGGAGGGGACAGTGTGGAAAAGGAGGGCATGGGGCCTGTCATGTGCCACTGAGAGGAGAGTGTACGGATGCAGGTGGGGGGGGGGGCCCTGAGCCTGGCAGTTGGGGGTCTCGGTGACGACGTGGACATACTGAAGCAGCAGATGGCGGGGCTGGGGGCACCAACAGCACAGGGTCCCCAGAAGGTGGGAAGGATGGTCAGGTGAGTACCCGGCGTGCTCCCCCACCCCCCGCAGCGCTCCACTCTGCTTCAGAGAGTGCTCCAGAGAGCCACGCCTTGCCCCCTGTGACCATTTCCCTGAGTGACGGTGACCTCTTTGCTGTTCCAGTGCTCACGCCTCCTGCGCCGCCACCGCCCCCCATCCAAGGATATGCCTTCAAGCCTCCACCCAGACCCGACTTCGGGACCTCCGGGAGAACAATCAAGCTACAGGCCAACTTCTTTGAAATGGACATTCCAAAAATTGACATCTATCACTACGAATTGGACATCAAGCCGGAGAAGTGCCCGAGGAGAGTTAACAGGTACCACGTCCTCCGCTGTTGGCCTTGACTGACGTGTGCAGGCGGCCTTTGCCTGCACACCCAAGGAGGGCTCTGATCAGCCCCCAGGTCTCGGCGGGCCCTTCTTGCCTCTCCCCGGCAGCTTTCCCTCGCGACCAGCTTTTGAAAAGCGTTTTTGTGTTGAGGTGCAATGAAACACGCATCATAAGCTCGATTCCGTGAGCTTTGACCAGTGCACATGTACGCCCCGCCCCCGATGTCAGTACGCCGACCTGTCACTCGGTCTGTCCTGCCTGTGGGAACAGACTTGTGGGCCCGCGAGGCCGGCTCCCTCCACCCCTCCACCCGGCTGAGCTCAGCCTGCCACCTGCCCCGTGTGGGTAATAATGCCTTGTTTCTGCAGCGGCGGGGCCTTCCGTGGTATGCACGCTTCAGCGCTCGTGGGTCCCTCCCCTTGTGTGGCGCTTGGGCTGCTGGGCTCTCTTGCTTGTACAAGGCCGCCTGAGCCGCCAGGACCGTTCCTGAGTCGTCTTTGTGCAGGCTGTGGTCCGCTTCTCCCAGATGTGTGGTGAGGGGAGATTGCGGGGCCGAAGGGCAGGAGCCCTTTTGAAACATTGGGACTTATTTTATGGCCAAGCATGTGATTATCTTGTTAAACATTGTAACTTCACGTGCACGCGAGAATGTTACGATAGCACAATCCCACTGACCCCTCGGTGCCTCTGGCTGGTCCTCTGTACTTGCACCAGTGCTGCAAGCCGGCGGTCTGACGCTGCTGTGCAGACACCATGGGTCTGTCTGCCCATACATCAGCCGTCTCGGCTTCTCCCTGTTGCTTCCGCCGGCGTCACGCCTCCGCTAAAGGTATGTGTCCGCCTTCCCTGTGCACGGCTGCCAGGGACGAATCTTCCCCGCACTTTTTAAACTTGTAAATGTGCTTATTTCCTTATTAGTTTTGAAAGATGTTCTTGTTGGACATTGAATTCTAAATTGACAGTTGTGTCCCCGGCACCTTAAAAAGGCTGTGACATTGATTTCGAACCCTCATAGCATCTGAGGAAGGGGCAGCTCATTTTCTTACTGTGCTTCCTCTGTATGTAATTTGTCTTTTTCCCTCTGAATATTTTTTGTGTTAATGTTGCTTTTCAGCAGTTTGACTGCGATGTGCCTGGATGTGGTTTTCTTTGTATTTTCCCCTCTCAGGGCCGTTGGGTTTTTACTTGTATGCTGGTATCTTCCATGAGATTTGGGTGAAGTCCTGGCTGTCATTTCTTCAAACACCTTTTCTGCCCGTTTTCTTCTCCACCTCTGGGATTGCAGTCATGTGTCTGATAGACCATTTGGTATTGTCTGCGTGTCATCGAGCCTGTGGCTTAAAAACAAAAAACGAAACCAAAAAACCCTCTTTTTCCAGCTTGGATAATCTCTCTTGATCTGTCTCAAAGATCACTTTACCCGTTGTTGTTGTTGTTTTTTAAATAGTATACAATCCTCTATAGTAACCATCCAATAAATTTTAAATGTAGATATTCTTCTTTCTGTCCTAGAATTTGCATTTGGTTCTTTTCCATAGTTTACATTCTCTGCCGAGATTCCCCATCTGTGCACTCCTTGTGCCCATCTTTTTCTTGATGACCTTGAATGTGCTTACAGTGATGATTTAGTTAGCACCTGTGTGTGCTGATTACAACATGTGGGTCATTTCAGGGTCTTTTGCTGTTGACAGGTGTCACTCATGGTTGCTTATTTCCCTGCACAGCATATTAGTTATTGAACCTCATGTGTGTTCCATGCAGGGAGTGTGGCTTTTGCTGCCTTCTCCAGCCCCTGCCCCACAAGTTCCTGCCTCTTCTGCAGCCCCAGACAGGGCCCGTCTCCTCACTGGGACAGGACTGTGCCTCTCCATCACGCCTCCCCCCACCCCCCCGCCCCTAGCCCCTCCTTTGGTGGTCTGGATGCCCTTCCCAGGCAGCGGGTGCCTGGCTACCCCTGCCCCAGGTTTCTTGTCCTGCAGCAGAGAGTAAGTAAGCTGCCAGCTTCCCCGTGCCAAAAGCGCTCCCCCTGCCATGCGTCCTCTTGTTTTCTCGTGTTTTATGGCAGGGAAGGAGGGTGAGTCCAACCCAATTAATTATTGTGTCCTGGTCAGAAACAGAATTCTCAGACGCAGCTTGATAGCCCAGTCGATCACCCAGCTTGTGCTGGTGCCTAATTGAGCCCTCTCTGCTGCAATGTTTGTGCCCAACCCCAGGCATTGTAGGGGAGAGAGCGTTCGGGGTTCAGCGCCTCTGTCTGTGGAACCCAGTAGTTAGACGTTGCCCAGACCTTTGGGAGGTGATTGGGTGTGTATCAGAACAGAAAGAGCACACACCCTTCGGTCCGACAGTTCTGCCCCGAAGTGTCTGTCCATGAGACTTGTCTCCGGGCTGAGCACACTCCGCAGTTACATGGGCTCCTTGCGTGTGTTGTGTGCTCACTAAAACGTGTGTTTTCTGAAGAGAAACTCGGGCACAGCTGGTGTCAACAGCTTTGTTGACTGAGGGTCTTCTGAGATGTCTCAGCCGCGCGTGCTCTGCGAGTCTCCGTGGGTGGGCACGTTCGTCTGTTCCTGAGTCTCCTGGGATGGGGCCTCTGTGACTCCAGGGTCAGGGCGTCTCCTGGGAGCTGGCGCGAAGGCATTTCGAGAGCGGGCACTACCCGGGCGTTTGGTCGGCGTGCTGGCATTTGGGCTCTTACTGTGCCGTCAGCCACAGCGTACCAGAAGCTTTCTTTCAGGAAAACAGTGTGCCTCAGGCGGCGCTCTGGCCGCAGGAAGAGGGTGGGAAGAGGGTGCCGGCGAGGAAGGCGGAGGCCTGCGCCCTGCCGTGTGGCTGCCGCTGTGCCGCAGGTTTTCAGGTTGTCCAGGCTTCGCGACCGGCTCAGGTCGAATGGGAGGCAGCAGAGGTGGGGCCGGGCTGTGTTTCCGTGGCCACGGCCAGCCCACGTCCCAGCGCGTCCCTCCGCTCCCTGTGGTCCGGAGCTGCCGCTCATCAGACTTGGGGCCCTCAGGGCTCTCTCTTTTCCTGTCCGTTCTGACGGTGCTTGGCCCAGGCCCAGTCTTGAACTCCCAGTCAGTGCGAGGAGCATAGGAAAATGGAAGTCGGGATTCGTGCCAGCAGAACGGTCCAGCCCCGTGACCAGCCAGCCAACGTGTGGGCACCTCCACGTGTGGACAGGGCAGGCCCAGTTCTGTCCCTGGTGGGGAAGGGAGGTCCAACTAGCAACCTGCGAGCAAGAGGAATCCTGTGTGCCGCGCGGCGCGGGGGCTGAGTGGCCGTGCTGTGGGGCGTCACGGCGTGGACACCGAGTCTGGGGACATAGGCCACTGTATCCCGAGTGGTCTGCTGCTGTTCCATTGCGGCACGTGACATGATGACATCTCTGTTCCTGCGCTTGATGACCCCTCAGTGCACAGACTGAGAGCGGGAAAGTAGCCCGCTCTGGAGCCACGTGCCTGATGCGGCGAGTTTAAAAAATGACAATGCAGCAGGTTCCTGTTCAGGGGCCATGTGACTATGTAGCCTTGCAGGTGACTTCTGAGGACAGGGCAGAGGTGAGGAGGTGGCCCGGCAGACTGGCAGCACGGTCCGCACTTGAATCCACAATGAGAATGTGTGGAACGTAAGACCTGCGCAATTAGGGATTAACGGAAGGAAGGCTTTTTAAGAGAATTTCCCATCATCTTGGCAAAAAGGCAGCTCCACTGGGAGAGGGCACGTCGGCCTCTGGGTTTCCCAGCCTGTTCAGTGGTGGCAGGGTGGTGGATGCCGCACCCTGCCGCTGCCTCGTGCCAGCGTGTGGCTGTGCGTCCCCGTCCCGGTCCCTCCCTGTTCAGGGAGGGTGTGGGCCGCGGGGTTATTGTGAGGATGGACCGACTTGCCCGGCAGAGGGAAGTGCCGACCTGCCTCCTGCTGCCCCTGTCACTCCGCGTTTTCACACACGGCCGCTCTGTAGGTGTCGGGCACAGGATGGTGGGAGGTTGTCAGGGGAGCCCAGCCAGCCATCAAGAGGGTCGCCTTCCAGCGGCCAGAGTTGACATGTTAGGAAAGAGCGGAACACAAGAATAGCGTGCTCCCAGAACAGCCGGTCAAGAAAAATCCCCGGGGCTGGGCGGAAGTGGGTGGGGAGTTGGTATGTAATGGGTACAGAGCTTTCACTGGGGGCGAGAGAAATTTCTGGAAATCTGGAGGTGGGTGGTGGTGGCTGTGCAGCATGTGCAGGTGCTTAATGCTGCAGAAGCGCACGCGCGGCAGCAATGGCGATGGCGTGTTTTATGTTACCTGTTCATTACGGAGGTCAAAACAGAAGGGCGGGGGCAGGGAAGGCAGGAAGGTCCTTCTCGGAGTTGGTGGGTGCCCATGCCCGTGGCGGGCAGGGCCCCGTGTATTAGACGGCGTTGCCGTCCTGCGAGGGGACGCAGTGGTGTGCTTCCCGCCTGCACAGCACAGCACGAGGCGGTGCCCCTGGGCCCTGGGGGCGGGCGTGGGAGCTGTGCGAGGGGCAGGGTGCTCTCTCTGGGTCCATGGGGTGGCCAGGCTTGCCCTGGCACCCTCCAGGGAGCTTCTCAACTGTCACAGACGCTCCTCCTCCTACGAGCAGTCACTCACTGAGCCCCGTGGCCTCCGCCCCGCATGGCTTGGTGTGTGAGCGGACAGTGCGCATCGGCACAGACGGGCGTTCAGATGCACAGGCTCCATGTTACTGCTTCCAGTGCCCGGTGCCTAGGCAGCCTCGGCTCTGTTTGCCCTCCTGCTTCTGCCGTGAGTCAGGTGGCCGCATGCCCACGGTCCTTCTCTGGGCGCTGCTCCCGAAGTACCTTCCCGCACTGGTTGGCTTTGCCTGGCCCTTCACCCCTTGGCACCCACTTCCCCACCCCTGCCCCCAGGCCCCAGGAGCACAGAAGGACTGCATGAGCGAATGAATGAGCGAATGAATGAGCGAATGAATGCATGAAGACTCAGCGCAGGGAGGGAATGTGTGTATTTGCTCAAGAACTATTCACGGAGACCCCACCGTCTGCTGGACCCAGAGTACACAGCCAGAATGACGGGAGCCTGTCTCCAGGCAGCTTCCGGGGCTCTCTGCGTGCTTGCCAGGATTTTCAGCAAGCACAGGCCTGACGTCCACGAGTGATGGCAGTTCGTCCTTCCGTGCAGCCCTTGCCCTTTCTGCCGCCCGCCACGGCGGCCCTGCCTGCAGCCCGGGTTGTCCGCCTGGGGGCACGCTGCCGGACATTTCCTTCCCTTCCTAGTGTGCCCCTTCAGAAAGATCATGGATGTGTGTTGAGTTTCAGTGGAGCCTTTTTCCCTGCATCTTTGAGATTGTCATAATTTAAAAACTTTTTATATTTGCTCTGGCAGGTTCTTGGTTGTGTCCCACAGGCAAAAGTCACGGGTTCGATTCCCAGTCAGGGCGAGTACAAGAGGCAACTGACTGATGTTTCTCTCTCACATCGATGTTTCTCTCCCTGTCTTTCTTTCTCCATTCCCTTCTCTCTGGAATCAATAAAAGAAAGAAAATTTTAACTTTTTACATTTGATTTTTAAAATATGAATCAACTTTATTGGGATATAATTAGCTCCAACAAAACGTGTTTAAGTAGAGTTACGTGAGCTTTAAAAATGTGTGCACTCTGATAACGAGGGCAGCGCAGGGCATTCGGAGGCCCCACCGCTCCTCCTGCCCCTTTGCAGCTGACCTCGGCCCTCGGCCCCCAGCCCATGGCACTCACTGAAGGGTCTCTGGGCAGCGGGGACCCGCTGTTAGGAAACGGCACGCCAATAGCATTCTGCGGTGCGCAGTGTTTTATGCCCGGCCTCTGTCTCGCAGCGAAGCTGCACTGCGCGCTGCTGTGTGTGCTGCTGCGTGTGCTGCTGCGTGTGCTGGCGGTCCACGGATTTAGGAACCGAGGCCCGCTGCCACTTTGCCCTGGGCGCTTCAGCAGCCGAGGGGCATCTGGGTGTTTCCTGTCCGGGGCTGTTAGGAGGGTTTGCACACAGCTGCGGGTGTGGTCGCGTGTAACGACCAGGTGTGGCTGGACGCAGGGTGCACAGGAGTGGCCATTGCAGGGAGCGGCCCGACTTCCCCTGAGTGGCTGTGTCGCTTCACAGTTGGGTACCTTTTAACAGTAAAAGTTTTTCATTTTTCTGAAGTCCAATTTTTTGTCTTCTTTCAGTCGGAACTCTTCATGTTCCAAGGTTCTTCATGTTCTGTCTTTGCCCCGGAGATCATGAAGGTTTTCCTCTTCCGTTTACTTCCAGAAGTGCCATAGCTTCCAGCTTAAGTGACATTTCACGTCAGTTACGTTTATGGCCCTTCTGGTGGCCCTGCACTGACACATGGCATCAGTTTGAGCCTGTCCTGGAGTCTGACTGTTAATACGTTGTTTCCACGTCTGTGTTCATAAGTGAGGTTGGCCGCGCCCACCTGTCCGGGTTTTGAAGTTTTGCCAGCCTCGTGAAATGTCGGAGCCGGTGCCCTCTGAATTTTGCTCATGATAAATTTGAGTTCAGTTGGGCGGTCTGTCCTTTGAATGTGAGTGGAGTCGTTTGGACCTCGAGCTGATCGTGAAGTCTTGGCCGTGAAGATGGGGTCCTTGATGTGTGGGCTGTGAGCCAGTGGCCTGGAGATGGCACGTGGAGGTGGCCCAGAGTGGCTGTGCCCTGGCTGCTGGTTAGGGACGGCAGAGATGGAGGCTAGTTGGAGGAGCTTGGGCCTTGCGCCCCCGGGACAGTGACCTCCAGTTGGTGCCAGAGGCCTGTTGTACTCTTGTTGGTGCCAGCAAGAGGCTCTGTTGGCCCCAGGGACTCCCAGGCACGAGAGTTTGGGGCAGGATTGGCCGGACCCCCGGAGACGCCCCTCACCCCCCCACCCCACCCCCTGTGATTAGCTGAAGGTCAGTTGGGCAGAGCAGTGGGAATATAGAGAGCCCACTTTGGCCAGCTCTCCTCGTGTTCTGGGAAAGGCATGGAATGAATTTGGTTCTTGCTCCCTGAAGAATGGCCGAGGCTCTGCCCAGAGAGAAGCTCCTGTGGCAGGGCTGGGCTCAGGCCCCGCCAGGGGGCCTGTCTTTCAGACGTCCTTCCCCCTCTACCCTGTCCCTCAGTCCTTGCTGTCAGTGTCCCTCTGTCCCTCTGCCACATCCCGGGAGACTTTGAGTCCCTGACGGCTGCTTGGAATCAGTCCCTCACACATTTGCCGTACCAAGGACCTCAGGGGCAGGGCAAGGCAGGGGTCATGGCCTTTCCTGCTGGACTCTCATGGGCACCATGCAAGGTCAGGCACACAGCAAGTCGAGTGGGGGTGCCTCGGGCCTCCCGGAAACATTGGCCGAGCTGGGCTGGGGGCTTTCTTGGCGCAGGGAGGTGCCAGCAGTGCCGTGCTCTTCCTGCCTCCCACCAGCGGGGTGACGGGTGGTCTCCGGTCACCAGCGGAGTTGCGCGGTTGTGCCTTGGCTGAGCGTGGGCATGCGCAGTCCACTCAGCACCCTGGCTCTTGATGGCAAGGCAGTTTCTAGGTGCCCCTGGGGTGTCTGCTGCTAGAATGCCGGGGGAACAGGTAGCACCCACATCGCCACAAACACCGCCTGGACACGCCTGGCCCCGCAGGTGGGCTTTGGTGGGCTAGGGCCACCTGGGTTGGCTGGACTTGGGCTCCAGGTCAAATTTGGGGTTCTGCTCTGGGGCCTAGGCTGAAATGGCAGGAACACCTAAGGGTGTGTTCTTGGCAGGGGCCAGGTCAGTCAAACGGACCCCAGAGCACCTCTGCTTAGGTCACGTCCCCGACTCTCTTGTGACCAGAGCAAGGCCCGCAGCCGAGCCAGCCCCCAGTTTCCCTGGGGTGGGGGCCTCACTCTGCCCTGGTGGGAGGGAAGCCTGCAGACTGTCACAGCACAGCGTGTGGCATCTAGTCCTCTGGCTTCGGGAACAGGAGTCCCATCCCTGTGGGCTTACCCTCAGTGCCCCGGGGCGTCCAGGGGGTGTCCGGGGGGCTTCCGTCGGGTGCTGTGGGCAGCCCTCGAGGTGGCCGGGGGAGGGGGGGAGGCTCTCCAACATTCAAGTGAGTCAGCGAGTGGGAGGGACCGCGGAGGGTCCATCCAGCTCTTCACAGAAGAGCGTGGACAGCCGCGCCACTGAAGGGACCCACGGGGCCGGCACACCTGCTCACACGCCGGCGTCGGGAGGGGGCTGGCACACCTGCTCACACGCCGGCATCGGGAGGGCAGTGCCCTCACGGGCTGTGCCCCAGTCGTACTGACGCTGTGCTCGGATTCTGTCTCGTTCCAGGGAAATCGTGGAGCATATGGTCCAGCACTTTAAAACACAGATCTTCGGGGATCGGAAGCCAGTGTTTGACGGAAGGAAGAACCTCTACACAGCCATGCCCCTTCCGATCGGGAGGGAGAAGGTGGGTCCTCAGAGATGGGCTTGGGCCAAGACGTGCTGGCCATAGGGGCGGTCTGGCCTTGTATGACTGGCCGTGCCGCACTCTTCGGGCCCTGGGGGCTGCCCCCAGGTGCCTGGTGCTCCGTATGTAGAGCCAGCCATCCGGAACGACTTGACACCGCTAGGCTTTGAAACGGGGAGCAGAAGCCCACACAGGGGCTGCAGGCCGCTGGCAGGCAGGAGCGGATGGTGGCGGGACAGTGAGCCATGTGCCCACGTGAGTGGGGCGGGGGGTGCGTGTGACCGTGGCAGCGGCACCAAGCCGGCCGCTGGCCCTAAAATCACAGAGGCAGGTGCCCACCCCAGGGGCACTGCTTGTATTGCGGTCGCCTTTCCTGTCGTTCTTCCCGCCGGGGCTTCATCTGAAGAGTGATCAGTTCCTGCCTAGAGCCGTCTTTTCTTCGCATACCTCGCAACAGGTGGGCTGCTGCAGGGTGATCGGGGCTTTTCTCGTGAGCAGGAGGGCAGAGGCTCAGCTCAGAAACAATCTTCACGCAAACTTTAAAGGAAAGGAACCTGACTGGCCCAGTGAGAAGGGAAAAGCTGGCCCCCTTTGACAATCAGCTGCTTTTTCTTTTTAATGAAGTCTCAGTCCTCAGGAGAGAGACTTTTTAAAAAATATTTTATTATTATTATTATTTTTTTTTTTTTAGAGATTGGGCAGAGGGAGGGAGAAAGGGGAAGAGAAACATCAATGTGTGGTTGCCTCTTGCGCGCCCCCTACTGGGGACCTGGCCCGCAACCCAGGCTCGTGCCCTGACTGGGAGTTGAACCGGTTTGCAGGCCAGCACTCAGTCCACTGAAACACACTGGCCAGGGCAACAGTTAGCTATTTAAACCCCCAGGTCCCTGGGAGGAATGCAGCTTCGAGCCTCCGAGCATCCCGAACTGCTCTCCTGCCAGCCAGTGACCTGCACACTTGCTCAGGCATTGCACTGTTTGGCTTTTGCATTTTAATGATCGTTGGTAAAAGCCTAAGCTCCTTCCGCCCATCTGGGTGGCCCACAGGCTGGGTGGTCTGGCTGGGGGTTGCAGGGCCCTGATAAGAGGAGGGGCCAAGAGGAGAGAGAGATACAGCTGAGGGGAGGCTGGCAGGGATAAGGGCTCTGCACCGCAGGTCCCCCGGGACTCTCAGAGATAGTGCCCACGCCCGGCCTGGCACGGGGCGATTGGCGTCCCAGTCTGAGGGAGTGCCGGGACTCTGCGCCTGCCAGGGCAGGAGAAGCACCCCTTGCAAAGTAGCGTGTGTGCACTCGAAATTGATTGATTGTAAAGCCTTGTGTTTAATGCGCACATTTGGTTTTGTTTAAAGTCGTGTAAGAAGGAAAACACGAGGAGGTTATTCACAGTTTGTCTGTATGTATTTGTAATTACACCATCGGGGCTGAGGCATATTTTCCTACAGAGGGGGGGAGTCCAGACACCGTGGGGGTCTGAGTCGCGTCCCTGTAGACATTAACACCTTAGTCCCAAGTCAAGGAAGGTCTGACGCGAGTCCTGTGTCTCCCTTCCTTGTGCTGGCACCCTGGGCAAGCCGCTGCTCCTGTCACATGGGGAGATTGTATAGAAGCTGCCACCCAGGTCCTCGTGCGGGTTGAAAGCGAGTGCCCCTCAAGAAGAGCCCCCCCCCACCTCCAGGAGCGCGTCCCGCAGCCCTGGGTCTCTGGGGACTGTGTCCCTGTGCAGCCCCCAGATCCTGCTGGTGGTCCGCGGCTCCGAGGCCCTCAGCTGATCCTGGTGGCGGCTGCTGCTGCTCTCCGGGCCCGTGTCTGTCATCCTCACCCATGTCACTGCCCCATGCCCGCAGGAGCTGCGCCTACACACCGCCCAACACCCACCTCGCAGCGCTCAGTGTCTCTTAAGTTGAATCCCAACCGCTCTTGCCCTGTTTTAGAGGAGCTGCCCACAGCCACCGCGGCTGCCGTGCACGGCCCCCCATGGCCTCCGCCCGCCACTTGTTGCTCGGGCTCTGTCGGGGTCACGGTGCACCAAAGAGCCTTCCTCTGCTGGAGAGCTACAGTGAGGCGCGTCCCCCTTCCTCTCTTTGTCGCATTCACCTCTTATAGCCAAGGGCCATCTTTCTGCTCTTATGTGTGTTTTTCTGTAAAGTGTTTTCTTTGTCGTGTGGGCCTCTCTGTAGAAAAGGAGAAATTGGTCATGTCGTTCCAACCCAGTGTCTGCCGGGTTGGTGGCTGCGGCCCGTGGCCCTTAGGGAAGCAGCTGGTGTCACCACTCATCATGCCTCCTGCTGGCCCGCCCGCCTTGACCCTGGCCCCTGTGCGGACAGGGCTGCGTGCTCTCGGGGCCGGGAGAATGGGACGCGGGGGAAGTTGCACGAGTCACTCACACTCGTGGTTTGGCTGCTGGGTCCGTTTCAGCAGTGACACCGGGTGATCTGCAAGACAGGAGTGGGTGTCGTTTGTCCTGGCGCTGGGTCCGGCCCAGGTCTGCAGCTTCGTAGAGCTGCCACCTCTCTGCGCGGCTCAGGAAAAGCGTGGGCACCGCCTTCCTAGAAGGTGGCGTGTGAGGCCGTGTGCACACTTCGAATCACAAACAGCTGCTGCACGGAGGGTGTCACTGCGGGCAAAGGCAGACTTGCACCAGATCCGCTGCTCAGCGCTCCTGCCGGTTCGGCGCTGTGCCCCATCGGGCTCCCGTGGTGACTGCTGACCTGCAGTGACATGTGGGTATTCTGAACAGGGCAGCGACACTTCAGGAGGTTTGAGGACAGGTGGGAGGGGAGGTGAGGGGGCAGGGAGCAGTCCTCGGCGTCCCCTCCTTTGGTGGCACACAGGTTGGGGTCCACTCTGCCTGTTTGCTCTTCTTTGGGGCTGACCTGCCACCCTCCGGGGCTGAGGGTCCCTCTGGTAAAGTTGCTTGTCAGGGTGGCTTGAACCTGGCTGGCCCAGGTTGGAGGTGCTCCGTAAGTCACACGTGACAGCAGAGCCAGTTCCTGTAGCTGCTGGTTTTGCTTGCCAGGGGTGACCTTGAATTCCCAGCATGCTCTCCAGACATGCTGGGTGAGATGGGTTTTCTTCTGGGTATTTGGGGTGGGGGAGTGACACTCGCTTTCTGAGCTGTCAGCCCCTTGTGCACTTTTAAAACGAGATGTGCACGCCCCCTTCCGGAAAGAGCCTGTGACCTGGGGCCCCAGGCAGGGCCAGGCCAGGGGCTGGGCCCTCCCCACCCGACCGTGGCCGAGCGTGGCACCCTCAGTCATCCTTAGCGACAGATGGCGGCATGCGTGTGGGGCCTCGGCCCGGTGGAGACACACACAGCTGCTTCTCGGTGCTCCTGGCGTCCCACACAATGTTTGTTTTCCCAACAGTGCTGTCCCGTCTTTGTTCCCCAGCTGCATGCGCTCTTCCCGTCACAGTTCCAGTTCCGTTGCCCTGGTGGCTCTCAGAACAAGGGAGCAAGTGTGGGCTGTGTCTGTCCACAGGGGTGCAAGCTCACAGGTGCCTGATCGTTTTCCAGCTCCTCCCAGGTGCTGGTGTGCTTGGCCGGCATGAGTGACTGGGCGGGGGGCCGCCGCCCTCTTGTCCCGGAAATGCATACAGGGAGCCCGATGCCACCACCTGCCCATGGTCAGACCAGAGGGGCTCCTGGGGGCCTGCGGTGGTGCTGCGCCACTGGCCCTGGAGCTTCAGGCTGTGTGGAGATCGAAGTGTCTTGGTTCTTGGACCAGCACCACTGGCCAGCAGCCTAAATGGACATGTGGACAGTCCTCAGCCCGCGTCACAGCTGCAGCGCTACAGCCCAGTGCCACCCTGTCCCATATGGTGGGCGTTCTCTGGAAATGTCCATCGTCCCTGAGCTGTTAGATCCATGTGCCAGTCTCTCGAGATGCCGTGGCTGACAGAGGATGTGGTGGGCCAGGGGGATGCTGGCTGGGAATCTGTTTGAAAATGTAGGGCCTTTTCCTGACTGGCCTGGCTCGCTTGGTTGGGAGAAGTCCCAGTCTTCACATCACTGTGGCGTGCATGACATGTATACCACATGGGGGTGCAATCAGGTGCAGGACTGACTGAGTCTCCCTAACCCAGGAGGGTTCTGGAAACTGGCCCATTGCCTTTGACCTCCTGACGGCCTCTTCAGAGAGAGGTGTGTGTAACCGTGTGCTCTGGCCCCTCACAGGTGGAGCTGGAGGTCACGCTGCCAGGAGAAGGGAAGGACCGCATCTTCAAGGTGTCCATCAAGTGGGTGTCTTGCGTGAGCTTGCAGGCGTTACACGATGCACTTTCGGGGCGACTGCCCAGCGTCCCCTTTGAGACGATCCAGGCCCTGGACGTTGTCATGAGGCATCTGCCATCCATGAGGTGAGGACCGTCTGTGGGTGGGGGCCAGAGCGCCAGGAGCGCTGCCTGAGCCCCGCATTGCCTGCAGAGCTTGAACTCCGAGTGAGGAAGAGCTGGTTGCCGGAGTCAGGTGGCGACGGCCACATGGGTCTCCGGGATGAGAGCAATAGCAGAGCGAATGTGGGGAACGATTTAGTTGTGAAAAAGTTATGCGGATTCTCAGCCCAGCACAGAAAGGCCACCGCCTGGTGCTGTGAGTGTGGCCTGTTTCTCTGTCGTTGCTACAGGGCAGTGTCCAAGTCCCGCAGGTGACGGAGCTTCCCCACGGGGAGGGCCTTTCAGGGCAGCAGGGGACACTGCCTGCTTCCAGCTTCTGTTTCACTTGGTGGGATTATTTTCTCACACAAGTGGCCACACTAGACCTTGCCGGGGCAGAGGGTGGGTGACGCTGTAAGAAGTGGCGACCCTCTAATGGCTCATCATCTGCCAGATGGCTGGGCGAGGGTGCACTCCCTCCCAGGACGCCTGTTCCTTGCACATGTGCGGCATACGGCAGAGCCCCGGGCACCACGTGGGTGCACAAGGGAAAGAACCACCCTAAACTGGCCTGCAGCCCTGTGCTGACCACTCCCAGGACTGACACCAGGAGGGCAGCAGCCTGGGCGTCACTGTGGCCTCTCATTGCAGGTACACGCCCGTAGGCCGCTCCTTCTTCACCGCGTCCGAGGGCTGCTCCAACCCCCTGGGCGGGGGCCGAGAAGTGTGGTTTGGCTTCCATCAGTCCGTCCGCCCTTCTCTTTGGAAAATGATGCTAAACATTGACGGTAAGCAGAGCTCGGCCTTCCCTATGGGGGTGGAGGGCTCGCCAGGGGACAAAGACCTCGGGAGGGCCCGTGGGGCCAGCCCGACACAACCTTTGCGGGAGCCAGAGGTGCTACGCACACCTGGCCCATCTCACCTGTGCCTCGGCTCTGGTGGTCCTCCGGGGGAGCGGCAGCCCCCTGCAGGGCCCACCCAGAGGTTGTGGCTGGGGGCCTGGACCTGTGTGTCTAACAGGGTCCCAGAGGCTGCGGCCAGTGTCCCCCTGGGGCAGCCTCAGTTTGCTTGGGGGTGGTGAGTGGACATCCAGCTGTGCAGTCAGTTCCCTTCTCTCCTGTGCGTTTCTCAGTCTGGCCCCCAGGCGGGGCGAGGACCTCCGAGAGGCCTGCACCAGGGGAGTCAGAAATCCAGCCTTTAAGGCTGCCGTGATGTGGGGTTTGTAAACCTAGTTTTCTTCTCAGAGGGCGTTGCGACTCCAGCGGCCCCTCAGGGCCACCTGGGGCCAGAGGCAGTATCGGGCCTCCCGTGACCAGGCCCAAAACACCCCAGTGGATAGTGAGGGTGGAGCGCGAGCGTCCCTGCCTTCGGTGGCCGGCCCCATGTCATGCTCTTCTGCCTGTGCCTGTCTCTCCCCGCCTCCAGTCTCGGCAACGGCGTTCTACAAGGCACAGCCCGTCATCGAGTTTGTTTGTGAAGTTTTGGATTTTAAAAGTATTGAAGAACAACAGAAACCTCTGACAGATTCCCAAAGGGTCAAGTTTACCAAAGAAATCAAAGGTAGGTGCCAGCCCGGCCGGAGCTCTTCCTCCTGTGTCAGGGTCTGAGGGGCAAAGTCGCCGTCGGGTGGGTTAGTGCAGCAACGGCGTAAACCCACCTCCCAGAGCAGGGGCAGGGGTGGCACCAGCGTCCCTGTCCTTGGTGTCAGGACCAGAGAGCAGAGCGTGGGTGTCGTCGGTATCTCGTGGCCTCCAGAACGCAGGGCACACCCAGTCTGCCTGGTGGCCGCTGAAGCAAGTGCAGGCCAGGGCTCAGTGGCCTGGCTAGAGCCCTCTGCACCTGTCCCTTTCTGAGGCCTGGAGCAGCACTGGTCACTAAAAATAGCGCTGGAGGAGGCACAGAGAGCCCTGGGGGCCAGCTCAGCCTCCAGGCTGAGCCAGACGCAGTCCTCCTCTCTCCAAGGGCAGTGTCCTGACTGTGGCCTTGGCATTGCTGGGGCCGAGGGCATCCCCGCAAGTGAGCCTGTTCCAGCCCCATGTCACCCTTCCCTGCTGCTCCAGAGTGCCCAGCATGGGCCTGGCGGCAGTTCCCATGGAAACAGAGGGGCAGGACGCAGGCCTGGTGCTCCAGGCCTGGTGGGCCCTGACCCTGAGGCCGGCCGCTCTGTGTTACCAGGTCTGAAGGTGGAGATCACGCACTGTGGGCAGATGAAGAGGAAGTACCGTGTCTGCAACGTGACCCGGCGGCCCGCCAGCCACCAAACGTAAACCGCCTTCTCCCCAGCTCGTGCCCCCTGACCCTCGCTGTCAGTCTGAGGCCCCAGCTTGGGAGCAGTGACTCCTGGGAAAATGACTCCAGAGCCACACCTTCAGCTCAGGGGACCCCAAATCACCTAATAGAACAATATGGGGCCTCCCTGGGTGGAATGCGTGGGGTGGGGTGAGGGCTCCCTGCCATCTGAACTACTGCAGGTGAGGGAGTAGGGTCTTCCTCCCTCTGAGCCCTCAGCGCACACTGCTGGGAGGGAGGGGTCCGCAGGCACGGCCTCCACCTACTCTGAGTCTCCGCCCTGTTCTCACTTGCCAGTTCCATGCAGTAACCGGCCACAAGGACTGGCTGCTGCCCTGGGCAGTGTGCGTCCGTCTGGGGAGAAGGGAGTCCCCGTAAGGTCTCCTGGGCCCGGGGAGCCCTCCCTTGTTTGTTCTGCGATCATCCCGTGGAGCAGGCCTGGTCTGTTCCCGGGCGCAGGGCCCCTGGCCTCCCAGCCCCACACACCGGCCCCTCCTGCCTCTGCCCACCCACATGGGTGGCCATTGTTGCCCCAGCAGAGAAGCCCCTCCCTTTCCTCAGCCTGTCCTGGGAGGCTTCGGGCCCTCTGGGGCCGGCACTTGAAGCGGGAGGCTCTCAGGGTGGGATCAGCTGGGAAACCCACAGCCGTCCTTTCTGGAATTGCCCTCGTTCGCCCTGAACTCTCATGTCCACTGTGGCTGCCGGGTGTTGTTTGGGTTACTGCACATTGCAGGCGTGCGGGTGTTCCTTATTCCGCAGCTGTAGAGGGGGAATGAAAGGTGAGGGCTTGGGAATACTCCAGATGAGCCAGAGGACATGTTGCATTTGTCCCCTGGGAGGGGCTGTGGCCTCGGGCCTCCCCTGACCTGAGAGAGCAGGCCCATAGAGCAGCCCTGGGTTGTGGGCACGGGCGCAGGCAGGGCTGTGCCGCCTGCCCGACGGGCCCGGGTGCCTCTTTGCTCCCCCAGGTTCCCGTTGCAGCAGGAGAGCGGGCAGACGGTGGAGTGCACAGTGGCCCAGTACTTCAAGGACAGGCACAAGCTGGTTCTGCGCTACCCCCACCTCCCATGTTTACAAGTTGGACAGGAGCAGAAACACACCTACCTTCCCCTAGAGGCAAGTCCCCTCCTGTGCGTCCCTGTGGCTGGTTGGGGAACCTCTAGACCGTCACGTCGCCGGCGCCACCACTGCAGGAGCTCAGCAGGTCAATGATGTCGTCACGTCTCAGTTTCCCCGTGAATAAGTTGGGTCACTGCCTCTTATCAGAGGGTGTGCGCTGTGTGCCCAGCAGATCCCCGGTGCAGGACAGAAAGTGCTCGGAAAATAAGCTCTTTGTCACTCAGAAAATTTCTCGCCTGGGAACAGGGCCCGCAGGTTCTCAGTAGTGGCCCTCCACTCCCGCATTGAGGGCCAGGTATGGTTCCCCTGCCGTAGTCTGGAGGTGAACTTCCTTCCTGTTGGCAGGCAGCTCTGTGTCCCCACACTCTGAGGACAGAGAGGCCGCCAAACCCACGTCAGGACACAGCGCCCACGTGGATGGTCCCGGAAGCTGCACTCTCTACCCGTGCGGTTCCCAGTCGGGTTCAGGAGCTACGTGGGGCTTCCCAGGGGCTCTGCTGCAGGCCCCCTGGCCGTTGAGCAGCGTGTGCAGGCGTGCTGTTCGCGTGTGTCCCGGGATCTGCTGGTGTCTGCCTGGGCCCTGGGCAGAGCTGGCACCCCGCCCCCCAGCCTTGGCTCTGACGCCGCGGCGGTGTGCCTTCCCTTCAGGTCTGCAACATCGTGGCTGGACAGAGATGCATCAAAAAGCTGACTGACAATCAGACCTCAACCATGATCCGAGCAACCGCCAGGTCGGCGCCCGACCGGCAGGAAGAGATCAGCAAACTGGTGCGTGTCACATCCCAAGGCCAATCCTGGGTGGGACCCCCCAGCAGCCCATCAGCACAGGGTGCCCGGGGCCGGAGACCCCAGACGCTTGGACAGGCATGGCCTCTGGAAGGGCGCCCCGACGCCTCTGACCCTCCCTGTTCTTTCTCCCCGTCTCCAGATGAGGAGTGCGAGTTTCAACACAGACCCATACGTCCGGGAGTTCGGAATCATGGTCAAAGACGAGATGACGGACGTGACCGGCCGGGTCCTGCAGCCGCCATCCATCCTCTACGGGGGCCGGGTGCGTGCCCCGGGGGCCCAGGGGTGTCTGCACACTGACTGCGGGGGCCGGGTGCGTGCCCCGGGGGTCTGGGGGTGCCCGTGCGCTGACTGCGGGGCGGCGGCGCGACCCCTTTCCGGTTGAAGCCACCCCCGAGGTGTAGACCGTGGAGAGTTGTCCCTGCTCAAGTCTGAGCCCGAGACCTTGGGGGCTTCAGAGAGGCCTGAGTGTCCTCGGCCCTTTGGGAAGGCCTCTAGAACTGACCTCTAACTCTCCAAGGTGGTTTTTACTGACCAGTGAGGGTGTTGAGAGTGCTGTCCTTTGTGTGACAGGCACTCTGCCAGTGGGGTGTTGCTTTCCGGAGGCTCCCCTGCTTTCCTGGGGCATGGCTTTGCTTCTGAGGTGTTTGGGGACAAGTGAGCAGCCGCTTGGGTGTCTGTGTGGCTTTGCCCGGTGACCCGCGAGCTTTCTTCGGTGTGTAATCAAAGGTGTCCTGGCCCCTGCCTCCCTCCCTCCTCCTGGCTGGTCCCTCCCGAGGCAGAATGCAGCATCTCGGGTGGGCGGCTGTGGCTTCCCAGGCCACTGGCCGGAGCACCCGTGAGCGTGGAGGAACCCGAGTGCGCACCTTCTCACCCAGGGGCTGTTTACTCGGGAACGTTAGTCCTTGAGACCTCTGGCAGGTTTCCCTGTGTTTGTAGGGTTGTTTTCCTTTCGTGTTTTAAAGTGTAAGGTTTTTTTCAATGTTTAGAAGGTACAAAGGAATTACAGGAGTACGTCTATTTTTTTCTCAGCTCTCGGTTGCCCCCCAGGAGGCAGTCGGTGTTCCTTTTCTCCTTTGTAAAACTGCCCGGGGATGAGTCACACTTTTTGCCCCTGCCTGTGCAGGTAGCACCTTAAATGTTCTCTGTGCCTTGCTCCGTCACGGAGCGTTTTCTCCCGGAGACTCTCGGGACTCTTTCGCCCCTAGGACTCTCGGAGGTGGTTCCGTGTGTGTGACGTGTGTGTGCTCTCTCGCTGCTGCGCTGCTCCTGTCAGGGCGTCTCTGTCCTTGTCACCGGGTGGAGGCTGCTCCCAGCCAGCTTCCGTCCCCCGCTCGCCTCTGCATCTGCCCACCCTTCCACCTGCCCGTCCTACATCCACCTGTCATCCTCCCACCCTACAGCCGCCTGTGGCCCCGAAGAGCTGGGCAGTCAGGAGTGGGGGCACACGGACATTTGGTCCCTGGGCTCAGTAGCCTCCGTCTGGTCGGGGGGCCGACAGCACTTTGGATAGTGGCAGAATCCTAGGTGGGAGGCCTACCTAGGTCCCCATGTTTTCTCACTCTACACGCCGTGCCATTTGCAGAACAAAGCGATCGCCACCCCTGTCCAGGGTGTCTGGGACATGAGGAACAAGCAGTTTCACACGGGCATTGAGATCAAGGTGTGGGCCATCGCCTGCTTCGCCCCCCAGCGCCAGTGCACGGAGGTCCATCTGAAGTAAGGCCGCCACGGGCAGGTCCTTGGCTCGCACGGGCAGGGGGCAGGGGGGCCCGGGCTCGGTGTGGAGGGCAAGGGCTGGCAGCCTTTCCCGGTCACGAGGCAGCGGCCGGGCAGGATAGGCCCGGCCGCATGGGCTCCCCCGTAGCGCTTGTCCTTGGAGCTGTCGTCAGAGCAGAAAGAAACAAAACAGCAAATGAGAACAAGCGTGAAAGTCAGACAAAAGACCAAATTGGATTCAGGGAACAAAGCTTATTTTTAAAACCATTGGAGCCCTGGCTGGTGTGGCTCAGTGCATTGAGCACTGGCCTGCGAAGCAAAGGTCGCCAGTTCGATTCCCAGTCAGGTCACGTGCCTGGGTTACGGGCCAGGTCTCCAGCAGGGGGCATACGAGAGGCAACCGCACACTGATGTTTCTCTCCCTCTCTCCTTCCCTTCCCCCTCTCTAAAAACAAATAAATGCAATCTTTAAAGAAACCAAACCAAACCAAACCATTGGAGCTACAACTTTCTATGAGTCAGTGAGGAGAGGGTGAAGCCAGAACAAGGAAGAGGTATTCAGAGATGGAGGCGGGCAGTGTCTCCTTACTTCTTGGGCACGGGAAACAGTAAGAAACCGTCCAGAGAGCAATAGCTTCGGCCGACTTTCCTGGGGTTAGCGTACCCCCTCCAAGCCCCGTAGCCCAGGGGAGGGGCTGACCCCTCTATGGCTGAGGCCAGCGGCAGACCCTTCAAAAGCAGTGCCGCACAAACCACAGGGCTGATGCATGTGCTTCTGTGCCAAGCGAACTGGCAGGGAAAGGAAAGTTTGGCCTCCTGCCTTTCTTGGGTGGGACCAGGAGGGAAAAGGTGAAGCCCAGGGAGTGTGGCCACGAACATGTCAGCGGAGGCGGTCCTGGAGACCGCGGTTCTCAGGCGTTCTCGAGAGCCGGCGTCAAGGGCGAGAGGCTGCCCCTAGGAGGCACTCCTTGGTCCCTGCTGCCCCAGGGCCAGTGGCCAGCACAGAGAGGGCTCGGGAAGCCATGCCTAAGCTCCACGCCTGGACCCTGGGCCACCCCCCCAACCCCGTATCTGTCTTAAGCCCTGCGTTCTGCTTTTGCCTGGAGCCAGGTTGGTCCCTCGGCGAAACGAGGAGATGTGGATGAGGGTGTGTGCACACATTCCTTTAAGGCGTTGACGTGTGGCGGGCCGAACACCACCTGGCTGGGCTGCCCCAGAGTGGCAGGCGACATTATTTTTACTCTGGAGCTTAAAATAGAGGCCGCCGAGCTGTGCCCCCGCCCACCCTGGCTTCGTGGGCCTGCTGGCGGCAGCTGCGGTGCTGTCCTGCTTTCTCCACAGTTATGTCATCCATGTGTCCCAGTTGTACAAGAGAGTAACAGTGTCCCTCTGGCTCCTTGGCATTCGCAGCACGAGTGTGCTGGGTGTGTCCGGATGGAGTGGGCTGGGCAGGCCTGAAGGAGGTGGCATGTCGTCACCGAGCACTGGGAGGGTCACCGCTGGGGAGGCAATGTGACACTGTCTGCAGTTGTCTGTTGTCTGGTGGCAGAAGAGGCACAAGGGCCTTTCCAGGAACCGGCGCATGGGTTAGTGTGTTGGCACGGCTCTGTCCACTTAGGCTCCGACCGCCGTGGAAGTGGAGTGGGTCTGGTCTTTCAGAACGGTGCCCTCTCCTCGGGGCCTCTGGTGGTCGGAATTCTAGGGCCCGTGGCTCTTAGTGTGACAGCCTTCTCCTTCAGGTCCTTCACGGAGCAGCTCAGAAAGATCTCTAGAGACGCTGGGATGCCGATCCAGGGCCAGCCATGCTTCTGCAAGTACGCCCAGGGTGCGGACAGCGTGGAGCCCATGTTCAGGCACCTGAAGAACACCTACACCGGCCTGCAGCTGGTGGTGGTCATCCTGCCTGGCAAAACCCCCGTCTACGGTAGGCCTCTGGCTGTGCGGCAGGCCCTGGGGGGGCGGCTGTGACCTCTGTGGGTGCTCATGGCCACCTGAGCCCCTGTGTCTTTGCCACACAGAGGAGGTGCTTCCCTTGGACGCACCTATGCGCTGAGAGAGACCAGGGGCTTCTGATCTCAGCCGAGCAAACACTCGGGCCGCCTCGCCAGTCTTATCTGAGGCCACGGCTCCTGGACACCAGTGCCGGTGCGGTTGTCCTGTCCGCTGCCCGACACAGGTGCTGGCTGGGCGGGCACGATCACGCACTGCATGCAAGGGGGTCCCCTGGGGTCAGCGCCAGCTCCGTGACCTGGTCCTCCATTTGTAGTCACCGTGCCCTGCTCAGACTTCTCTGGAAGTTCCTCAGAGTCCTTTGTACCAGGAAGGTAGTGACACACTCATTCAGCCCAAATTTGATGGCCCAGGCCCTCTGTCTCGGCTGCTCCTGGGAGAAGTGGGGAGACAGGTGATGACAGGGAGGGACGGTGGTCACTGAGGCCCGTTGGAAATGTGAGGGGCTCCCAGTAGGGGTGGCGCTAGGTGGGCGCCATGGGGCAGAGCGGAGAGAGCGGTGTACAGATGCTGCCGCCAGCCAGCCCCACGTTGGCAACACAGGGCGTGGGCACGGAGAAGCCCTGCTTCCCCTCCCAGTCACGGGTCCAAATAGAGCAGGAAAGAGGGCTCCATCTGCGTCCCGCCCTGCGGCTCTCTCTCAGGAGCCCCTGGTCTTCGGGACAGCCCGGGACCAGTGTCCCAGCTACTTTGAGAAAGAAGCTGGAGACAGCGGCCGTGGGCCAGGCCCACTCTTCAGTGTCAGGCTGGCACGGGCTTCCAGTACGTTTATTTTTCACTCTGAGAGTTCGCTTGTCGCCCTGGGCGCTGCCGTGGAAGGCAGCCTTGCTCCCCAGGAATGCCAGATCCTGGGTTCCAGCCGGGCGTGCCCCGAAGCACCCTGGGACCCACGATGGGCCCCCGGCAGGGCCGTCTGTCCTGCATTCGCAGGAGTGTGAGCTGTGCTGGCCAGGCCTCCCTGGCCGAGGGAGGGTGAGGCTTCCACTGGCAGGGCAGACAGGCTGTGCCGGGGCCAGAGCTCGAACCCAGAGGCTGTGACTACTCCCCCCCCCCTGCCCCCCCACCAGGCTCCCACTCTCCCAGGCGTGGCCACCAGAGGGGCGGGCAGAAACTCGGCGGTGGGCGCACATGCACATCGGCCTCTGCGGCATCCGGGGGGCCGGATGGGGTGCTAGCTGTCACGTGTGTCTTCTGTGCCTGCAGCTGAGGTGAAGCGTGTGGGGGACACGGTGCTGGGGATGGCCACACAGTGTGTGCAGATGAAGAATGTGCAGCGGACCACACCGCAGACACTGTCCAACCTCTGCCTGAAGATCAACGTCAAGCTGGGCGGCGTGAACAACATCCTGCTGCCCCAGGGCAGGTGAGCTGCGCGGTCCCCGACAGGCGCTGTTGTCCACAGAGAGGCTGTGGAGTGGATTGGGAGCAGTGCGGTGGAGCATAGAGAACTTGGACTCTAGCAGACTTGACCTTGGGTGTTGGCTCTGGGACCAGGGGCTGTTTGACTCATTGGATCTGCGGGCGTGGAGGAGGCCCTGTGGAGCACAGGCGGTGAGCTGGGCACGCCCTTCACCCTGTTAGCAGTTCTGTGTTGGCTGCATGCGGGCCACGGGCCAGGAGTTGGGGCCGTGGCAGTGAGCACAGGGACCAAAGTTCTAGGCCCCCCGTACAGGGACCCAGGCGAGGGGGCTCACAAACACATGAGTGCAGCTGCATAGGAGGATGCGGAGCCGGGGTTCCCTTGCTGAGAGGCCGGAAGGTGGCGTGGAGGGCGTGCTCGTGTGCGTGCTGGGAGCAGTGCGCTCCAGACGAGGAACCCGAGCCGGGCTCTGCGCCGGGAGCCTGCCTGGGGCTGTGGGCTGAGGGCCAGAGGACGCCCTCGGGCAGGATTCAGCCATTGGATGCAGTCACGAGTGAGGATGGGTCCTCTGACCTTGTTCCCAGAGGCCGTTAACCCCAGGCCCAGCAGGGACCAGGAGTTACCCCAGGATGATTCCTGAATTATTGAATTATCCCAGGAGAGTGCTGGCGGGGGGTGGGGGGTGCCCAGAGATGGGTTGGATGTGGGCTGTGAGGGAAAGAGAGTTGGGTGAGTCCCGGGCCCCCAGCCCGGCCCGTGGAGAGAGAAGGCAGCGTTCACAGGGGAGCAAGCCCGAGGGGAAGACAGTGGACACAAGGGGGAGCCGGTCCGGTGTCGGGGATGTAGGGTTACGGGTCCTGGCATAGAGGGTGGGAGACCTGGGAGGGTGTAGATAGGAAAGATGTGGGAGGCTGGGGTCCAAGGTCATAGAGGTGAGGAGCTGGCAGTGGACCTGAAAGGGAGGGAGAGGTAGGAGACCAGTGTGGAGGGGCCTGGACCCCAAGGCCAGTTTGTCCTGGGGCTGGACCAGTGGCTGGGCAAGGGCATGCAGGTCCGAGGTGACCTTGCAGAGAGGAGTCTGGTTGCCATGGCAGCATGCAGGGGTGGGCCGGGCCCCCAGAGCAGGGGAGGCTGCAAATGGCTCCACCCATTTCAGGAGCCCTGCCACAGGTGCTCCGCAGGCGCCGCAGGGAAGGGGCGGCCGTGGGAGGAGGCTGTGGGAGGAGAGCAGCGTCTGTGGGCAGGCATGGTTTGCCTGGCAAGGGTGTGAGTCAGGGCTGCTGCGGATGCCTCGGGGAGGGAGCAGCAGGTGGGAGGCAGGGCACCGGGCGCCCGCCCCCCCGCCCCCCTTGTGCCACCATCATTGGAGGAGAGGGAGGGCAGTGTGGGCGCTCACAGCTTAGAGAGGTTGTGGCATGACCTCCAAGGGCCCCTGCCGCCCCCACGCCTGTCAGGCGGGCAGTCAGCACGTCTCTCCCAGTGCAGACGGGGTGGAGTGGCAGTGGCACAGGGAGAGTCCAGTGGCTGAGAGTCCCGTGCTTGGGAAGGGGGCAGCCACCCAGTGTCCCCCAGGGAAGCCCAGAGCTGCCAGGGCGGCTAGACCCACGCTGGGGCTGGAAGTGGGGAGCTTGCCCCCGCTTGTGGACACTGACACGGGGTGCACGCCCGAAACAGACCCCTTTTCCTCCCCTGCCCCCCATACAGCCTCGGCTTGGGCAGGGGGTTCCTGTTGGGGGTGTTTGGCAGCTCCTTGTGAGTTCTGTCCGGCAGGAGTCCTGCGGAGATGAGGCTCCCGTTGGCGCGTCCCCTCCTGGGCTAGGGGCACACCGTGTTTCTTGTTGGGGCCAGGGGGACAGCAACCTTGGCAGTGACTCCAGCTCCCAGTGAGGGGTGGGGGTGGGACAGGCCCTCTGAATGCAGCAGACCTGCGAGAGCTCCCCCAAGGGTGAGGGTAGCAGTGTGGGGGGCCCCGTGGGGGCCTGCAGGCACCTGCGGCTGGCTAGAGAACCCTGGCTCCTGGCCGCTGCACACGTCGCCTCGACAGGGACGTGGCTGCTGGGGACAGATAGCTGGACAAAGACCAGTGGTGCATCCCCGCTGGGCCTTTGACATTCTCAGTGTCAGGACTTGAGGTGTTCCTGTGTCTCTGGGTGGAGAACAGGGGGCCACTGCCCGGAAGGGGGAGGCAGGTGGTGGGCACTCAGCTGCTTCTGTGCGACCATTTCAGAAACGTTGGAGGGCGTGCCAAGGGGAGCCTGGGCACCCTGACCTGGTCCACGGCCCCGCGCCCTCCTCCTGCCAGGTGCTCCTGCAGCGGGTCACAGGTGGTGTCGTCATCCAATGGGCTCTCCGTGAGCGTCCTGACAGAGAAGGACGCTCTGTGAGAATCTAACCACAGCCCTGGCCACATAGGCGCCATGGTGCTGGGGCTGCCCTCGGCCGTTGACGCCGTGCTTCCCCCACAGGCCGCCGGTGTTCCAGCAGCCCGTCATCTTTCTGGGGGCCGATGTCACCCACCCACCTGCTGGGGACGGGAAGAAGCCTTCCATCGCTGCTGTGAGTGTCCACACTTTCCACTGGACCCTGCGTGGGTGACGTCCCTCCTTGAGCTGCCCGTGGGAGGGGACACAGTCCCACTGCAGCCATATTCCCGAAGAGCAGCGAGGTTTGCTAAAACGCAGCTGGTGGGATCAGAGTCCCCTAGGAAGTGGGTGTGTCAGGGACACGGCAGGTGGTGAGTGAGCCTGAGAGGGGTAAGAGATGTGTGAGTTGGCGCTGTCCCCAAAACCCCACCTGTCCCCACAACAGGCTCCTGGGAGGGCTGTCTGCGTGCGGGCCCCCGTGCAGCTGTGGCCCCCCCTGCGACCCCTCTGCCCCTCACCGGACGTTTTCTGTTTTTCATCACAAAAGGCCGAGCATGAAATAAGTAGACAGGCTGGAGCTCCAGTCCCTCCTTCTCGTCCCACCCCCTCTTCAGTCTCCTTAGGGTGACTCAGAGTCTTTGACAAGTGTGTGCACGGGCCTGAACTGAAGTCCTTCCCTTCCCCCTACCATTGTGACTTTCATCTAGGAGGGGGTAGGGCAGCCTCCATTCACAGGTGACAGTCACCTGGCCATCTGTCCCTGCCCTCAGAGCTGAGGGCAGTGTGGTGTCGCTGTGGCCTTTCATTCCTGAGGACTGGGCGGGTGCCACTGTGGAGGCCGAGGGCACGGCTGCTCCCTCAGAGTCCTTGCTGCTGGGAGCAACGGGCTAGAGAGGGAGCCTCAGATCTGAGGTTACCCGTCCCCAGCATCCCCGGGGGGGACTGCCTGTGTGACGTTTGGGAAATTGTGTATTTATTCGTCATTTGTCTGAAACCAGCTGTTGGGATGGTTTTTTAATTTTTTTGGCCCAGGGCAGCTCGTGCTTCCTGCCCCTCACTCCCTCCAGGCTCACCAAATAACACTGGCATTTTCTGAGCACCTCCTCCGTGCCAGGCACTGGGCTGCTGCATGCGTCACCACATCGGCTCCTAACCTTTCGAGGACACCGTTAGTTTCCTCCTGCCCCGCACCGCCCCAAGGAAGTTCGGGTGGCTGAGCACCCATGTGCCAGGGAGGCAGCAGAAAGCACACCCCCACCAGAGCTCAGGCCTTTCAGGGCTCCTCACAAGCACGCCTCCCACCCAACAGGTCGTGGGCAGCATGGATGCCCACCCCAACCGCTACTGCGCCACAGTGCGGGTGCAGCAGCACCGCCAGGAGATCATCCAGGACCTGGCCGCCATGGTGCGCGAGCTGCTCATCCAGTTCTACAAGTCCACGCGCTTCAAACCCACCCGCATCATCTTCTACCGGGACGGTGTGTCCGAAGGGCAGTTTCAGCAGGTGGGCGCCTCCTGGCTGCTTTCTCTGTCCTCAGAGGGTCTGTGATCCGCCTCTCCACCTGGCAGAAGCGCCTCTCCACCTGGCAGAAGGGCCTCTCAGACTCTCTTCAGACAAGGGTGGTGCAGTTCCGTTCTGCCTCAGTGTCTGTCTGGGCACAGTGGGGGAGGTGGGCCAGTGATGGGGTGGGGGGATGCAGGCAGGGGGCAGGCAGGGCTGGGCCTGGGGCCTGGGGCCTGGGGAGCTGTGTGGGAAAGACTGGAGACAAAAACTAGCTGCTGGAGCATCCACGTGGCGCCTCGTGACCGCTGTGTGCAGGGGCCATCGGGGACCCTTCAAGTGTTCCTACGCATTGCCTCATTTAAACCCTTGAGCATGAAGCCTGGACACCGTTCATGCTGTTCTGCAAATGAAGCCACAGGCTCAGGAAAGCAGAGGCTCGCTGCCGACAAGCCCTCAGAGTGGGAAGGCCGAGCCCCAAACGTCTGTGCAATGCCGCACACCATTAAGGGACTTAACGTGCAGGTAGCAGCAGGCCCTGAGCACATCTCTCTCCCCCAGGTGCTGCACCACGAGTTGCTGGCCATCCGCGAGGCGTGCATCAAGCTGGAGAAAGACTACCAGCCGGGGATCACGTTCATCGTGGTTCAGAAGAGGCACCACACGCGGCTTTTCTGCACGGACAAGAATGAGCGGGTGCGTCTGCTGGCCCGGGCTGGGGACTTCTCCACCCCAGGTGCTGGGGAGACCTATCCTCGGAGGGGCTGTGTGGGGACCCAGACTCTTGGGCATTAGGGAAGGGCTGTCCTCCGTTTGGTGAGAATCTGGACACGGAAATCCCATAGGTCTGGGGGTCCAGACCAGGCAGGAGATGTCATTGGTCTGATACAGAAATGACCAGGGAGGCGGCTCTGAGAAAGAGCCAGTCGGTGAGTGACCACGCTCGTAAAGAGAGCAGTAGCACAGAGTGCCCCTGGGGGCCTCGGGGCGGCTGGAGCCTGGGCAGGGTCCGGGGTGCAGCTGGAAGGTGGGGTCTCCACGCTCCTCCGACATCTGGCCTTGTAGAGCAAGAAGAGTGTGGGGGAAACACAAGGCCGGCAGCTGTGACTGCAGGGAGACTTCCCAGGTGAAGAAGGTGGGATCCTCGGGTGGGAGAGTATTCGTTGCCCTCAGCAGGACTAACATGAACCGAGCCACCCTGCTCAGCCCTGCAGAGCCTCCAGCCGTCTGCCTCAGGAAGGGGACCCTCCCAGAGGAAGGGACATGGGACAGACAGGAAGTGGCCCTCTAACTGGCCTGCACAGGGCCAGAAGTGAGTGGGTTCCTATCCACACAGTGCTGAAGGCAGCGCGTCACGTCAGCCTGCTGGCACCACATGGGACGCAGCGCAGGGCGGGCTCATCCAGGTGGAAGACCCCGTGCCGGCAGAGGAAGAGAGGCTCGGCTGCGGGGTCGGGCGTGGGCGTCCCCGCACCGTGACCTGAGAACATGTGAAGGGCAAGAATGTAAGCAGAAACAGCGTTCCGGGGAGCAGCGGCCAGGCCCCCGCCCCCAGAGCGTGTTCTAGTGCACGCCGTCCCAGGGAAACGGGCACCTTGGAGAGTGGAAGAGTGGTCCGAACCCACCGGACGAGGAGGGAGAGCCCTGCCCGAAACAGCTGCGGTCACGTGGGGGCTTCGGGACGCTGGCCTCCCACCAGGTGACAGAAGAGGGTTGCACGTTTACAAACCTCGGTATTTCACAAAGCACAGCTTCTGATCGCCGTACAGCTCGGTTTTAAATTAGCAGGAAAGGAGTTTAAGGAAAGCTTTAAATTTACTTCTAAGTAGTACATGCATTAAACATGTAAAGAACAAAAATTACAAACTAGAATGGAACAAAAACGAGGAAATTTCGGATCGGATTTCGGCGGTGCAGCTACAGCAGCACGTAGAGACGAGCACATGCACGCAGGTGCACAGGGTCAGCCCGGAGGCGCGGGCAGGATGGAGAGGGATCGGCAGGGGTGGCGGCCCCGGGCCCAGGAGAGCAGAGGAGCCGCTGTGCACGGGAGTCCCGCCCTGCGTCCCTCCTCGAGCCGCCAGCCTCCTCCAGACCAGGAGTCCAGGGAGCTCAAGGCCAGCCTGTTTCTGCAGCCTCCCTCCCTCCCTCCCAGGACAGAGCAGGACAGAGCGGGAACGGAGAAGCAGTAGAGCGGACCAACACAAGCATCTCTGAAGAGAAACCCAGCCAGGCTCAACTGGGAAAACAGTTGTGACAATATTAGGGTCAAAGAGGAAACTATAACTGCAGGGGTTTTTATATTATTTAAATCATCGTGGGACATTACCAACTTTTTGCCGGTATGTTGGAAAACTTAAAAGGAATGGAGACAGTTGTTTGTAGAATTGCAAATATTACATAGAACGTGCGGGGTGAGGATCCTGTTGTCGCGCTGAAAGGCATCAGGCCCAGAGTTCCACGGGCGGGCTTTACTGGACTTGAAATTAGAGCATCGTCCAGTGTGGTGGCGAATAGGAGAAGGGGGAGAGACTCAGCTTATGTCATGAGGTGAGTTAGAGATTTCTAGGGGCAGGTTTTCAAGGTGAGGACGTGGGTGCTGTGCCGAGGTCCAGCCCCTCGGCGGCCAGTGTCCTGGCCACTCTGACCTCCCCCCCACCCCTTAAGTTACGCTGGGGGCAGGGGCATAGCCCAGCTAGCCCATAAAGCGCAGAGCATGGTGCTTGGCCCCAGGGAAACGCATTGCTGTGAAGACGGCGTCGTGGCTTCCTGGAGGTACAGACTGGTGACTGGTCTGGCGGTAACGTGCCGCAGTCGGCCGTTCTGGAGGCCTTCGCTGGAGGAGCCCACATGTCCGGGGTGTCTGACGGCAAAATGCCGTCCAGCTGTCTGTTGACAGGAGCCGCGGTGGTGGCGTGCTCACGTGTGGGCACTCTGTCTGACGGCAGAAACCTGCAGGCTGTGTCCGGGCAATGGGCACCTCAAAGTGGCGATGTTGGGCAAAAACGGCAGGTGGCAGAGCGTTTGATATTGGGCGGGCCAGGAGTTCGTTTGGTTTCCCCGTACGGTGGCTCTAGTAGCACCTGGTTGTCTTTAACTTCACTCGAAACAGTTTTGTCAGATTCGATTGTGACCAGCTGTCACATCAGCGTGCAGGTGAACGAACATCAAAACTGACGAATGTTTGTGTGGCCATTTTAATATTGAAGATGAAAGAAAATTCACCACATTCCTGGCACATTATGCTTTATTATTTCAAGAAAAGTAAAAATGCAACTAAAATGCAGAAAAGGATTTGTGCAGTGTGTGGAGCAGGTGCGGTGACTGGTCAAACGTGCCAAAAGTGGTTTGCGGGGCTTCGTGCGGGAAGTTTCTCGCTGGGAGGTACTCTGCGGTGGGGGGACGGGCTGAAGTGGACAGCGACCCAAGGGAGAAGTTAACTGAGAACAGTTTGCGTCACACCACGCCGGAGACAGTGACATACTCAGATCATCCAAATCAATGAAGCTGTTGGAAATGAAAGCTGTTGGATCATGGGAACACCATGCGGACTGGCCAGCCCAGTCCATGGATCTGGCTCTCACACCTGCGGAGTCGCTGCTGGAGGCTCAGGCGCAGCGAAAGTGCAGGCCTGTGTGGGAATGAAGTCCGAACCCAGGGCCTCAGGTTCAGCAACATGGAAGGGAAACCCCAGGGTGATATTTTCAAGTGCTTTACTTTAAAAACCGAAGCCGTGGGAAAGGCTGGCGAGATGTAAAGCGCGTCTGAAGGCGCAGAGGAGCGCCAGGGGGCCTCTCTGCTGTGTGTGCGTTTGCAGTGAGACACAGCCCAGTCAGGGTGGCAGCGGGGTAGGGGACAGGTCTGCAGTGGGGGCTTGCCACCACGGTGGCAGCTGCTGAGTCTTCGGTGACTGCAGTACTGCAGTGTGAGCTTGGGGCCAGGTCGGTCAGCGGTCGGTGGCTACCACGTTTTGTCTCAGGGCTGTGGCGCTGAGCAAGAGCATTGGCCTATCCAAAGCTTCAGAGCAGGCAGCCTGGGGTTGCAGGCCTAGTGTCGGGCGTGCAGGTGGGGCCGCTCGTTCACTTTGTCCTCTGATGGCTCCTGTGTCACTGAAGGTCGGGAAGAGCGGGAACATTCCAGCAGGCACCACCGTGGACACGAAGATCACCCACCCGACTGAGTTTGACTTCTACCTGTGCAGTCACGCTGGCATCCAGGTAAGGCCGGGGGGTCCCCTGTGGGTGTCTCAGCGTCCCTGTGACGGCATCTACACCTTCAGCAGACTCACAGGGAGCATGAGCCTCGGGCCTGGTGCTCCTGGGGGCCCAGGACTCTGGGGAGCCTCTGGTCAGCTGGTGGTCAGGTGGCTGACAGGTGGGCAGAGGCTCAGAAGGGCCCAGTGCTGTGGACAGAGGACCCATAGGGGTGCTGGTGGGTGTGCATTTTAGACACTATGAGGTCTGAACAGAAGGAGCAGCAGGGGCAAAGTCCAGGCACACAGGTGGGGACCAGGGCGCATCCCTGTGTGCTTGGTGCTTAGGGAGCTGGACAAAAGTTGGCCTCATAGCAGGTGATAAAGGTCTCAGGAGACGTAGGGAGGGCAGTGAGCGACAGAGGGGCCGACTCAGTGAGCTCCCACCGCCCTGGCGGGGTTCTGCCCTGCGTCTCCCTCTCCTGCTTGCTGGGCATACTGGGAAGGCTGCTCTGGCTCGTCATCTCTTCGGGGCTCTCCTGGTCTCTCTCAGCGAAGAGACCCCCAGCAGGCCGAGGGCGGCTCCAAGGGAGCACGGCCACCACGGGTGTGCTACGCCCGGGTCCATGCGGCTGCACCCCTCGGGACAGGAGGACTCAGTGCTGGGTGCCTGTCCTTACCCCAGAGCTTCCTCATGCAGGGCTTTGGTTTCAGAGGGCGTGGAAGGACTCCCATGTCCCTCCCAGAGAATGGGAACCTAGAAGATGAGAATTCACTGTGAACTTGGTACTTCTACTCTGGGGTGATGCCCCAGAGCCCAGAGGCTTTCCTGTCATCTCTCAGTACAGCCTTCCGCCCCAGGCCCCCGTCCTCTGCGCCTGGTCCACTCTCCCGGACGGGGCCATGTGGTGGGTGCGTGGGCTCTGTGCTCACCGCGGCTGAGTCTTCCCTGGCCGTCCTCCTCGGGTGCAGCCCTCAGCAGACTCACAGGGAGCATGGGCCCCACTGGCACGTTGAACGGCTAAGCCTCTGGACCTGTGTTCTCTGGCTGGGGACCCTTCTCTGCCGAGACAGTTAAGTGCTGGGACATGAAGGGGCCTCGAAAGGGCCTGTCCTGCCATCAGCACTGTGACCCTAGCAGGCCCTTATACAGCGTCCCCTACTGCCCACAGGCCGGTGACAGCCACCGATGAAATGGCAAAGTAGGACGCCCATTGGTGCAGTCCTGAGGCAGAGGACAGAAGCGTCTGTCACAGTCCCCAGCACAGGCGTGGAGTGGGCAGCAGTAGGTGGGCTGGAGGTGTCCGGCAGGGAGGTGGGCAGGCAGGCTCAGGCCGCCAGTGCGGCAGGGGCTGCGCCACCAGTGGTCCGTGCTGGGAAGGCCGATGAGGCCCGGGCTACATACGGTGACACACGTGTACCGGCTCCCTCTTAAGGACTGTTGTTAACATGTGACTTTCGTCAAGAGAGCTTTTCTGTCCTGTGAGCAAAACCCCACAGAGGACCTGACGTGTGCGGGCGGCACTGCCCCCGAACGCCGGGCGCCTCCTGCTGTGGCCCTGCCTGTCGTTCCTCTCTGCGTCGACGTGGGTGTGGGCTGTTGTATTTACACGTGGGGCGGCAAAACGCATGGTCGACGCCTCTGACAGTGACGCGTGACGCTGGGGACGTCTGTCTGTCTGTCGCCGACCACCCCACGCCCCGGGGTGCGTGCCGCCTGCAGGTGAGTCCGCGCGCTCTCTGACCCTCTCGTCTGCTTTTAGGGAACAAGCAGGCCCTCCCACTATCACGTGCTTTGGGATGACAATCGTTTCTCTTCCGATGAGCTGCAGATTCTCACCTACCAGCTGTGTCACACCTACGTGCGCTGCACGCGCTCCGTGTCCATCCCAGCGCCCGCATACTACGCTCACCTGGTGGCCTTCCGGGCCAGGTACCACCTGGTGGATAAAGAACATGACAGGTGAGTGGCAGGCCTCTCCGCTAGAGGTCACGGCAGGGGTGTTTCTGAAGCAGGTGTGGGTGGCCGCTTCTCCAGAGTGGGAAGCGGTGGGGTCGCGGTGGCTGGAGCCTAACTTCGCTGCCGCTTGTGAGCAGGTGTCCAGTGCGCGGTCCCGACCCAGTCACCAGGGCGCTGCCTCGTGCTGCGTGTGAGGCTGCACTGTCTGTGTCCCCTGTCCCCGCAGTGCGGAAGGAAGCCATACCTCCGGGCAGAGTAACGGGCGAGACCACCAGGCGCTGGCCAAGGCGGTCCAGGTCCATCAGGACACACTGCGCACCATGTACTTCGCTTGACGTGCCCTCGTGTTTACGATCGTGTGCCGAGTCGATTCACACGAGACCAGCTACACTCAGACCAACCGACGCCCAGCCCTTCTGTGACAGCCAGCATCACACGAGACGTCACTGACTTTCGTAGATACTCCGTTTCCCAGAATGCCTTCTGTCCCAGATTTCAAACTTGGATTCCGAACTGCAGACCTGTGTGAGGCCCCGTTGTCGATGTGGTTTGCCAAAATCTGTGAGCTGCTCATTCAAGTAGAACCCCATGTTTCCTAAAAAAATCTCCTAAAAGCAGTCTATGAACTCAGGGCTTTAAAACATTTTTAATTTATTTGGTCATTCGATGTACTTGTTTTTAACGCACGATTCTCTAGGAAGTCGGTGGTCTCAAACTAGCCGTGAGCCTTCTCTGAGAGGGAAAGCAGCGCACTCGCGGCTGCGGTTTTAAAGCCTTGACCGGTTTGACGTCGTCACTAAAGTCTCTTTCACAGGGACGGTAGTGTGCCCCCGCCTGGGCTCCCACAAGCTCCTCCGGGCCGGGGGCCGGGGCCACGCGCCGCGTCCTGCCACCGCCTGCCTCTCACTCAGCTCGAGGGAAGGCGTGGGGCAGCGGAGGTCACGTTCGTGCGTTTACAATGTTTCTCGGTCCAGAGAGATTGGCAGACAAGTGCCATTTTAATAAAAATTTATTAGAAAAAAGAAAAAGGACAATATGCCGACAGTCTAATCATAAGATTTGTCCTCGAGGACTGTGACGTTTATTTTCCAAAGTTTCTAAAGAATACGGGTCTGCGGTGAGAAGTACAGTACAACCCTTTTTCACTGTCGTGTCTGTAAAAGAGGAAATATATGTGTCTGGTTTGCAGTATTAACGTGGTAGCTGGCGCTGTTCTCCATCTTATTGACTATGGGGTGCTTCTCGTGGTCTGTGGAGCGTTTCGGAGTCTGGCTTTCAGTGCTGAAGTGCAGGAGTGTACAGCTGACCCACAGCGGCCGCGACCCGCCCACCCCCCCCCACCACCACCACAGTGCAGATTGGGGCCTGGGTGCGCCCACACAGCCGCCTGCTGCCCTGCCCCGCCCACCTCCTCGTCCCGCGTGTCGCTCGGCTGATTAAGCACAAATGGAATGTATGTATTCTTCCACCCCAGGAAGCGAGTCCGTGTACCCGAGTGCACTTCTGTTTGCTTCTATGTGGCAGGGTCACAGAGTCCGTGTGTGGAAAGAGAGAGAGAGCCGCGGGTGGTGGCCCTGCGGGCGCGAGGCCCACAGGCAGCCACGGAGCCCTGTCCTCCGGAGGATGGTGGGCCGAAGCCAGCGTCAGAGCCGGGCTTCCTGCGGGATCTGCCTTCCCGCCCCAGGCGTGGGGTTGCCGACCTAGAAGCCGTCGCGCTGAGAGTGGTGCCCGAGGGCCACTTGAAGAGGGGCGGCAACGGGTAGCTCTCGGCTCGGTGGGCTCTTTGTCCTCATGGGCAGTTCCATGAAGAACCCGGTCCACCTTTATTGCAGAGACTCGAGGCAGGGCCGCACCTTTCCGTGCTACTTTGCTGTCTCGGTTTCCTGTCCCTGCTGCCGGCCCTTCCCACCAGCCCGACACTTACCTCTGGTGCCGCAGTGGATGAGGGTCCCGGCAGGTGTCCCTCTGTGGTCTCCTGGTCTGTGCTCTGAGGGGCGGGGTGCAGGGAGCCACGGCGGGGTGGGGGGGGCACTCCCGGATACGCGGCCTGGTTTGGCGGTGTGACAAGGATGACTATTTGTGAAGCTCTCTGCTCGAAGTGGTGCGTGTGTGTGTGTCCCGTGTGTGCATGTGGGTGTCTTATTAATTCTTATTAATGGCATTAGTCTCTTCTTGCTGTATCCTTTTTTTTGTCTTTTTTAAATGACAGAAGCCTTTGCTCTGAGAAACGTTGCGGTCCGGGGGTTTCAATGGCAAGCGGCACTTCCTCCTCCTGCATCTAGGACAGGGTGCACTCTTGGCTGAGATCGCTGGGCGCCTTCCAGGCAGGGAGGGGCTCTTCAGTAACACCCGTAAATTAGGTCGGTTTTCAGCCCCTTTGAAGGACCCTCTAAAACTGTCTCAAAGGTGTGTGTGTAGCACGCGACACAGGATCTCGGTGGGGCAGAGTGGTGCCGGCAGAATGCAGGTTCCCAGGCCTCGCTGCACGCCTTCCGGTCCGGGGCTGCCTAAAGTCTGAGGCTCCCTGCTCTAGAGCTTTCTGGAGAGGGCTGTGCCTCGTGCAGGGCAGGCCCAGCCAGGAGGGAATCCGTGGCGGCGAGGGGAGACATTTCCTAAGCTAAAACCTAGAAAAGGTCTCAGGTTGGTAGAAAATGAGACCTAAACTTTTTAAAAATTATTTTGGAGGCAAAGTTTTCTTTTCCATGGGTCAAAGTACTTTGAGAAGGGTACTCTTTGTGGCCCTACCTTGTTTTGTAAAAGTCTTCACACTAAAGGCATCAACAGACCCAACACCACCGCAGGGCGGCCGCCCACCCCACACGCGTCGGGTGGTTCAGATTCAGATGGTATAGGTGCACTCTCTCAGGTAAATCACTGTTTCCCCAGATTCCCACCGGTCTCCCCATTACGAGGGTGATCTCAGTTCCGAGACGGCGTAAGACCTCCCGCGCGGCAGAGCTGGTCCCGGCCCCACTCATCGGGAAGCTGGGAGGGGTCCCTTGCCGCCCTCCACCCAGGGCTGGCTCAGGCCCAGGTGAGAGGGGCCCAACATCTGGCTGGCTGTGCACCCCCACCCCCACCCCCAGTCAGTAAGGTGTGCCTTGCTTGAAGCAAACTGAATGTGAAAATGAAATAATGATGTAGAAATCGGGGTTCATGTAACAGAAAAACTGGGATTTATCTCATCTCTTTTGAAAGGAGCTCTCCCCACTAGATTCTTATATTGTACTCTCCGTGATGTGTTTGGAAATACTCACTTTGAGAAAAATCAGTGTATCTGCATCCCTTCGCCACTCTCTCTTGCATTTGACAAGCTCCCGTCCCCCACAGTCCCAGGGGAGCCGTCCAAGTCGCCATTTTGCAGAAGAGCCCCTTGGTGACACTGGGGCTCCACCCCGCTGTCCCTGCACCGCAAGCTCGGGTTCCCCGGTTGAGAGGGGTCCGCGAGAACCGGCGCACCGCGCTTTCAGAAAGGAGCGGTTTGGGTCCGGGCTTTCTGTTACAAGAATCCCTCGCGCAAACACTTGCTACGTGGCAGGGTCTGCCTTTCCTGGTCGAGATCGCTGCATTTGGGCATTGCTCTCAGCCCCCTCGAGTGACATGTGCACTCTCAAACCTCGGGGCAGTGGCCCCGGGAGGGGACCATCGGAACCCAGCGACCTGCACGCTCCTCCCTCGGGGCTGGCCGACCCCCTCACCCCCGCTGCTCCCCGTGCTGGCCCCTGCTTGCTGAGTGCTGGCTGCAAAGGACGGTCGAGTGCGGTCCCTCCAGCGGGGCGGGGGGTGGGGCATCGATGTCACACAGATGTCGTTACCGCTGTCACGTGTGGACGCCGCTGTGTATTTCTGCCTTTCTGCTCTGTTCGGTGCGGGCATGCCCGTGGTGCCTGGTGGACACTCTGGAAACTTCCCCAGCTTTTATAGACCGCCGAACATTTGCCTTCAGGCTTGCCGGATGATTTATTTTTGAAAGCCACAAAATGTAGTTTTTCTGGATGAATTGTTTTTCTTAATATATGCAGCAATGTAATTTTACATTGATCTGTGGGGTGATTTAAATTTTATTTTTTCAAGGCAGTTTTTCAGTCAGATTCTATATTTGATACACTATGTGAAGGGTGGACCAGCCAAGCGTCAAGCAGTTGGGACACCAGGCTGTCCCCAGGAGCCCCGAGGGGCTGGGACGGCTCCTCTGCCCCGTGGCGTGGAAGCACTCAGCTCGTTTCCGGGGGCAGTTCTTCAGTGGGACTCTGAGCTGTTGGACAGTTAAAAGGATTTCCGTGGGCATTTTCCTACCCCTGAGGCGGTTCCCCCTGGTGGGGACCGTGGAAGCTGACCTAATTCAGACAGTGGACAATCCCAGTGGCCCAGACAAGCCATAGCCGTTTCTCCGTGACCTCTCTCTGACTCATCTCTCACGCTCACAAGAAAAGGAATGTACAATAGAGAAGCTTCCTCAGTGTTCGCACGCCTCACCTTCAGAAATGCAACTGTTTTATTTAGATTCTAAGCCCTTCCCCAGAGTAACCCAAGATTTCTCCTCTACCTGCCGCGGCCGGCGGCTGCAGCTGCTGCGATGACTCTTATTGTAGCCGCACACGCACACGCACCTTTGTCGTGGGCTGTTTGCGTGGCACACGTTGCTGACTCTCTTTTGTAAGGAAATTTTCAACTCAAAATAATTGCACTGATTTTGACGACCCCCTTTTTAAATTATGCCCGACCTTGCACCTGCTGTACTTGTTTAGATGGCTGTAAGTAGGTTAGGGAGGCAGCGGCCACGTGGGCGCGGTGTCGCTCTGTTTCGGTCCCTGCCTCGTCTTTCTTTCCGTGTCAGCCTTGTGGGCGTGGCTCCGCGCTTTAGCCTCGTGTCTGTTAGCCCGTTCACGAAGGACAGATCAGCCTCTCCTCTCGGTTTTCTGAGAGGCAGCGTGCAGCCTGCGGAACTGCGGCCTGCAGGTCCGCTTTTAAGAGGATCAGTTGTGAGCCCCTGGAACCCTTCTGTGGTGCGTTTGACCCCGTGTTAC
The DNA here is from genome assembly GCA_007922815.1 of Macrotus californicus. NCBI lineage: Eukaryota > Metazoa > Chordata > Mammalia > Chiroptera > Phyllostomidae > Macrotus > Macrotus californicus. The sequence continues at coordinate 20,031 of VMDR010000278.1, read as the reverse complement.
TTGCCGCGACTCCCGAGAGCATTTTCTTCTGGCTCCACCCAGCACCTGGCCGTGTGCAGAGCAAGCACCTGTGCAGCCCGTGTTCGGAGGTGTCGTTTCGAGGCCACGAGGTCACTGTCATGTCAGACTGTTCCAGGCATGGAGAGACCCGCTGTCCAGCAAGGCCCCTTGTGCCTGTGATGTTTGCTAGCTCGGTGGCGTTCACCCCAGTCCCGGTGTGTGGTCCCAACTGTGGTCAGGACGACCAGGACTGGCCACACACAGGGGTCTGAAACTTGCTCCGCCACCTGGGCGCCTGGCAGTACTGTGTCGACGCTGTGGGGGGCCCTCGGCGCTTCTCTGGGTGCGTTTTGCCACGTTGCTGTCTCCAGTGAATGTACTAGCTTGGCCAAATCACTGCAGAAGGTGGTTTCTCAATGCCTTCTGGTTTAAGGAGGGTGGATGCAGACAGAGGGTGCCCCTGAATTCTCAGTAGACTGGTGTTTGCTCTCAAGAGTAGCTGTCCACACTAGAAGTAGCCAGAATGCTGCCTGAATAAACGGAGTTGTGACACCTCTCTGTTTGGTGCTGGCTTGAAAATGTGTGTGCCGTACTGTGACCCATGGACGGCCCCCTCCTAGGGGCTGCCTGGCTCCAGATTTAGGATCCCAGCAGCCGACAGGAACACAGTGCGCCGGCAGGAGCGCAGGCACCCACGCAGGGGCCGTGGACCAAGCGGGTGCCAGCCTGCTCTCTGGCCTTCTCTGGCCGTCTGTAGCAGGCCGGCACTTGGTCTTCTGCTTCCCTTTCGGATGGGTTGTAAGTGGCTCCCTCTGTCCCCTCCTCCCTTTGTATGCCCTCTGTGAACTCACCCAGGTGCTCGCTCACCAACTGTCCTGCAAAGCATCTCTCTAAAGTCGAACGGCAGTGCAGGCACAACTGACCTTTGCCCTCAGACCGTGAGTCCCCAGCGCTCCCCGAGCAGCGCTGATCCGGGGCCCGCCAGCGGAGTGAGCTGTTCCAGTCCGAGGCCCCTTCGAGATTCATCCCTGTGCCGTCAGGAATGCACCCTGCCCGCACACTGCTGCTTCGGGCACCCCTCTGCCGCCCCCGTGTCTTTTCTTTGGGTCCTTATGTTCTCACATCCTCAGAAGAGCAAATGCCTGCCTCGGTTTGCCCTTAAGTTGTGGAGGGGCAGGCGGGTGGTCTCGCAGTGACAGGTGTCTGGGTGTGGGGGGGCCCTGCTCCCCTGCTGGGCGCTCACTGACTTGGGACGAGCAGGGATCCGGGGCATCAGGACGTGGGAGCCACTGCCTTTAGCCCTGCTGTTTTGAGCTGTGACGCTTCTGCCCCATGGCGTGCTTCACTTCTGAAAGAGCTAAGTGTCCTTGGCAGTCTTTCTTAGCATGCTGTGACTCTGCCCTCGAGCTGCCCCCCCAGGAAGCATGGTGGTATAGGGGAGTGCCCGTGTCTGCTGGGGTCCCCTCTCGTTCTCCGCCAGGATCCCACCCAGGGTGTTTTGGGGACACTTCACAGTGGCCCGCTGCTTGGCTTGGTAGCAGGACTAATGAGCTCAGATCTGCCCCTTGACCTTCTGTGCGCACCTGCGGAGTCCAGAGTGGGCCTCTTCCACCAACTTGTGCTCGTGAGAGGTGGCGACGGACCCAGGGAGCCGGAGGGTGCTGGTGCTTCCCTCCACGTCTCTCTCACGGTCCCCGCGAAAATTTTTAGCCGGGTGAGATCCTTGCCTGCTCTCGGGCGGTATGACCGAAGGGTTGGGCCCTCACCTCACCCCACCCCCTTTCTGGGGCGTGAGGGGGCTGAATTGGCTCGTTTCCAACCCCCTTGGGTTTAGGCAGTGCAGAGGTAAAGCTGGAACACCAAATAGTGTGTGTCTCCCCCAAGTGACCCGAGGAGCTAGGTGTTGAGGCCGACCTCAACCTTCTGCATCTTCAAGGCCCTCACAGCGTGAGTTGATCCCAAGAACAGCCCCCACCACCGGGCCTGGTGGTACAGTGCAAGGCGTGTGGGGGTTGGCTGCGGGAATAGCCCAAGGGGTGGGAGAGTGCAGGCTGCCCTGGGGCCAGGCGGAGCGTATTCTGGAAGACCCGGCCTCAGCCTCCGTGCCTTTTGAGCCCAGTGCTTGGTGCCCTCGCAGAACCACGCCGGGCTGCCTCTTCGCTGGTGAGTGAGCCTGCACGGCCCGCCTCTGATACGACCTCTGCCCCCCGGCTTCCGACGCTGTAGGCTGTAATCCCGTGCACTGTCCGAGTCAGAAATGCCAGGTGCTGGCTGTGACCATAAGCAAACCTGGTGGCTTCGTTCAGAGTCACTCAACATGAGTGTCTCGTGTCATGGAATTGGAGTCTCAGAGGAGCTAGCATCGTGTCTGTGGTGTGCGCGAGGCCCTTGGAGGTCGGGGGCTGTCCGGTCCAGCTTCCTGTCTGCGCGTGGCATGCTCTTGGCGTGCTGCTCTCGTGTGACATGTGGAAACGGCGTGCGTGGGCGTGGTGGCCCTCGGGCCATGCAGAGGACCCCAGGTGCAGTCTCTGAAATGCAGTTTGCACCTCTCTGTGTTCTGGGCCAGGCCGTGAGCACTTTTCTTGGCTGGTAGGTTAATTAAAGGCGCCCTTCCGTGTCACCGGGCGATTTTGTTGGGTTGAAATTGGAGAGATGACCCGATGTTCCTTATTTCACAGATGTAGAGAAAAGCCCCTCCAGGCCCTCCCCTCACCCAGAGCCCCCCACCCTCCCTCGGAGGCCCCGCCGTGAGGGACACAACGCATTCGAAGCTTGGGTTCCTTTTCAAAGCCAATCACACACCTGACGAAAACCCTGAAAGTTGGTAGTTTAGCACTAAGTTGAAATTCAAGTCCTGAGTTTGATAGTGGATTTTAATGTGGTTGTTGAAGATATGAACTCATGTTTTATAACTGTAGAAGCAAGTGAGTTTTTACTTTTTAAAGTTTTAAGAGAATAATTGTAAGTTTCTGTGTAACGAAGTGGCGAATTACTCATTAAATACAAGAAAAGAATGTAGCGTTAAATCCAGAATTTTCTTACCTCTGGTACACTTCATATTACTTACCTAATATGTACTGAGGGGTTTGACCCCTGAGTTTTATCAACTTTTCTAGTTTTATTTTATTTTTATAAAATAATTGAAAAAGAACCAAAAATGAATTCAAAAGTTACCTAGGTAGATCTTGCCCCTTCTTAATTCTCCCCCACAGCGAAACATCTTAGAAGACATTTTGAATCAAAATGTGCCACAAGCATTTCGAGTTTGCTCTTTCCTGAGCGGCCGAGCCCCTGCGAGGCCCCGTTCTGGGCGACTCCGCCCCCGCCTCCCGTGCGCTGGGTCCGCCTGGCTGGGTCTTGTGCTCGCAGTAGAAACCGTGCAGTGCAGTTTTGTAAATTGCCAGTTCCTGTAGAAACTAGTGTTTGTATTTGTTGGCCTCTCTGTATAACTCTTCATTTGCTCCACGAATTGTAAACTTAATTATAAAATTACAGTACCTGCTAAATTCAATTCTGAGGCTTCATGTCCTTGTCTTAGTTCCCTGCCATTCTGTGTGTGTGGAGGGTGTCCAGTGCTTGCATGATGCCAGGTGGCAACGCCACTGTAAATTAAGCCTTAATCAGATGTTCAATTTGTAAGTTTCAGAGTATGCAAAAACATTAGGCAGAGTGAGTTTGAACTGTCGGATCGGGATGCTGTACCCTAATTAAACAAGTCTTTTCTCTGGAGTTACAAAGGGAAGCTTTTGGTGATACACCTCTCTCTCTCTCCCTTCCCCTGCGCCGC
>VMDR010000278.1:0-16144 GCA_007922815.1 Macrotus californicus | reverse complement strand
GAAGGGCGACTGGGGCACGGATCTTCTTGGCAAACCTGCTCGTGTTCTAAGCTTTCTTCAGGCAGCGCCTCCTGCCGTCGCTTCTGCGTAGACCAAGTGGGCTTTTGTTTCTGTAAAAGCATCTTAAGTTTAGACACAAAGTGGAGGGGACCCAGCTTTCTTTACAATGTGGATCTACCTCAGTTCAACAGTTGGGTGCTATTTACGAAGTCTGTCAAGTTAAATTGGAAAAAGTAACCAAACAGTGAGCTATAACTCCACGTGAAGCTTGAATTCATAATTTCCGTTTATTTAATAATATTTTTATTTATTTTGTGCCTTTTGTGTTGAATCCTAATGCATTGAAAAAAATCAGTATGAAATTAAATATTTTAGATTGCAGACGGGGAGAAAAGTCCAATTGGCCACGGCATTCGATAGATTACCCCCAGCCGACCAGGGCCGTACATCGGAATCCCAACTGCCTTCTTGTGAAAAGAAACACATTATGTTCAAGAGAAAATTCAGCATTTTACAGATTCCAAACTCTTCTATGCATATATTTATAGCTATCACTTCATTTCTGGTGCCAACGAAGGCGTGGCCAAAACAACTCACTTGTCCTCTTGTCCCTGCTTGTCGCCATTCGGGCCCCTCTTCCTCTGGCGCGTAAGTGTATTTCATAAGCAGCAAACGGACAGTTGTCGGCTTCACCCTCCGGACCTGGTGGAGGCGCTCATGACCACGGACGGAGGGAGGGGGCTCACCAGGCCGTCTGGGAGCGAGGCCTGCACTCCGCAGCCGCCCCGGTCCTCCTGGGTCGGGAGAGCTTTCCGGCAGGTGAGACGTAGGAGGAAGCTGGCGGGTGGTCCTCCATGCCTTTGTATTTGGCGGTTTACAATTCCAGACGTTTCCTACTCTGGCGGTCTTTTTTAACTCAATTCTTTGGAGGTAACGCAATATTTTGGAGTCTTAAGAATTTGATTTTATACCAATAAGAAATAAAACTTCAGGATCTTTCCTGTAGTATATAGTTTTACTATTTTAAAGAGATTTCTGAATTTTACAAGAAAACCAACATTCCTTAGTGGCAAAACTCTGAAAGTTGGTTTGGGAGGCTTTTTGCTGCGGGATCTCAAAAACAATGGGATGACTCTAGTTTGAGTTTTTCATTTGAAACTCCCATCAGGTCGGCCCCTCAGCTGTGCTTTGCAAGAGTGAGTCACCCTTCAGCTGCTGCACAGAGACGGGCCTTGTTGCACTTTCTCAGTGACAGCAGATGCCCTCCGATTGGCTCCCCAGGAAGCATTCGGTTTCTTACCCAACAAGAGTACTTTGGGGCAGGTCATTAAATTTCTATAGGTACCTCAAAAAAAAGAACCTGAATATGCTGCATTTTGTTTCGTTAGCTTTTATATGTAGCATTTTGTTTTGCTCTTATTATTTTGTTTAGATATATGCTTTTTGGACCCCAATAGACTGTTGAAAGAAGTTTTTAAATTACCCTGGTAGGGGTACAGTACCCTTTCTATTTCCACTCCGCTCTCTGGTTCAAAGGGTGCCCACCAGTAGAACACTTTGCCCAGACACACCCAGGACAAGGCACCGTGTATCAGTGACAGATGTTCCCAGTCCTTTCTGTTCGTGCTGCTTTCTCGACTCCGTTCTCCATGCCAAGAGGTTGGGCAGCTCATTTCTAAGGTCACACTCCAGCATCGTGGCATCTTACTGTTTTCAACACACCTCACGCAGTTGCCACTGAGTTAAGTAGCCTGACCCTACAGGAAGTGCTGGCGCCAGGCAATGGACCGGGCTGCGCTCTCTGGAGAGCCAGCGTCCCCATCTCTCTGTTCCCCGGCACTCGCGCTGCACGGGACAGATAGGGACTGTTCTCATCGACAAAAGGTGAGCTGGTGAAGAAAGCCGAAGGCTGAGACACTGAGCATCTGTTGTGTTTGAGCTTAGCTGGGTCCTTTCGGGTTTGTTTTACAGCTTACTAGGTTAAGTAGTTTGCACTATTTTTGCAATAAATCCATGGAAACCCTAACAGTTATTTGTTTTGTTTCTTACTGTGTGTATATAAACTAATACTAAAAGTTTGGCATAGTGTTTTTTCACCTCCTTACATAACCCTTAACATGCACAGAATGCTGTAAATCTGATAAAATATGATGTGAATGATATTTTATAAAGTTATTTTGTATGGTGTCAATTTTGTTTTGCCTCATAGTATGTCAGCAAAAAATAAAATAAAATTCCTCGTATTTACAGCTGCCTCTCCCAAAGGTCTTCAATCACTCGCATGTGTGTGGGGGCTTCCTTCTGCACAGGTTGATTCCAGGCTTCCCAGGTGGGAGCACACTGTCAGTGACAGAGGTCTAGGGCCTTGCTCTACAAGCATCCGACCTGACCTTTGAACAGTGCACTCAGCAGAGCTAGGCATTGCCCCTGAGCATTTGGGGTTTGGGGAGGAGAACCACAGAATGGACCAGACGCAGGAGAACAAACATCTCTGGTGAGTTGGGTGCTCCTCCTTTAGCAGCCGTTAGACGAGACGAGGTAGAGAACCATCCAACTAAGCCCCGATCCAGCGCAAAGCCCTGAGCTCCACATTGTGTGGGATCCAGGGTGTGCGGCCTGGTGTTGGGAAGGGAAAGGAGGGTTGGATTAAGCAAAGCAAAAAATGGCTGGAGATACCAAGGATGGACAGTTGCTAAAGCAGGCCAAGGTTTTGTTTTCTGTAGGTCCATGTTCACTGGGCTGTACTGGTAACCCATCACCACCAGAAACCCACATGGGGGATGATCCATTCCCCTGGGGGCTGGATAAACAATGGTACGTCCACACGACAGACCCCTGCTCTTTTCAGCAGTGAAAAGGGATAGGCTGTGACACTCACAACAGCATGGCGTTCAGATGCACCACACTGAGTGTGAAAGCCGCCTCGGGCTGCCTGCTCCAATGCCACTTACGTGACACTGAAAAGATGGGACAGCAAAGCACGGTCTGCGGGCCTACTGGGTTTCTGTGTGGCCCATAAGGTGAGAATGGTTATTAAGTGGTTGAACTTTTAAAACGAATTACTTTAGACCTGTGGAACCGACACAGAATTCAAACTCCAGTGTCCGGGAATGGCTTTCTTCACACACAGCCACACCCACTTGCGTAGGTGCATCTCTGGCTGCTCGGGCGCGGCAGCGGGACCGAGTGGCTGCAGACTGCCCAGCCCACAGCCCTGAAGGCGTTGGCTACAGGCCCTGCTGCAGGGAGTGCGGACCTGTCACAGGGCACAGAAGAGGTGGCTCGACCGCCACGTGAAGAGCAGGAATGAGTGGTTGTTGGAACCCGGGGCAGGTGGTAAGGCTGTCCTGTCCTGTGGTGATTGCATGACTCGGCGTTTCTCAGAACTCAGCAGTGCACGCCAAAAAGTGGATTTTAAAATTTTATTTTTAAATAAATTTTAAAAACGAGACAGAAAACATCAGTGGTTGCCTGGGAACAGGGGAAAGGACTAACTCCCGGGGGTACAGTGGAATATTTGGGGTGATAGAATTGATGGTTTGTTTACATGACCAACAGACCGAAAATTTACCCAATGTGAAAAAATACACCCTGGCTGGTGTGCCTCAGTGGACTGAGTACAGCCTGCGAACCAAAGGGCCGCTGGTTCGATTCCCAGTCAGGGCTCATGCCTGGGTTGCGGGCCAGGTCTCCAGTGGGGGCGGGGAGGGGGGTGAGAGGCAACCACACACTGATGTTTCTCTTCCTCCCTTCCCCTCTAAAAATAAATAAATAAGAAAATCTTAAAAAACATTTATGTATAGGCCTTAGGTTTTCTCTTGTGGATAGTAAAAACCATTACTACAGGTATAAAGAAAGGAATAGCAAATGCGATAAATCTGCAATATGCAAAATGTTCTCAAAAACTTTAAGAAAAATATGCTTAGTAGAGGTAATCTCTCTTTTTGGATTTATGATTTGACTTGACATTTTTTCTCTTGGAATAACAGTGCTTGAAATGCTTATTTTTAACTTTCACAAAGGTCTGAGGTCCTAAGCAAGGCATCACGACAGAGGGACAATGACAAAAGTAGACCTACAGAGCACTTTACTGTAAATATACAGCTTTTAATGGGAAATGTCTTTACAGTTAAAAATGCAGTATTTGGACAAATCTTCTAACAAATTTTCTTGAAATACAAAATTGCAAGTGTAACATACAAAGTAACAAAATACAACATACACTACATTTTTAGCTAAGACTGGGTCTAGTTGTTTTCTCGTAACTGATACTCAGAAGCTCTTCAAAATCCGCCCGTGAGTGAGAAGTTGAGCCGGGTTATCTTTGCCGCTAGTTCGCAGCTGCGCGTGGGCTGCGCGGGCCTGACTGTGCAGGCAGCGCTTCCTTGTGCCCTCCAGCCACGGTGTGGGCCTGACCACTTTCCTTTTGGCGGCTGACAGTGCAGGTGCAGCAGTCACTGCCCCAGCCAGGAAGGAATGCAGAGTACTCAGAGTCCGAAAAGTGAAGGCCAGAACCGCGGGGACTCCGGGCAGGGCACAGACAAGAAGCAACCCGTGTGTGCGTGCGTGTGTGCGACGACAGATCCCTGTCTGGCTCTCTCCTCTCCCTTCCGCTCTCTCTAAAAGTCAGTGAGAACACAACCACCACGGTGCTAGTCCAGGGGGTCCTCACCAGGCTGACTTTAAAGCTTTGGCTTCAGGGCTAGGGTTCCGCTTCGTCGGCATCACTTCCGTCACTGTTGTCATTCTCCGCCTCGTCCTCTCCCCTCCTCTCCTTAAGCGTTTTCAGATATTTACTAGCTAATATCTTCTTTGGTAATATATCTTAAAAACATAAAGCTAACATTAGCAATTGCCTATGGTAGACCAGGAATAAAGCAACACATTTCAAAAACGTCCTAGTTCCTGCTTTGACCTCTGGACTAGGTTCCAGAACAGCACAAAGTCAGACCTGTTTCCATGTCACTGCAAGCCATTTGCTGCTTCTATGTGCTGGTCGGCCTGTGAGCGACCTGCCCAACCTACCTGAGACAGGCTGGCTGGCCCCAGGGGTAGACTCAGCTCTTTTTAGCCATGGCCACGCAGCTCCTTCTACAACAAGCAGTTTCTGTTTCTGGGGCCACGAACACCAGCCCAGAGTTCTCCTTCCGTGGCAAGTGGGGTCTGAGGGGTAGGTCTGCCAGGCCCCCCAGCCAGCCAAACACCCTCATGCGGGTTGCTGACCGCATTATCGTTCCAGGTGGGCCACATTACAAACTTACTCAACAGGCAAACCTGTGCCAGGTCATGATTAACTCTGGCACCTGGAGACAGCAGCAAAATGTTTATTTCAGTGAAAGCAGGTGAGAAAAGCTTGAAATTACTAAGCAGTTTTTAACCAGAATGTTTCAAGGACTAGGTACCTGCAAGGAACTGAAAAGTTTCCGATTCCTCTGCAGTATTCGATAAATCACTGTAGGTAAGAGCTTTCTTTTCTTTCCCACCGCCGTGTCTGTAGGAATAGGTGGCTAGGTACTGAACGAAGAGTTCCTGAAACAAATGGAAAGGTGAAGTGAAAGGTGTGCTTTGAAAACTTGTCCCAGAACTTAAACTTTTAAATCACATTAAGTTTGGATGACTGCAGACTGTCTTGGTTTCTCAAATTACAGGAAATCACTGAAGAAAGGAGAAACATGAGGTCAGAAAGAAACCAAGAGTATCAAAGTTGGCAGGAAGCAGGCATTTCCCTAAAGTTTATTTTTTATTTCTAACTTAAGAAAAGTATTGAAAACTAAACAATGAATCAGAAATGTTTAATGACCAGTCTGTACAGTAAAAAAAAAAAAGAAGAAAAAGCAAGAGACCATTCAAAAATTGTTTGGCTCGGGAATACTTTGTCTTAGGTGGTTCCCCATGAACAGCCAACATCCGGACGCTCAGACTGGACCACATTTCCTATTTTGCCCGAACACCTTCCCTAAAGCAACCGCCTGGACTGGACCTCTCGCTCCAACTCCATCTAGTGTGGTCGGTGAGGAGTCCAGGAGTGCCCCTTCGTTCCTGAGTACTTGCAGCCCAAACTGTTCGGGGAACGCACAGACCCCACATCACGTGCTGAACAGCAGTTACTTTCCTGGACTCGGAAAGCACGGCCCTGGCACAAAGCAGGCGAGAAATCTGCGGCTTGCCCACTCCCCTTAGCTCTCGTCCCACACCTTGTGGGAACGCCACGTTCTGAACGAGGAGGAGCCGGAAAGCACAGTCTGTGGGAAAGTTCCAGCAGCTGAGGCTGCAGCGTAACCACCGCCCGGTGGAAGAACGGGAAGGGTCTGGCCCACCTCCACGGAGCCCACATCGGAAGACCCACAATCAACTCGCAGGCCGTACATCTTGGGTCCCCGGAATTGCTTCCAGCCCGGGATGTCCCACTAGGATATCGGGGAGAGGTGGGGCGAACCCACGGCATCACGGGCCGGACCGCCTGAGGAAACCCTCACTAGACCGTTTGGGAAGTCGGGGCCCAAACCACGAAACAGGCCGAACGCAAGAAAAACGGGTAGACTTGTCGGGGGCGCGGGGCAGGAGGTACAGCAGCCGTGCGCCAGTCTGCGCCGTTGCCCAGGCGACCCTCGCGCGAGGGAGGACGGGACGGCGCGCGGAGGAACGTGGGAGCAGCGCGGCGTGGGCGGGGCAAGGGGCGCGCGAAGGAGGACGGGAGGGGCGCGAGCAGGGCGGGACTAAGTAAAGGATGTAGCAGGGGAGCTGGGCGCGCGTGGCGTGGAAGGGAAGTGAGGCGAATTGCGCAAGGGCGCGCAGGCGCGGGCCCGTGAAGGGGAGCTGGTGGCGCGCGGGCCCAAGGGGACTGCGCAGCGCGACTGGTCCCATCCGTCCCCCCCCCCGTGCCTCGCTCCTTATTTCTCCCCGCACTGCCCCCGCCTCACCGTAGCCTTAGCCGTGAGCATGAGTGCCTCCTGGTTGATGCTGGACACCTCGGGGGAGCTCTTCATGATGACCCGGATGCGGGACAGGGGCAGCGACACGATGCGCTGCTCCCCGCACTTATCTCTGCCCACGACCACGTCCGCCATCTTTGTGCCCCTCCCCCGCGGCGGCAGCCGGGACCCGCTGCAGGTAGCCGGCTGGCACTGTCTGTGCGGGAGCGGCGTTCCGCTGCCTCGTGGGAGTTGTAGTGCCGGGGAGGCACGGCGGAGGAGGTGGGAATCCGTCCTTCCGGGGGCGGACTACAAGCCCCAAGATGCCACGCGGCCCTGTGGCTGCGCGGAAGGAGCCTGGGAAACCAGAGGGAGGGCCAGCGGCCTCTCCAACGGAGGGGTGGGGCTGCCGTCACCTGGCAGGGGCGGTGACAGGACCCTGAGGGAGGGCGGGTGCTGCTCAGAGGAAGTGAACGGTGGTAAGAGTTCTTCCAGGAGGCGGATCTTGTCACTCAGTGAGTGAGGATGTGGTGTCTTCTCTGTGCTGGGACTGGGGATGCGGCAGTGAGCAAAGAGGATCGCTTTCCCGAAGCCGGCGTTCCAGAGGCAAGACAGGGAAGAAACTGGCAATCAAATTGGTGCTGATAAATACCATGAAAGAGCCTTGGCTGGTGTGGTTCAGTGGGTTGAACGCCGGCCTGCGAATCAGTCACCGGTTCGATTCCCAGTCAGGGCACATGCCTGGGTTGCGGGCCAGGTCCCAAGTTAGAGGCCTGCGACAGGCAGCAGATCCATGTATGGTTCTCATCGATGTTCCTCTCCTTGTTTTTCTCCCTTCCTCTCTTTTTTTTTATCTCTAAAGATAAAATCTTTTTTTAAAATACCATGAAGGAAAAGAAAGCCCTGGAAGAACAGAAGAGCAGGGCGCTGTTTGAAGCGGAGCGGCGGGGAGAAAGACGCAGCGGTGTCCGAGAAAGCACTTGCTGGGAGGAGGCGCGCCAAGTGCAAAGGCCCTGAGGCAGGAGCTTTCCAGGGAGACCCAAAAAGGCCTGGCTGTGGAACCAGGGGCCCCGTCCGGGAGTGTGAGGACTGAAGGAAGAGGCTGAGGGATGATAGGGTTTGTCCTAAATTTTCAGAGTCCCTCTGGCTGCTGCTGGTGAAGAGTCGAGGAGGGAGCGGTAAAAGTAGAGAGGTCAACCGCGGGAGCGCGGAGACGGGGTAGGTGATTAGGTGCGTGCTAGGGTGAGATGCTAGGGAGAAGATGGTAAGGTTTATCCAGGGACCAGGTCAGGGAGGGCCTCGTGGGCCATGGAATTCTTGCTGAAGGAGTCGGGTGGCCCTTGGGAGAGTAAGGTGGAAACGAGTGAACGAACGGTGGTGCCATTTATTGAGACGGGGAACCCCCCTCGAGGTCAACGGGCTTTGGTTTGGAGCAAGTTAACCTCCATCTGCCTCTCCAGCACGGGCAGCAGTGTTGAGTGGACAGGTGGCCCTTCCGGCCTGGAGTTCCTGCTGGAGCATTGAATTTAGAAGCCACCATTGTCTAGATGGTAGTTAAAACCATGGACCTGGCCCTGGCTGGTGTGGCTCAGTGGATTGAGCTCTTGCCAGTGAACCAAGGGGTCGCCGGTTCGATTCCTAGTCAGGGCACGTGCCTGGGTTGCAGGCCAGGTCCCCAGGATGGGGCATGCAAGAGGCAACCACACACTGATGTTTCTCTCTCTCTCTTTCTCCCTCCCTTCCCTTCTCACTAAAAATAAATAAAATCTTAAAAAAAAACAAACATGGACCTGGATGAGTGTATCTAGGAGGAGAGTATAGAGAGAGTAGAAAGATCTGAGGGCCATGTGCTGGGGTCCTCCAATATGTCAAGATGGAGAAGCGAAGGAGACTGGAAAGAGTGGCCACTGAGAGCAGAGTGGGTGTCCATAAAGCCCATGGAAGAGCTTTCCTGGAAGGAGGAACTGATGGACAGGATGTTACGCTGCGGAGGTCAGTAAGAAGACTACCTTTGCCTAGCAGTGCTGCTCCAGCCAGGCTAGCGCTCTGCGCCGCTGCCCCTCCTTTGCAGAGACTGGGTAGTCATGCCGTCTGGGTCTCGAGACACGAGAATGCCTGGCACGGAAAGACCAGAGTTCCCGCCCTGTCGGTGATGCTGTGCCTGGCATGGCCGCCCTCAGCTCCCAGCGGAGGTGGTGAGAAAGAAAGCCACTGTGAACCGTACAGCACCCCGCAAACATTGAGTTCTGCATGATGTCCCAGTGTTCCCACTGCAAGGTCTTGTCCCCCAAATCAACTTTGACTTCAGAGTCCAGATGAAGAGAGTTTGGAAGACCCAAAGTACACCCCATTTTAGCCTTTCTGACTTCAGTTCTGTCTGTCACCTGGGCAGGGATTATGAATACAAACCGCACCTGGTGGACTGCAGGGGGTCCAACCTTCTGGCAGCTCTGGGCCACTGGAGGAAGAAGGGTTGTCCTGGGCCACACATTGAATATACTAACAGAACAAACAACAAACCTCAGCGTTTTAAGTAATTTTACAATTTTGAGTTGGGCCTCATGTGGCCTGTGGGCCACAGGCCGGACAGCCCTGTTTTTGCAAGTTCAGTGGGTTCTAAAAATTACTGCTCTTCAGTCTTCCTGAGGAGGGGACCCTAGGCCAGGTTTCAGACGTCCCAGATGACTGAGATTTGGAGTGGACAAGCCCTTTCACATCTCCCTCCAGCCGTAAGGACCCAGGAACCTTGGCGCCTGCTGTGCGCTCCACCATGAGGAAGTGAAGGCCGAGAGCACAAGGACCGTGCCATCCTCACCGCTGTGACCCCAGGTCCTGGCCCAAATAACAGCACCAGATACAGGTCAAGCACTGCTATGCACAAAGATACTGCTGTGAGCAAAATGGCCATGGTCCCTGTTCTCCCAGAGCTTGCTTTCAAGTTCAAGGGTGACAGAGAAATAAACTGTCCTGTGATAAGTGCTATGAAGAAACAATACTGTGCGAGCCATAGGGCAGCCTCTCCGAGAAGTGGTACTTAAGCTCAGATCTGAAATGGGAAAGGCGCCAACCACACAGAAAGCCTGGGTGAGGTGAGCACCCCAAACACAACAGCCTGTGAGATGCGTGTCTGCAGAGGAAGGTGCCTTTGCAAATTACAGGCTAGTGTGGCTGGAGTTCGGTAATCGAGGAGGAGGCCCAGGGAGATGCCAGGAACAAGGTAGGGGGGACAGGCTCAGGCACGCAGGTAAGTTCGACCTTTGTTCCAAGAGCAACGGAGAGAGAGCCAGGGAGTTCTGAAGTAAGGGAGTGGATCCCACTTAAAAACCCACCGGCTGCCCTGTGATGATGACTCACGGGTACTGCTTCCCACTGCCTTGGGGTTCCCGATGGTGGGAAAGCTCTTGCTCTTCACCAAAGGCAAGAGCAAGAAGCTGCTCAACAGAACCAACTTCCCAGGGGGCCCTTCGGTCCCCACAAGAAACAAGCTCTGTTGTTGATGTAGTTTAAAGGCATTGGGTGTTTTGTTTCTCCAGCTGGTTATTGATTTTTGTTAAGATCTGCCCTTCTCTTTCAGTGCATCTGGGCACAGGTTGGGTTAGGATTGGGAAGGGGCACAGGAGGGAGGCGTCTGGAGAGTGAGAGCCCAAGGAACCCAAGGGGATGAGGAGCTCAGGTTGTGGGCTTGGCAGGGGTGTTTACTGGCAGCCCGCAAACCAAAGGGTCGCTGATTTGATTCCCAGTCAGGGCTCATTCTGGGGTTGCGGGCCGGGTCTCCAGTTGGGGGCACTTGAGAGGCAACCACACATTGATGTTTCTCTCCCTCTCTTTCTCCTTCCCCTCTCTAAAAGTAAATAAATCAAATCTTTAGAAAAATAGAAGGCCATCGTAATGAGCCAGGCCACCCTGTTCCCTGAGAGGAGTGGTAGCTTGACCGTGGGAATGACCTAAACTGACTCTCACCCAACTACCTCCTGCTTCCCGAGTCGGCCCCGCAGTCTCTCCACCAGCACAACAAGGCAAAAGCACCTGCCCCAGGCCGCTGAGAAGCTTGGTGAGCGAAGCCCTGGGCGGCCCTGAAGGAGGAACACCCTAAGCTGAAATGAATTCGGGGTGGGATGTGGAAGGGAGACTTGCAAGAGCTAAAACTACATCTTCTTAGCTTTGCATGGCTGGAAGCACTTAATAAATATTTAATGATCATTCAGCTCGGTAGAGCATGATGATACAAATTGGAAAAACATAGTTATGCCAGGCAGTCGTTCCAGATGGTGGCCTAAATTCAGGGATTGTGAGGAGCAAACCCGAGCCTGCTGTCATGATGGCGGCCAGCAGCAGGCAGCTGGCGGTGCTGCAGGGGGTGGGGGGGTCACCGGCAGGCGTCTGGGGGGAGGGGTGCGGAGGCGGGACTGTAGAGTCTGTGGTCCAGGATAGGACAGTGGGAAGTCCTTGCAGAGATGTCAGCAGGCGAGTGACGAGAGCTGATAGATGATTTAAATGTCTTTTAATTTATTGATTTTAGAGAGAGGAAGGGAGAGTGCTAGAGAGAAACATCAATTTGTTCCACTAATCGGTGCCTTCGTCAGTTAAGTCTTGTGTGTGCCCTGGCCGGGCGTCAAAGCCACTACTTCGGTGTTTCGGGACAACGTTCTAGCCACCTTAGCCACCCGGCCGGAGCCTGATGGGTGATTTCTAAATGTGTCTTTGTCGTGGCAAAATCCACACAGCATAACATTTACCTTTTACACCAATCTCGAGTGTGCAGCTCTGTGGCAGTAAGTGCGTTCACACCGCTGTGCATGCTGTCACCACCCTCGGCCTCCAGAACTTCTCCGTCTTCCCAGACGGAGACCCTGTCCTGCTAACCGCCGGCCCCTGGCTCAGTCTCGCTCTCTCCAGCTGCCTGCGGCCGCCAGTCTACCTTCCGTCCCTGCGGACTTGGCGGCTTAAGGTCCCTCATGTGAGTGGAATCAGAATAGTGTCTGTCCTGTTGCAACCGGCTTTTTTCACGTAACATAGTGTCCTCGGGCTCATCCATGTTCTGGCATCTCTCAGAATTGACTTTTTAAGGCTGAATAACACTCTGCTGTATGGGCGGGCCACAAGGTGTCCATCCATCCATCTGTCCATCCATCGGTGGCCACATGGGCCGCTTCCACCTTTAGGCCGTTGTGAGAGATGCTGGTGTGAATATGGGTGTGCGAATACCTGTTTGAGTCCCTGCTTTCACATCTTTGAGTACATACCCAGAAGTGACATTGTTGGATCATATGACAACTGTGTTTAATTCTTTGAGGACCTGCCAGACTTTTCTCTGGTGGCTGTAGCACTTTCGTGTCCCCACCCGCAGTGCGGCAGGCTTCCGACTCCTCCCGTCCTTGGCCACAGTCATTTTCTGGGTTTCGATGACATCTGTCCTAACGGGGGTGAAGGGACGTCTCCTTGTGTCTTGGATTTGGCGTCCGCAGTGATCAGTGAGGTTGAACATAGTTCCACAGGCTCACCAGCCACTTGTGGGTCTTCTTTAGAGAAATGCCCTTCAAGTCCTTTGCCCCGTTCTGAATCGGTTGTTTGCTTTTCTGGAGTTGACGTGCAGGAGCTCCTTGTTCTAGGTATCGGCCGGTTCCCAGACCCGGGGTTTGCAAGCCCTTCCTCCCGTCCCGTGCTGCCTCTCGCTCCGCTGCCGTGTCCTTCGATGCGCACACGTTTCTGAGTTTGATGTCGTCCGGTGTGTCGGGTTTTGTTTTGTTTTCCTGTCGCCTCTGCTTTCGGTGCCCCGTCCAAGAAACCACTGCCACATGCGCTGCCAGGGAGCCTCTCCCCGTTTTCTTCAGAGGGTGTACAGCTTCAGCCTAGGCCCCCGAGTGCGCTTCTGTAGACAGTGGAAGGGGAGTCCCACTTGACTGTTTCGCAGGGGGAGATTCGGTTTCCCAGCACCGTTTGTTTTTCTTTTGTTTTTAAAATGTTTGATTGTATTTTTTCATTACCGTTTATCCTCCCCATACCCTCCTCCCCCTCCACCCACTCCCATCCCCCAACACCATATAACAAGGGATTTTCTTTTTTAAACCCAGAGAAGTGGAAGTGAGACAGCGTTGGATGTGATAGCAGAATAGCGGAAGCTGACTGCATTCACCCCCACACTCACCAGGACAGACTGGGCCCACAGTGGGCGGCTCCGGGGCATGGCGGGGGGGGCTGGGGAGGCACCCCCAGCCAGAGGCACTGCTGGGGAGGCACCGCCGGGGGTGCCAGCTTTCGCATGTGCAGCCACTGCCGCTGACCGGGTTCTCGGCGGCAGACGCCGTGGAAGACCGGGTGGCAGCTCTCAAAAAGTGCCATCCGTGCCTCTGTGCGGCCCAGCAGTTGCACTCCTGTGTGGGTCCCAAAGAAACAAAGGCCAGTGTGTCACACCAGCTTTGAACAAATGTTCACACCAGCTTTGTTCCTCGTGGCTAAAGACAGAAACTACCTGAATGCCCAGGGACAGGGGGCCTGTGTAGCAAAGGGTGGCCCGTCCACGCAATAAAAAAGGAGCTGCTGATGCCCACAGCACCTGGGATGAGTCTCAAAGCGCTATGCCAAGGAAAAGCCCGACACAGCCGAGCTCTGGCTGCATTTCCGTGGGATTCTGGGCCGCACGAAGGTAAGCCAGGGAGACGGGAGCCAGAGCCTTGGCTGCTGCGGGGCTGGGGACTGGGGGGGTGGACGTGGTCTCTCTTGACTGCAGTGGTTGGTTACAGGGTGTGTGCATGTTTGTCAGAACGAATTAAACCGCACACTCCAAGTGGACGCCCTTTGTTGTGTGAAAGTGCGTGATGAAGGGGACCGCAACAGAAGAAGAAGAGGCCCTGGGTCTCCACAGGGAGCAGGGGGTGGGAGGTGTAATTCAAGCAGCAACTCCTGGGGAAAAGGTTCCGCTGTTCCGGGTCCTGGAGGCCCTGGCAGAGGGAGAGGCCACGATGGCCAGGCGGTGGGGGGGTGGGGGGGTGGGTGGGGGGAGCAGGGGGAGTGTGTTTCACAGGGACCTAGCTTGACATCATCATCACAACTGTTTTCTCGTTTTCCCCAAAGCAACACTTTTTGAGTATGGAAAACACGAGGAAAAGCAGATGTGTAAAAGGCAGTGTGCACTCCCACAGTCCTGCCCCTCCCCCCACGGACTCCAGAACTCTCCTGCTGAGCCTGGCCTGGAGGACCAGCCAGGGGAGAGGGGAGGAACCGCCCGTGAGCTCCAGGCAGGCGCTCCCACTGGGCGCCCCGCCACCCAGCACCGTCTGAGTCAGCGGTGGCCTAGGAGAGAAGGGCGGCCACAGTCGCAGCTGTGCTGGGGCCTCAAAGAGGAAATGGCCAGGGCCCAAATGCCTGGTGGGAAGGGGTTTGGGACCTGGCTTTGATGTGGGACTGGCACCACTGACCCCACACACCCATGCCCTCAGGCTCACAGAATTTAGCTTTTGATTCACAAACCGCAAAACTCTTTGTTTGACCCACCCATCGGTGACTAGGCGCAGAAATAACTGGGGACTCGGGTCCCAGGCATTCACGTGCGGCCCATGTGGCCAGATCCCTCCCCGGGCAGTGCCTGCTGAAAGTGTCATGCACAGCCCTCCAGTCTCTCCCTGTGACTGTGGCTGTCACAGCGAAGACCTTGTGTGTAATCAGAGCCCACACTTCCCTGGGTCTGGGCTAGTGGCAGGCTAGACACCCAGAGCAGCCTGGTGTGTGGGCTGGCCCGGGGCAGCCCGAGGCAGGGACCTGGCTCAGTCCTGCTGAGAGCCCCGAGGGCTGCTCCTGCAGGACAGGTTGTATGGAGCCTGCAGCTCCCACTCGCTTCAGCCTCCTCTGAGAACCGCTCGCCCAGCTGCCCAGCTCAGGGAACTGACCTCGGCCCAGGTGGGAGGCGTTTGCAAAGCACTCACCCCCAGGCCCAGGAACCAGCTCCCAGGCCCCCAGGGACTCCAGCTCCTCCCGACCTGTTTGGGCCTTGTCTTCGCTGACCCCACCTGTGACCTCCCGGAGCGCTTTGGTCTCTGTCACTCATCTGGGGGGTGGCTGGTCTCTGTGGCATCAGGCAGGCTATTCCAGCTTTCCGGGTCCCTGATCCAGCCACAGAGGAGGACAGCAGTCCGTGTGAGGACCCAGCCAGCCTGTGTGAAGCGGTGCCGCCCAGACCCTGCCCAGGGCTCACAGGGAGTGACCGTTTGTCCGTCTGTCCATTCAACTGTTCGCATTTCCCTGTGGGTAAGCAGCGCAGGGGCTGCATGAGCCCTGACTCACACCTTCTGCATCAGCGATTATCACCAGCCCCTTCACTCTCATTTCATCCTCACCTGAGGACCTGTTTTTGTTGATTTGAGGGAGAGGGGGAGGGAGAGAAACATCGATTGGTTACCTCCTGTATGTGCCCTGACCAGGAATGAAACCCACGACCTTTTGGTGTGCGGGACGAGGTTCCAACCATCTGAGCCCTGGCCAGGGCCCCCTTTCACTTTCAAAGGCTTCCTGGCTTGGATGACGAGTGATGTTGTTACCCCATCAGGAACCAGCCACCGAGATCCGAGCCTCGCTCACCAGGAAGGGAAGTGGGGCTGTGGGTGCTTGTGTTGCTCCACAGCCTGGGGCCCACGGCTGGGCGGGGACTGGCTCCCACACACATCTCAGGTTAGAGGGGTTTGCCTCGAATGCACACCAAGTGTACATTTCTTCCCCACCCCCTTAGTCCCCTCTGCCTCCCCCCTCCCACCAGCATTCCCCCCCTTTAGTTCATGTCCTTGGGTGGTGCATATAAGTTCTTTGGCTTCTCCATTTCCCATACTATTCTTAACCTCCCCCTGTCTATTCTGTACCTACCATTTATGCTTCTTATTCCCTGTACCTTTTCCCCCTCTCTCCCCACCCACACCCCTGATGATAACCCTCCATGTGATCTCCATTTCTGTGATTCTGTTCCTGTTCTAGTTGTTTGCTTGGTTTGTTTTTGTTTTTTAAGGTTCAGTTGTTGATAGTTGTGAGTTTGTTGTCATTTTACTGTTTATATTTTTTATCTTCTTTTTCTTAGATAAGTCCCTTTAACATTTCATATAATAAGGGCTTGGTGATGATGAACTCCTTGAACTTGACCTTATCTGGGAAGCACTTTATCTGCCCTTCCATTCTAAATGATAGCTTGGCTGGATAGAGTAATTTTGGATGTAGGTCCTTGGCTTTCATGACTTGGAATACTTCTTGCCAGC
>VMDR010000277.1:0-288750 GCA_007922815.1 Macrotus californicus | reverse complement strand
CAACTAGAACAGGAACAGAATCACAGAAATGGAGATCACATGGAAGGTTATCATCGGGGGGGGTGGGTGGTGAGAGAGGGGGAAAACGTATGGGGAATAAGAAGCATAAATGGTAGAAGATAGACAGGGGGAGGTTAAGAATAGTATAGGAAATGTAGAAGCCAAAGAACTTATATATATGACCCATGAACATGAACTAAGGAGGGGGAGAGTGAGGGGAAGGGGTGTGCAGGGTGGGGGTGGGGTGGGGAGGAGATGGGACAACTGTAATAGCATAATCAATAAAATATATTAAAAATAAAAAAATAAAATAAATTTATTGATGATTTTTTGTTTATACTGATAAATAAGAATGAGCTTTAGCAGACTGTAAAACCTGTCCATTTTCTGCTCTGTCTTGCTGTAATAAACACTCTAAAGAGTTTGGTCAAAAGCACTCTGTGGGCTGTGGTCAAAGTCAGTAACCTTGGACAGGTATATTATTTTCATTTTTGCAAGATTGAGGATCAGTCCTGCTACCCTCCCTTGAAAGGGGGGGCAATTACTGTCATGAATTTGGATAACTGACCCCTGGACAGTAGAACATGGGGCTCTGAGCAAAGGAAAGTGGCAGAACAAGGATTTGATGAAAAAGAGGATGAGGAGTGGGTGGTTCAATGAATGAAGCTGTGGAATTGCTGATGGGCTTGCCCTGGGGTGCCCACCACTGAAGAACCCCTGAAGACCCTCTCGGGCAGGTCCTCTCAAGCAGAGACGAGCCTCAGACACCCAAATCCGCGACTTCCGGGGCCTTCTGTAGTGGGAGGAGAATGGACTCTCGCTCTTCGGACTATGAAGGGTCGTGATGCTGTAGGGTGGAGGGAATGCTGGGGTTCCTCTGAGGCAGGCTTGGGAGCAGGGGGCACAGGCTAGGAGCCCACCCACGTGGGCCCAGCCTGTGGCTGGCACAGGTTTTTCTGCAGTGCACTCTGCAGAGTCCCGGTGCCGGGGGCTCTGGGAACGAAACCACTGTGTGGTCGTTTGGGGAGTGGTACCCAGTCCATCTTCCTCTTGAGGAATCCAGTGACATTCACACGAACACGCTCCTCAACAGGCAAAGCCATGGACTGGTTCACTGAGTGTTACCAAAGACTGTTCATAGAATCGTGTTTGCTTAGAGCCCTTCCTAACATTCCTGGGATTAATGGTTTGTGAAAACATTCGGGAAACGTAGCAGGGGTCACAACAAGGAGGAAGGGACATATGCTACCGTTTCTTGAGTGCCGTGGAGCAGGCTGTTCTTGGCCCTGGGGCCCGGTGCTGAACCAGACAGATGTGCCCCCTGACCTCACAGTGGGGCAGCGGTACCAGCAGGGGCTGCAACTGGAATCAAACTGCCCTATTTCTAGTGCGAGGCCCGGTGCTTAGAGGCATCTTGGAAAATTCTGTGCTCAGTCTTCGGAGGCAGCCTCTGTAAAAAAGGTCACGGATTCCGCTGCCGACGTCAGTGCCACACAGAAGTAAACGTGACGAATCTCCAGGTCTGGAACTGCTGAGCAGCCGACAGTGAGTTCAGTGACCTGTGCTCTTTGCCAGGGCTCACCGGCTGAGCTGTGAAAGGGCTTTTTACAAGACTGACCTACAGTGAACTTCAACTTGAGATTTTCATGAAAAAAAAAAATGCTTGCCACATAATCCATCACTGAAGTAGAAAATTGTCAGTGTGGTTTGTTTTCTCAGCGATGACGTTACTTTGCATGTGAATGAGCTCGATTTGAAGCGTCAAGAAAATTCTTACGTGTGATCTAAAAGATACTGAGGATTTGTTTAATAGAAAACTTTTCAAATTATAAATTAATAATAATGATTTTTACACATGAATCAATGAATGTATGTAAGACTTTAACAGTCACCAAGAGCTTTATGTAAACTAGTCGCAAAAACTACAAGAAAACTTTGAAGAACACTTTGTTGGTATTGATAAATTTAAAATTGCTCTTCAGTTTCTGCAGTACCTCTTTGATATTAATAATCCTGAATCGACACCAGAGTGGATGAATTCATTTAATTTGGAGAGATAGAGTTTTGAAACCAATGATGCTTTTGCTTTAAAGTCAAATCAGTTCTTCCAAAAAAGCTGAAGCAGTTTTGTCAGTGTGGGCGCAATTATTAAAGGAAAATGATTTTTTTTCGGTATTCAACTTGATTATTAGAAAACCTTCAAATACATTTGGAGCAACTCGGGTATGTAAATCCACTTCCCAACTGTAAGTTTTATTAAATGTAAATATAGATAGGTATTTATGATGAAAACAGCATCAGATTGGAATGTCTATAAATACCAAATATATATAATTTTACTTTTATGTATTTTACTTAATCTAATTTGACTGGGTTTAAATCTTCAATAACATAGACCTGGATTTGAAGACTTACTATGAACAAAAGAATGTAAAATAGCTCACCAATAATTTCAAAACATTTATTACATGATGGGATGGTAATACAAGGCCACGCAAAAGTAGGTTTACAGCCGTACGTGAAACATGGGCTTTATTCTCATGTTTCTGTCAATTGTATTATTATCCATGCGAACAACTGCAAACCTGTGTTTGCCTCGCTCTGTACTTAGGATACAGTGAATTAAATACACTGCATTGTTAAAATGAATTTCTCTTATTTATTTTTATTTTTTTAAACATAGCTCCTAGAAAAGTTTAAGTTACACATGTGGCTCATACTACGTTTCTTCTGGACAGTGCTGCTCAAGAGATTGAAATGGTCAGGACTTTCTCATCCTTCAGGTTTCAGTTTAAATGCCACCTACTCCTTGAAGCCTTCCGTGGCCACCCAGCTCAAGCCACAACTATGCACACCTGACCACATTCACACTAGCTCACTCTGTTCCGTTATCTGCCTTCCTCTTGTTCATGATCTGAAGTGTTACTTACTTGCCGTTTACAGGTTTGTCGTCTGCGTTCCTCGCTGGAATGGCACGGTTGCATCCCCAGCGCTGGAGTAAGTCCTTGATCAATATTTAGTGAATTATCGTAAAATCCAGAGAGGTCATCTTCCAGAAAACTCATAAAGTCATTCTTTAAAAAAAATTTTTATTTATTTATTTTTAGAGGGGAAGGGAAGGAGAGAGGGAAACATCAATGTGTGGTTGACTCTCATGCGCCCCCTACTGGGGACTTGGCCTGCAACCCAGGCATGTGCTCTGACTGGGAATCAAACCGGCCACCTGTTGGTTCCCAGGGTGGTGCTCAATCCACTGAGCTACATCAGCCAGGGCCCACAAAGTCATTCTTGATAAAATCATGGAGCTACACAGACACACACACGTACTAACCGTTCAGGGTAAGAACAAAAATATAAATACATACACTTCTGAAATTGCAGTAAAGCACAGACATCTGCTTCTGACACAGGAGAGGCTCCAGGTATGAGAAGTCCAGGTACAAGAAGCCTGCTCCAGCAGTGGCGTCCTTTCCTGCCTCGGCGTTTGGAGCCGCGGGTGCCACGGCAGCTCCCCGTCGGAGGCGAGATTTGGCGGCTCTACACCAGGTTGCCCAGCGCCTCCTGTCCTCACCCTTGCCCTTGTTGCTGTAGCATCAATGGATCAATGCTTGCCTTCTCCCGTGTCCCGCTTTGCTGATTCTCAACGGTGCTGCCTCAGGGTTGTCTGGGCATTTTTCTCTAGGTCGGGTCTCTGGTGTCGGGTAGAGAGAAGCCAGGCACCCCTTTTCACCCCCCAGATGGCCCAAATGGTCCATGGGGGAGGGAGCAGTAATTGCCTGTTCTCTTTATGGCATCTGAAGCCAATTAGACCTACACTGTTAAGAGAGTGAATTAAAAGCTTTGGATAATATGGAAATATCCCAAAGTATCTTAAAACCACATTTAACAAAGTCGTGGTGGGTGAAGAACTTCTGCCCTTGGCAGCCACAAAGTGCCATGCTGTCTGAGGCAGGCGAGATCCACTTGGGGCGATCCACGCAGGGAGCAGAGGTGGCCTTGCCTGGGCCACCGCGCCACCTGGTCACCACAAGGAGAAAAGCTTAGGCAGTGGAAGGTCTCCGCACACCTGACCCACAGAGGGCTGCACCTGGGTGCTGTCTTCAGAAGACAGAGCAGGGCGGAGCTCCTGGGAGCCACGGGAGAGGTGGGCCCAGAAGGCGGGTGGTGAGGAATGCACACAGACCCAAAGATTCCCCCTTCCTCGTTTTCCTAAATACGGGATTGGAACCTCTTGGGATATAGGGGATACTAATATAAAATTCAAATATTTCTAGTTCAAGACTCTTTGCCCAAGTCCGCATCGTTCTTGTTCCTGTGCCCTATGGGCATGAGCAAACGCAAAGGGAGACAAACCCAACTGTGGCCACTGGCATTCCACTCAGGACGAGTGGGGCCTGCTGAGCCTTTAGTGACCTTGGGGACCGAGTAGGTGCCGCCCAGTGAGTGGTGATGGGGGTTATTCTAGCAGGAGGGGAAATTTGCAGGCAAGAGCAACTGGAGACCAGCCATACACCATGGGATGGGCAGTGGCATCCAGGATGGGCCTGGGGCTTGGGGCCAACTGTGGAGTCCCTGAGAGATTGGCAGCTGGGTGGCAATCTAGCTCTGGAGGCTCCTGGGAACAGGGAAGCAAGCACCCTTGGCCACTGAGCTGGGGTCCTCTAAACCCCCAAGTACCCTCCATGCAGGCTGGGGATCAGATATTCCTTACCTGTGGCTGCAGGTGCCGGGAGCCAGGCAGGTCAATAGACAGCAGCTCTGTCACCTTCAAATACCCAGATGGGCACGTGCACACGTGTGCCACGTCCCACTTGAGCCACTTGGAGAAACAAAGCCAGTGCTTGTGCCCCAGTTTGAAAACTTGAAGCTGGCCGGCTCCACCTGGCCAACAGTGGCGCTTCCCCACCCCTCCTTCTGTGCCACCTTCTTGCGCGGCTGCGCATGTGGCCTCTCTGGTCCTCAGGACCATGGGCTCCTGAAGGCAGGCATTCAGCTGGTGTTCCCCAAGAGCTCAGCAATGCACAAAGCAGAAACCACGGAGCCTAAACAATAACAAACTTAAAAATATCAGCAGTAACTTCTATGCTCTAGTTTACTTTTTGGACTATGAAAACCGGAAATCTAAAACACAGTGGAAAGTAACATCTCATTGCAATTCTGAACATGAGTTTATGACGTCTTTGAGTGGACTGCTGTGCGTTCTAAATGCCTTTTTGTTCCTAAAGATGAAAGCAGTTTGTAAAAAACATGTACCAGGCATTCTGGGCTGGATTTTCAACCACTTCTCTTCTCCCCATTCTTCTGAGTCAGGATTGAGCAGTGGTCCACAGTGGGGCGCTTCCACACCCCATCCCCAGCTCCCTGGGGACATTTGGCGATGTCTGCAGACACCTGTATTGGTCACGAGGTGGGTGGGGGCCCTCAGCATCTGGTCGGTAGGGCTAGGGATCCTGCTCGTGACCCGGCCCAGGATGTCAGTAGTGTGAGGTGGGTTATGGGGATGAAAAAGCCAGCCACGAATTTCCAATAGCTACATTGGCAGGAAAAGTTTGTTAGAAATTAGTGGAAAAGGCATACTCTGTCGCCCTCTGGGTTAGGGTGTGTCATGCGACTCGCGGTGCCTGCCAGGACTGGCTTGAGAAGTAGAGGCGGAGGTGTGGCGTCCTCAGAGCCGCTGATTTGGGAGGGAAAGGCCATCCCCCCAGCACTGGGGGGGACAACCACGAGTGGTGGCTCAGCCGTGGGACTCTGGCCAGGCCATCGCGCCACCCTGCGCTCTGGTTTCCTCACCTGCAGGATGGATTTGATAACAGGGTCTTCCTCTCAGGGCAGTGATTTTCAACCAGCATGCCACAGGAATGTTTAAAACACACAATGCCTGACCATTTAGTCAGGGACACGGACCTCTTTTCCCTGAGACTGTCGACTAAAAAAATAACAGCCAACACAACAATAGCCATCCAGCGTGGATGAAATTAAAGTTACAAGGGGAAGAGCCACCAACGAACATGTATAAAGAGCACATGGACAAACCAAAGGGTCGCTGGTTCGATTCCCAGTCAGGGCACATTCCTGGGTTGTGAGCCAATTCATGCCCCCAGTAGGGGGTGTGTGAGAGGCAACCACACATCGATGTTTCTCTCCCTCTCTTCTTCCCTTCCCCTCTCTCTAAAAACAAATAAAAAAAATATTTTTAAAAAAGAAAAAAAAGGAACACATGGACAAAGCCAAAGGGGGTAGGTTGGAGGGTGGGAGGCAGGGATGGGTGGGATGGGGTGTGTGTGGTGGTGTGAAAGTGGAGACAACTGTACTTGAACAACAATAAAAAAAATTAAAAAATTTAAAAAAGAAATCAAATTATATATATTTTTGTTAGATTGGCAGAAGGTTTATTTTTTGGAGTACCACAGAATTTTAGTTGTTGGTTGGTGCGTGCCATGAGGTGGAGAGATTTGAAAGTGACCGTCTCGGGGTGTTCCTGGTCATCGGATGAGTGATACCACGTCTGGGTCTAGCTGCCAGACGTGCCTAGGGGCCACGCCAGTGTCGGCGGCTGTTAGTGTTCTTGGTGAGCTATGTGGGTGTTTTCTGGTTACACACATACACGGTCTGTATGACCGTGTTGTGGGAGGGACCGTAAGGACCTGACAGTGGAGCAGACGGCTCTCCTTTGCCATCTGGCCAGTGCGGGTGGGGGGACGTTGTAGGAAGCAGGGCCCCCTTCTGGCTCCTTCTTCCTGGTTCACTTGGCACCTGTGGTACGGTGTGGTGGTGCCGCTCCCAGCCACGTTTGCTGCCAGTCCCGGCCCATGGCTCCCGTCTGCTGGCCCAAGCCCATGGCACCCCTCCGGGGGCAGGGTCCCAACCACTCCAATCAGGTCTCAGTCGCAGTTTGTCCCTTCCTCGGGTCCTCTTGCCCTCGGCCTAGGACGTTGTTGAGACTGCTCCTTCGTCCTTAGTAGTCAGTCCCCCGTTGCAGGCTAATCACTCTTTACATCCAGTCC
Source organism: Macrotus californicus (assembly GCA_007922815.1). Taxonomy (NCBI): domain Eukaryota; kingdom Metazoa; phylum Chordata; class Mammalia; order Chiroptera; family Phyllostomidae; genus Macrotus; species Macrotus californicus. Next base: position 281,746 of record VMDR010000277.1, on the reverse strand, counting down.
CTGGTTTAAACCACCAGGTCGGTGGTCGGGCTGGACCCTAACCCGCCGTGTTCTTTAAAGTTCTTGGGACGCATAACGCTCACTACGTGGACTTTCAGACCCAGACCTCTTCGGAGACCAGACGCCGCTCGACTCGCTCTGACCCGTCTCAGGCGGGCACACGGCCACACCGCTGCGGAGAGGTGCGGCTTCCCTGGGGGCTGCGCGACGGGGGTTTCTGTGGGCACACATAGGCTTTGCACACGCAGCAGCTCGAGCGGGTGCACGGGCACCGACGTGCATTAGCGCCGGGGTCACTCTGTCTACGGGACACTCAGGAAGAGGGTCTGGGCAGTGAAGTGTCCTCGGCACAAGGCGACACAGCTTCTCTCCCACCGGACAACGTGCAGCCGTGGACGCCAGGTCCAGACCGCGCTGGGGCCGCCCCGGGTGACCTACGCTGGGAGCATTTTCTTAAGTTTATATGCTCGCCTCTCGCTCCGCCCCGGCGTCCTCCAAGTGTTGGCACTGGGCACGCTTCTGGGTGACACTGTGTTTCTGGGTTTGGACCCACTCTCATCCTGAAAAGCTGTCTCGCTTAACCAGCCGTATTCAAAACACAACGTCTACAAAGAGCAACTAAAAATCAGCAAGTAGCTGGACGTTCTTTATTTTACCCTCGAGGACACCAGCGTGGTCTCCACTCTGGCCGGTGACTTCCTCGGTTTGCTGTTAACTGTAAGAGCGCTGATTCTTCCAAGTACACTGCTCTTATTCACTCAGAACAGACCTTTTTTTTTTTGAAAACAGGGAAAGAAAAATGAATCAATTTGATACGCTTAAAAAAAATAAAAAAAGATGACCCAAAATATACATAATAATTCATGTAAAACAGTTAAAGACCTTCTCAATGAAAAAAAAAGCCACATAAGCTAAAGTTTTTTAACTTCTCATTTTTTAATTTTTCTAATAGCACATTCTTTAAAAGAAGTTAACAACTTCAATTCCAAATATAAGGATTAAATAATGCAAATGAAATCTGTCACTTTCAGTGAGCTATTGCCTAATTCCCTGGGAAAAAGTGTTATGATCGAACGGACGCAAAAATCCCTTAGAAAAGCGGCGTGTGCTGCCTGGAAAGAGTCTTCCTAAGGTCACTTGGACTTGTGGACCGTCCCCTTGTTTCTCGTGGAAGAGCTCTCTGCTCGCTAATGGCTTCTGGTTCCACAGTGTTTGTGTGAGAAAAGCATAGACTAAGAGACACTACTGAAACCGCTCCCCTTGTGGGTTCCGCCCCAAAAGGAAGTCCCAACACATAGCATTTCCCCTTATTTTCAGCAAGACACGTGAAAGAAAACGCAAGTCCCACTTTAATCTTTACTCTGGTGACCCCTGTAAATGGCATGAAGAGGCTGGCGCACCGGCGGGCACAGACCCCCACGGGCCCAGTGTGCTGATCACATGACCCGCGGGTCCCAGGGGCAGGCGCCCAGCCCGGTCGGGGTCTGCAGACGGGGCGCACCGCAGGCTGCTGGGCTCCCGCAGCTGAGTCCCCACGGGGTGGCCTCTCAGAAGCAGGGGAAGCAGCGAGCGGCTCCTGCACAGGAGCGCGGAAGAGCCTGCCAGACGACCTCCCTCACTGGCCGGTCGCCGTGTGCGGTTGGCACTACTGCTGGGACAAGAGCGTGCTGCGATTGGCTTTCATCTTCTCCAGGCGCTTCACCAGGTGGCCGTTGCTCACCTCCAGCTCCTCAGTCTTGTCCAGGGCAGAGCGAAGCTGGAATGAGGAGGAGAGGCAGCTCTGGGGGACCGGCTTCTCCAAACACAACAGGCTTGTGAGATCTCAGTCCTGCGGAGCATCCCAGTTTAAACCCCGGACCCCTGAGAGCCTGGGCACGTATACTGACATACGTGTGTGAACGCCTGTGCTTCTCAACTTAAAAAGGCACAGGGTTCTGGCCTCATGGGCAGCTTCCTCTCTGAAACAACTTGACCCCAGACAGGGAGCGGGCTTGGGGACCCTGATGAGGTCATGAAAGGTAAGTGAGGTGAGCAAATACAGGAGCTGAGCCTGGACGGCTGGAAGAGGAGTTTCCCCAAGCCCTGGGCAGCCAGGGGCAAGGCTCCTGCAGGCAGAAACCAGAGCAGGAGTTCCTGAGGCCAAGATGGTGACGCCCGGGTGCCGGGTCCCAGAGCCAGGCACAGAGACTGTGGCTCTGATTTCAATCCAAAGCCCTTGAAGGGTGGGGGGTGGGGTGCTGGGGTCATGGGACAGGTTCAACCCCACAGCCCTGCAAGCCCTCTTTGCAGGGAATTCCAAACCAGGCCTGGAGTGATCCTACAAGTTAAAATCAAGCACAACAGCCTCACAAAACACCAAACCGCCAGAGTCAGCAGAAGCGAAACCTCACAGAATGAGACTCCCAAAGGCTGAACGGATGTGGGTCGCCAGGCACGCAAAACCCGCAGCCGTGTGCGAGACCTTTAAAGGGTGAGGACGCAGGGGAGAAATAGAGTGGGTGGGACCCCACCTCCCGAAACTGCCGGGAATGACCACTCTGGAAAAACAGAACGAGGTCGGCTGCCAGAGCTCTGCAGAGATCATGCATATCTTTGGGAGACAGGTGAGGGGATGGGAGCCGGATAAGGCTGCCCGCTAGTGAGTCTGCGGTGCAGAGGTCTGACCTCTGGTGTCCCAGAGGGACAGTGGAGAGACCAGAGGTTGGGAAGGACGTGAGGACATCGTGGTTAAAAACGTCCAAAATCAGTTGAGAGAAAAGACTTCACAGAGCCAAGAAACGCAACACACCCCAGGCAGAATCAGAAGCCATAACCCCACATATCACACAGCAGAGGGTAACTGCCGGCAGGCAAAGCTCCAGTCTCCTGCCCCACATGAGACCTCCTGCACGATGGGATGCGGCCCCTCAGGGGTGTGGCCTGAGGGGACAATGAGTCACCCAGCTGCTAGGTCCCCCTCGGTAAATCCCCTCTCTGCTCCCCCAACTAGAGTATTGGTACCCATTCTTCCCCCAGGAACAGCCCAGAACAGTTACCTCTCGTTGGAGTTTCCGTTTTTCAGCCTTCAATTCATCTTCTATTTTTTCTGCATTTTCAGCGGCTGATTTATAACGAGATACTTGACTCTCTAGTCTTATTACCTACGAGGAAGGAAAGACCATCCGGACATACACGTGAATTGGCCTGTTTTCTTTCCCCAATTGCTTTATTATATTAGAGATCCAAGGGTGCTCACTTAGCCCTGGCTGGTGTGGCTCAGTGGATTGAGCACTGGCCTGCAAACCAAAAGGTCGCTGGTTCGATTCCCAGTCAGGGCATGTGCCTGGGTGGTTGACCAGGTCCCCACTAGGGGGCGTGTGAGAGGCAACCACACACTGATGTTTCTCTCCCTCTCTTTCTCCCTTCCCTTCCCCTCTCAAAAAATAAATAAATAAAATAATTGAAAAAGGATGTACACTTAATAAAATGGGAGAATCCACCATGTAGAGAATTACGGCCTAGCCTTTTTGATTATTGTGTAGGTTCTAGCCAAGCAAGCTATTTGTTCCTATTTTTGAGCAACCCAGGACGTCTCCTGTTAGGGACTATCTCCTCTCTGGCCCGAGTCCGAAAGCGCGGTCCCCACACTGCTGGCACGCTGCCGCCATCTCTGCCTTTACGGGACGATCCTGCCGGAACCAGGCCGGGAAGGCAAAGGCTCCACCAGGACCTCTGTTGTGGTCTAATCGCTCCCGCAGAGTGGGCGTAGGGGGGCATCCCGCAGCCTGCTGGAGGCTCCCATTCTGCGGAGATCAAGGCCAGCTTCTGAAAACTCATCACTTTCTGCGTGCTGGTCTCCCTCTGTCCCTATACAAACGCCAGAAAGTTCTCCCACGTGCACCCACCATGCAGGGGGAAGAGCACCTGCTGTTATCTGTCCCTTGGTTGGGACGCAGGTCACCCCAGACCTACCCAGCATGCTGGAGGCATGAGTGGTCCCATGTAGGAACCGAGGGAGCTGGCCTGGCTGGGAAAGAACGGGTCCGGGCGAGAGGGACATCCCCGCAGGGAGCGTTTTTAAATTAAGTTATTATTTTAAAAATAATTTTTAAAGAAAAAATTAAAAAACAAAAAACAACCCTCCCTGCCCACATTAGCTACTTTCTATGTCTTTTTTTTTTTTTTTTAAACAAAGGGTTAGTATCGATTATACAACCCAAATTCCAAGAATGACCCTTCTTTCCCTGCATTCTCTCTTTTCAGGGAATACACTGAGGATCTTCTTCTTTTTTTTTTTGTTCTAAAAATATCTGCTTCTCTTCTGTCCTCAGCCTTTTCCAGGGCGAGGTCCAGCAAATAAAACTTTGGTGAGTCATCAGTTCAGCTGCCCATTACTGGTCTACCACGTGCACGCACATTTTGTTCTAACGCAGTGATCTCTTGCTCAGATTTTGCAAGTTTAAATTTGAGGTCGCTGATCTGTCTGTTGGCATCCCCTAAAGGTTGGAAAGAAGGAATATTCATTAGGCTCTTGGGCTTTTAAAACGTTAGAACAATAGTTCCTGGGAACCAAGCCCTCACTCTGTGACCAGCTCCTATCTGCATGTCCTGGCTGGTGGCCCTGAGCCCTCCCGAGCTGAGATAGGCACCAGGCTGGGAGGTACTCAGGAGAGAGGGAGCATCCGGGAGTGCAGAGGACAAGGAAGCGCTGGAGGATCGGAGAGGGGCAGCGTGACTGGGCCTCGTTGCACGCCCGAAAGCCTCTTCCTCGTTTACTGGCGAAGAAAAATACCTTCCAGTTTTTCCATGCAACCAGCGGCTCAAAAGGCGGCTGCATCCAGCCCAGTAACCGTGGTTCCTGCAGTGCATCCTACGGGGGCACCTCTGTGCGGGCACGCTCTGGGGTACCTGTTCTGTTTCTTAGGCTCACACAGAAACATCCCTGCCTCACCCACCTGCCCATCCTCTTCAGTCTCACGGAGGAAAACATCCTTGTGCTTCTGTAACCAAAGACTTCTGGGGGGTGGGGGGCATGGGCAACACCGGGCAGTCCTAACTGCGTCGGCGTTTCCCCTCCCACACAAGCACGCTAAAACCGCATCAAAGTGTTCGCGCCCGCACAAGGGTTGACATTTACTTTGTAGATCCATCATGTGCACGTCTGTCCCGTTTTCTAAGACTCCGTCCTCAGGGCGCAGCACGTCCAGCCTGCCGTTCTTCTGTCTTTCCCCCAGCTGCTCTTTGAGTTTCTTAATCTGAAAACACCCACCGAGGAAGGATGTTAATTTCTCTGCTCCAAAGGAGACCAAAAAGCAGAGTTTAGAGCCTATTGCAAAGGAAGCACCATCCAATGGAGAGAACGCCCCATCGATACAATTGGATGTCGCCGTGCAGTTATTTCCTGTGTCTCTAGGATGCCAAAGAGACAGAGGTTACGTGATTAAGCCTGAGAAAAAAGCAGGAAAAGATTTGTAATCCACCAGGGAGACAGGGAGTCTTTCCCCTTTAATAAAGGAACCAACACAAATAAATAAATGGACTAACTCTGGCTAGTTAGCACGCTTCCCAGAAACAAGGTATGATGGATGAAAATGCAGTTACAGTTACAATATCAGGCATGGATTCTTTTGTAACACTGGTGAGAAGGTATTCTAAGGTTGAGGCCCCTCTTGGATTCAGGAGGAGGTGGTACATGAAATGGTTTAACTGTTTGTCTAAGAGTTACAATTCAGGGCTCTATCAACCTCTGCTTTCTTCACTCGGGAGCCAGGAAGGGCCACCTGGAGCCTTCCAGGCACAGGAGGGCTCTACCTGAGTCGCCCCTAGAACCGGCGCCTCCCCATGAGCCTGGTCCAGTTGCAGGTGAACCACCTGATGGGGGTGGCCACCTGGACAGTGCTCTTTCTGGCTGGGACCACGGTGAGTGGCCAGGACTGTGGAATTTTCTGTTGTGTGATGGGGTGTCTACCAGCCCTTGTCCTGTCACCTTCTGAGTTCTGCAGATTTGGTAGAAGCCCCCCAGGCCGACCCCTGGCATATACAAACCATCCGTGTGCACTGCTTTAGGAAAACAAGTGCAGAATCACCATGGATATAGGTTTTTGAAAGATCAAAGGAGCTTTAAGAAGCTCCTCCTATCACGCTGAGCGCTCCCCCGATTTGGGGAGAAATCGCCAGCGGCACTGGAAAAAGGCAGGTGCCTTGGATTAGGGTTCTGAGGGGAAAGGAGAGGAACCCCGTTTCCTTGGGAAGTGACTGTGGCATGACTGGATGGCTACCCCGCACGGGACAAGACCAAAGAGGACAACCACTTCGTATTTCTTGAGAGCAACCAAGGTAAACCTCGGGGAAAACAACTTTGGTCGGAGGTGACAGATGTGCTGGCCAGGAGGGGGCGCTGGTCACAGAGAGGTGACAAAGCGGATGTTCATGTGTGTCCGGACCAACTCGGTCACACCCTTGCCTCTCGTGGAGAATCTAACCCTTCTAGTTTAGTACTAATGTCAGGCAGCAATTCGTGGGGGACACACCCAGTTCAGAACATGGCCTTGGGCCCCGGAGACCCCCTCTCTGAACCTCCTACGACTTCAGGTGGGTAAAACTTGCAAGAGCCCGGGCTGGCTTGATCGTTATTACTGGGTGTGATGCGTTGGGGGTGCTGGCAGAGCAAGGAGGGGGGACGGGAAGGCGGCCGGTCTCAGGCGCCCCGCTGGAGGGCTGGTGGGGCGGTGGAAACATCCTCACCTGTTCCTGTAAGCGCTCCCGTTCGTCGACAAGCTTTTTCAACCTGATGTCTGAAGAAATGAGAGAGACACAGGTTTAGGGTTCTCGGTGGGCCGTACCTTCCAGCAGGCGGCTGGGCCGGAGAATGAGCGTTCGGGTTAGTGGAAGTGATGATGAAGGTATTATGCACGTACCACAGCGAATGAGGCCACACACAGGATGGGGGAGAGTTCGGCCACGGGAGGCTGCGGTGGCCAGCCTCCCAGCACATGCTTGACTCGTCAGGGGCAGGTCCGGCCGCATGCACACGGGCCAGTCTTCTACCCAGGGTTAGCATGCAGGGGCTCAGGGCCAAACCACACTGCAACACAAAATCTCACAGGCTTCACGGCTTCACGTCATGGCGAGGTGGGCACGCACCCAGTCACCTGCGTGTCCATTCGCCTGCACCTCCGAGGGCGCGCCCCAGAGGCGGCTCTCTCCCAGGCTCACCAGGGTTGGGGTTTTGACTACACGTTTGCAAATCAGAGTTTGCTGTGCTCACCCGCTTGTCAAACGCGTTTATTCGTTCGAGGGAGAATGCAGTAATTACAGGTTCCTGTCCTGGCCCCCCCCCCCTCCCCGATAGATCAGGATGCACCACAGAGGCATCTGGCAATCTCTCTACACCTCTCCCTGAAGGGCTATTGAGGAATGCAGTCTTCAGCATAAGGGGGGCGGGGGGGGATCCTAGCAGGGGCCCGGGCTGAACCCTACACCAGCTTCACGGAGAACCAGGACAGAGACAGTAACGCTCACGTGTGCTGGCCCCCCAGCCTGTGCCGGGCACGGCTGTCACCCTCTTTCACGGAGCCTGTGGGTGGCAGTACTATTACTTCCTAAGACCCAAGGCCCAGCACAACTAAGCGACTTTCCGGAGGCCTGGCCCACCCCCAATCCCCCCACTGCTTTTCCAGATCTGAACTCAGATCTCAAGCTGGGCCCAGACCCCCCACCCGAGGGCCTTGCTCCGGAAGGACCAGCGTCCTCAGGCTGCTCAGCTTCTGGTCGGCCATGGGCAACAGAAACAACTCGTGCAAAACGCACCTCTGTTTTCATTTGAAAAGTCCTGTTCCCACCTCCTCATCCAAATTACAAGCTCGCTCGAACTGTTTTCCCAAACACCCCACGCTGTTATTTTGGAAGGCACAGAAACAAAACACACAGGGCCGGACCACGGTAGGGTGACTCCTTTCCTTCCACAGACCCGCCCGACGCTGAAAAAGGTTTCGTAGTTATGAACCCAGACCTTTCGTTCAGTGCCACGTCTTATTTGATCTTCTGCACTTTACATTCCCGCGTACGACACCACGGGCATCACGAGAAGCGCCGCGCGTGTCAGAGAGTGGTCCTGCGGCTCGTATGGGCACGAGACAATTTTTTAAGTTACTTTTCTATTGGGAGACTTCAAATACTCTGGATGGTGAGTAAAACAAACCAAGCGTTAAAATGCAATAATAGCCTTAGGAGAAAATAAAAATAAAAAAGAAGCATAATCTAACCTTTAGTCTATAGCGAGAAAATTAGAGAGAGAGAGAGAAGTGGAAACTTTAAGGACGAGAAATATTACAGCAGAATTAAAGAAGATGAAACCTGAATAGTTTTAAGATGATGGAAACAAGAAAGAAGCAAAATTACTTGATATGAAGAAAATGAGCACGTTTTGAGAGCTTTAAAAACCGACATCCCAGTCCGTGGATGGGCTGGCGCCCGTCACTAACGTACTTACTGTAATTGCTAACGAGAGCGTCTCGAGCCCGTCACTGCCCCGCGCTCACGGGGCAGCGCTACTCACCGTCGCTCGGAAACACCCGATTCATGAGCATGCCACCCGTTTAAGGGCCTTGTGATTACGGTCTCGGAAAGGAGGCGTCAGGGAACTCGACGTGACAATGTCTCAAATTTGGGGTTTTCTTTAACAGTGAGAAGTTTACACGAAGTGGCTGTGAGGGTGTTTTAGTAATCTTGGTAAAAGTTACATTTAAAAAAAAAGTCCCATTTTTATACTAAATCCACACAGCTTTTCCGGTGCACCTTTCGGTGGAACGAGACACGGACAGCTAAGGCCTACGGCTGGTCTGTGGGGCCGCCGCGCTCGCCCAGGGCACAGCTGGGTCGACAACCAGTGACAGCCACGCCATCGAGCGGTCACTCCTTCAGCGCTGCGCCTGGACCTGAGCCTCCCCACGACCCTGAAAGACGGGCTCCAACCCCATTCTCAGGGCGCAAAGTGAGGCCCTGTTGGGGCACAAAGCTGGTGGGCGACGACAGCCTATCCGGAGTGTGGCTCTCATTCCTGTGCTAGTCTCGGCAGCTCAGGGCGGCGGGGGGGTGGGGGTGGGGGACGCATGCCTCCTCTGTCTGTGGCAGGGGACAGTCCCCCCCATCCACATTCATCAAGGTAACAAGGGGAGACTGAGGTCTCCCCCGAAACCCACTGAGCACCCTGCTTTCCCACTTCCTCCTTGCAGGACGAGTCTGGCTCTACGGTCAGCTTCGCGGTCCCCGGGCCGGGAGGCACCTGCTTCCCGTAAAGCAAGGCCAACGCGGGCAGGTTGCTGCAGAGGGCTCCCGTCTCCCCTGTTCGTGCAGAGGGCTCTGTCTGCACAGACGGGAGCTATCCCCAGCGGGCCCGCGGCCTTCCTGTCAGTCGAACATCTGGAAAAATGTCATCTCCGGTGTAAGAGGGGCAGAGGACCGGGGCAAAGGAGTGACAGAAAGGGTTTTTCTCCTGAAAGACAAAGTTTCCCCTATGTGTGATCGTCCCAGGGAACAGGTTCACAGACACATGCTTGCACGACCCCCACGTGTGATCGGCACACAGAACAGGCACACAGACGCGTGCTTGCACACACACATAGCCCCTCCTCTGCTCTGAAGCCTGGACGTTTGAAACAACTCTCTCTCACAGTGGCGTTTGTTCCCTTGTTTCGATGGCCTCAGTGGCACGCGGGGTGAGGGGCTCTCCGAGGACAGGAGTCTACTGACAGAAAACAGGAGCCCCGACCTGTCTAAGCCCGCAGGAGAGCATTCTGGGGTCCTGGTGACGGTGGGACTGGGAAGGTCCCCCTGGAAATGCCGACACTGTAGAAAGTAGTCCGTGCCACGCACCTCTCCAACCTTCACCGCCCCCCACCGTTCCCACGTGACAGCAGAAGGCCCTGTGACACAGATCTGCACGATTCCCCCTCTGCACGCACCCCAGCTGACCCTTTGATATTATACTCTGAAGTACACATTGAAGCTGTATTCTGGTTTTGGGCTGAGAACTACCCCAGCTGTCGGCCTTGGGCACTGTGACTGCTCTTCTCCTGGGCTCGGCGTCACGGTGACACCCTGTGGCCCGGGTTCCCCTGGGGATGTGCTAGACGGGTGACCTTTGGATTCCTTTCTGATTCTGACTGTTTGGACACTGAAATCTTCCCCGCATGCCTGGCTGGTCCACCTCCGTGCCTCCCCCACCCTCACAGACCCTGGGCACGCTGTGTTGAGTGTTGAAGGGGCTCCAGTGGGACCATCAGCCACTTGCTGGGCTAGGACGTCTGTCACACTCGGACCAGAGGGACTGATGGTGCAGACCGAGAGGACCAGGAAGCGGCTCGGCTGCTCAGAACTCTTTCTCTCTGTGGCGCTCACGCCCTATTCTCAGCTGTCCAGCCCCGCCCAGACGCTGGGTCCCACCCGCTCCCTCCCTATGGGCACGGGGCCTCCCATATAGGAAGCGATCAGAAGTTTTTTGTGGAATGGATGAGTGACCAAGCGAGGCTGCTGGCTGGCTCGACGGATGTGACGTGTGCCACACTGTCCTTGCGTGTGCTGGGGAACAACACGGAAAGACAGAACAACCGTTTGGTGGTTTAACGACCTCAGTCTCCAGTGAGTCTGGCCCCAGGGCTAAGCCGTTTCCCAGTGCCCACCGCAGCGTGACTGCAGCTGTGCCAAGGTCAGAGACATCAGCCAGACCCCCGAAACACCTCTCTGCCCGTGGACTTGATTCCCTCCTGTGTTTCTTCCACTCATGTGGCCCGGGTGGGCAGGGGCTGGCGGACCTGTTGCCCTCCACTTGCGATGCTCATGCAGGAAGGCCATGTGCATCTGCCACTTCACCACATTCTTCAAAGCATTCCCTGTCCTGGTGCATGGCATGGGCACTGTTCTCCACGGGGGCACCTCCCCGGACCCTCAGCCCACAGGCGACGGTGTCGTGGAAGCTCTCCTTGGACCCCTGACAGCCCAGCCCCATCTAGATGGTCTGGAATCTGGGAGAGAAGTCCCGTCCCTCCTGACAACGGGCATCAGGTGTGGCCCCTCCCAGAGCCCCGCCAGGGACTCGGCCCCTTGGAGGTGGGCACTAGCGCAGGGATGGGACGACGTGCAAGGCAGCCACGGTCGGAATCCGTGCAGCCCGAAGAACCGTGGAACCACAGGCTTGTAAAGCTTGAAAAATGCCTTTATTGCAATCACACGGTAACACTCGGCCTCGAATGCTGCTGAGGCTTTGGTGCTTTGTGCATTCGAGTGCATCTTGTAACAGTGACGAGAACTCACAGACTCTCATAAGGAGTTAACAGCATTCATGACGCCCATTCCCTTGTGGTTTTGCTATTTTACAATTACTTTTAAATTTAACTTTACAATTATTTTTTAAAAAATGCTTCTTTATATAGACAATGCACATTTTTGTTTAGGAAGATCAAAACAAGAATTTTCCAGTATAACGGACAAACAACAAATGCAAATACACCAGAATACCAAAAGTGCCCGAACAATTTAAGATCCCCTTGTTGCAGTTTGATTAGCGGGTCGTGCCGCAGAGCCACGAGCCCCCTCTTCCACTGCTCTTTTGGAAAATGATCAGACAGAGGAGTAAGTTTTTTAAGGTTAAAAAAATAAACTTTAGAAGTGGTCCTCCCCACCCTACAACACTCTAGGAAATGCAATTTCAACATTCATCTCTTCCAGAAAAAAATGCTTAAAAAGTCTTTGTATGAAATGACTTTGGTACATGACTGGCACGACGGGGAGTCGAAGTCCGCAGAACAGACTCAGGTGTCAGGAGCTCAGGCCCCAGGCTTCGGCCGAGACAAAGTCTTTCCCTGAGGTCAGACCCCCGGGGCTTGCAGATGCGCGTTATCCCTGAATGACGGCTCGCTCAGTGACCTACCCGCTGTTGGGCTGTTCGTCTCCTCTTTAAATAAAACACCGCGCAGGTCATAGTGCATATCAGAGGCAGGCAAGAAAGCACAGGTATGTGAGTGGGACACGTGGATTTAAACGCCGATTCTGCTCCGGATGCGGGAATCTCAGAATGCGATTTGGTCGTTTCAGTCGGAGGCGATGTTTTTGGTCAAGAATATCCACGTTCATTCGTTCAGCCTCAGGCAGATGGGAACTGCGTCCACTGTGAGGGTCAGCTACGAACAGGGCATTCATTACTAACTGGAATGCTCCCAGTTAGTACTCACGCCGACGGCAAAGGTGTCTCTCTCTCTGATCGGGGTGCTCGCTTTAATAAAATATGAATCTACAGGTGACGGTCTATAACTTAAAGTACTAGCTAACGTGGAGGTCGACTGTCCTCATGCGTCTGGACCATTTCAAGGGCCGCCCGGGGGCTGTCACCGGTGGCCCTTCTCTCACTCCACCTGACAAGCAAGTCTCACCTATGACAAGGTGCAGTCTTCTTTGCTTTTGTCCTTCTCACTCGGGGCCCCCGCCTCTTCTCTGCTGTCTGAACAGGAGTCCCCCAACTCTTCTGCGGGTGCCAAGCCATCGCTTTCTGGGCTAAGGCTCTCGGAAACCTCCCTGACTCCCTGATTTGCACCGCTGATGTCCTCGGAGGGACGCTGGCCTCCGAGCAGGGCACTGCGGGGCACGTCCTCGCCCTCTGGGGGCCTGCGTGGAGCAGCACTGTCTCCTGCAGCACGGTCTGTTCCACCTCCTTCCTCTAACCCTCCTGCACCTGCTCGGGAGCCTGAGGCCTGAACGGCGGTGTCGCCTTCCGGCAGCGCCGGTTCTCCGTGGGCGATTGCTTTCCCCACCTCCGTGTCTGTATCGCCATCTCCCGGGTTAAGTTTTCCATCCACTTCCACGTTAGGACTTTCCGGAACGTCCCGGTTTCCACTGCTTCCTGCCATCGAGCTCTGTGTGGGACTTCCAGGGGCCTCGTTTGGTGTTCCTGTACCCGGGTTCTCATCAGTACATCTTGCCTGCTCTTCCCCCTTAACCTCGCTCAGGTCTGGGCTCTGAGACGGCGACTCTTTCTCAGTGTCCTTCTGGGTGTCTGCAGGTGCTGGCAGCTTCTTCTTCCTGTTTTTCTTCTTCTTGTTTTTCGTCTTCTTCTGAGGTGAGTCCAGCCCCTCTCCCTGCGGGTCCTCGCTGGGTTCTTTCGCATCCAGGGCTTTGCCCTTGGCCTCTGGTGTGTGTGGGCCTGTTGCTGCCTGAGCACCGTGCGTGGCCGCCGCAGAAGAGGGGCTGGTCTGGACTTCTGTCCGGCTGGGCTTCTCATTCTCGAATCCTTTCCCCTCTGCCTCTTCTTCATCTCTGTCCCCCCCCAGTTCTGTGCTCTGCACTGGAGCCTTCCTGGGCTCCGCTGCTTCCTGGTTGGTGGGCTCTATCTCTGAACCACACTCAATATTGGCGTCCAACTCTTTGGGGACATCTGCCACACATTTGTCATCCTGACTCGCTGTGTCAATGCTACCCCTAGGAGGCCTGGAGGCCACTGTGCCCTCTGGCTCCCCTGACCCGGTCGGCTCTGCCTGCACCGCGCCCAGGGAGCCGCTCACCTTGTCAGCCTCGGGGATTTGCGAGGGAGCAGGTTCCTGGTGTGGCTCTGGGCTAACCTCTCCCAAACTGGCTCTGCAATCTTGTTCTTGTTTCTGCATTTCTGCAGATCCCCCACTTTGGTTTTCGGGATCCAAGGCATCACAGCTGCCTCGCTCTGCCTCGAGGCCCGGCATGTCACCATCTAGTTCCCTCAAACACTCCGAGGCCCTGGCCCCAGCATCCGGGGTGCTTGTGACCTCACTGGACCCAACCTGCTCTGTGTGTTCAAGGGTGGACATGCTTGCTAGAACTTGGCTTTGAACCTGGTCCTCATTTGTAGCATTTGCTGCTGTTGCTAGGGAGGGGGCACTCTTGTCAGAGGGTCTCTGGTCCTCGGCACTGTCACCAGGAGGCAAGACCTCTGTGTCCGCACCGTCCTCTACGGGGTCCTCCTGGTGCTGCTCTCGCTCAGCACTCTGAAAGATCTTTCTTCTCCCCACATTGTCCACAGTTTCATTTTTCACCTCCACTTCAGTGGCTTTTCCTAAAAGACCGTTGAGAAAATGGAAGGGACCCCACGATGTGGTGACCGCTTCATACACACTGCAACATAAACACACGTCCTCGTTCCCACCCAGCCCTGCTCCCAGAGAGAGAGACAGCGAGTCAGCAGAGAGTCCCCAGGACGAAGCCTCCGCCAGCTCCATGCCACCAAGCAGCCACCGCATCAGCAAAGAGCCATCGGCCAAGGCCTCCGCCACCACAAGGCAGGGGCTGCTGGTGCTGTTTCGTGTGAAGTTAGGTCGTTACCAGCAGAACGAGCGCTGGGCCAGGCAGCCAGACCCTCCAGAATGAGGGGTTTGAGAAGGGCTCGGATTCTCGGTCCCCGTCCTCACTGCCAAACGCACACCGGGACAACTGACATGCTTCTGGCCGTCAACCTGCACATCACACAGCCCCGAGGGCGGCTTCCAGGTCACGGTCAGAAGCTCAGCCTCCCAGCCAGTCTCGAGGAGGACACTTTTGCAACAACTTGCATCAGGTCAAGAGAGATCCACCCCCTCCACCTGATCACTGTCCCCCGAGGAGGCGGCCTGCGCCCTAAATACCTTTGCCCCACCCCCGTTCGGACAGAACAGGGCATCCCGGCCCGAGGCAGACGCCGAAATCTGGATGAGCACCTACCTGAACACTGAGGGACTCATCGAGTGACAAAGCACGAATGACCAAACCTGTCACTGGAATGGAGTTGTAGTTTGGATTCTCCTACCCGACAAAACCGCGGGATGGGACGTGCCCTCACTGCGGGGCAAAGGCTGGTAACACCAGGACCTGGGAGTCGACCCGGGGGTCTCCCAGTGGGTGCGCTTTCCGCGGGGCAAGCAAGGGAAGTAGTGTTCAGAGTTAGTTTTGCTTTGCCCTTTAAAAATGTCTATGAGTGTATGTTATATAATACACATCTTATATTAATACAATATTATACACATAAACTGAAAAAATATATATATATAGCCCTGGCTGGTGTGGCTCAGTGGATTGAGTGCTGGCCTTGGAACCAAAGAGTCACCAGTTCTATTCCCACTCAGGGCACGTGCCTGGGTTGTGGGCCAGGTCCCCAGTAGGGGGCGCACGAGAGGCAACCACACATGGATGCTGCTCTCCCTCTCTCCTTCCTTTCCCCTCTGTCTAAAAATAAATAAATCAAGTCTTTTAAAAAACATTAAAAGAAATAAATGTAAATATTGGGAAGGCCCCCCCCCCCCCGCCTATGGAGGTCACCTACAAAACTGACATTTCTGGTTCTTCAAAGGTCTGACAACGACTACCAAAGGCTCACAAAGTGTGTTTGCACAAGAGCAGGCCACGCACACGCCGGCTGCCCGGCCGCCGACACGCAGGTGCGAGGGCAGTGAAGCGGCCCACCTTCTTTCGGCAGCGTTTACGCTGTGGACAGAGCTGCAGGGGGGGAGCCGGGGAAGCGAGCCCTGAGGTCTCTGCATTTCCATAAAGAACAAGAAGTGAGATGGGTACCTCCACAGGGACAGGACACCGTGGCCTGGCCTGACTCCAGCCTCCCCGGAAAGCCGGGACACACTGGCGGCCGGTGGCCGGGAGGCCTCGGACACGGTGGCAGCTTCAGGCTGCACAGCAAACGGATTCTGGAGGCTGCTCCCCAGGCCAAGCATGATGACAAACAGCGATCGGTGGGTCTTTCTGACATTCCCACCATCCACTGGAGTCCCCAGTGTGTGTTCTTTCAGAAGCAAAGACGTGACTCACAGAGAAGCGTCACTGTCGCCGGAGGGGTGGGCACACTCAGACTCGCTGGTGCGGTGCGCCCTCCACACGGCCCGCACCGACACCCAGGGGGGCCTGTCCCTCTCAAGTGCTGCATCCTGTGTCCCGGCCTCCAACTACTGTCCACAAGCCCTCATGCCCGCAGAGTGCTGATCGGAGGCACCACGTCAGCGTGCGGATGTGGCCGACTAACTGAACTCACAGCCCCCACGACCCGGACCTCCGATAGTTCTGTAGCGGCGATCAAAAGCCACACTTGGCACATATCTGGGGCAAACCAAACAGCACCGCCCAATTGTCACCTAGCCTTGAGATAGTTTTCTGGCATCCACAGTCTCACGCAGCACCCTCAGCATCGGCGGTGAGCACTGGTGGGGAAGCAGGCCAGGGGGCGCGCGTGGGCGGGCACACCGTGGGGCGGGGCAAGTCCGTGACGAGACAGAGCGTGGGGCATGCTGTGCGGCTGTTAATGGCCAGCGAGGATGAGTTTGACTCTGACAGCGCGTGAGAGGTGACTCGATGCTGACTGGACGGTGACAGGGTCCAGAGGAAAACAAGGACTTACCTAGGGGCCCGTCCCCGGTCACCTGGAGGGCGTTCAGCTCTTCCTTCGCCGTCTTGGTGGGACCTCGGTACCCAACGCTAGTCAGGGCGTCTGAAGTCTCTCCATTGGTAGCCACCTCTGAACTTAGGATGATCCCATGTTTCTGGGGACAAACACAGGCTCGTTGTAATACTTGCTGGCTGACGTTGGGCTCAACTCCCTTTCATTAATAATAATCGCAAGGAAAGCTGCTTTTCCTGAAGCAGAGGAACATTCTGCGGAGTCGACAAGAGCGGACGTACTGCTCTTGTGCAGGCTCTACCAACACCCACACGTCCGGGGCGCGTCCTGCAGGAAATCGTCCCTCCTCGGGCCCCCACCCCGTCCTCATGTGCCCGTGACCAGGCGCTTTCGGAAGGCACCCTCGGGACTGGGGCTGAGGCTGCAGGTGCCGTGATGGGAGGCCTCGGGCACGTCCCGGTGAGGTGGCCTTGGCTTTTCAAGCCTGGGCCGTGCTCTTCGGAAAGAGATACAGAGAAGAAAGGACTGTGTGTGGTCTGAGAGGCAGAGTGCAGAAAGGGTTGGGCAGTCTGGGGTATTGCCCCTCACAGCTGCGCCTCGTGACTCCAGGGTCCTCCTTGACCATGGACGACTCCCTCCCCACCCTCCGCTGCCCTAGCTCCCTCTCTTGAGCTGGGAGGGATTCCCAACCCTGCACTTGCAGCCCTGGGGGTGAGTCTGCAGGACCTGAGCCCTAAGCCTGTTTCCTCACCACTCTGGCCTTGACCCCTGGAAATAAGCAGCCACATGGATGTGTCTGTTGACTACATAGGACATATCTGCCCATGGCCATGCCCTGCCTCAACCCTGCCTCCTCCAGGGTGCACAGCCCACCCAGAGCTTTGACCCCCTCGGCTGGGCACTGGGTTTCTTTACTTGGTGCCCAGAGAGTGGCTGAAGACCCCCAGCCCTGGCTGAGATGGACCGTGACTTTCCAACAATCCAGTGGGTCTCCCAGTGTAACTGGCAGGAGCCGCCCCCACACCCCTGTTCAGCGGGAGAAGCCCTTATAGTTGAGCCTTTCACAGAACAGACACATCCTCTGACTTTGAGTCGTGTCTGGGGAGATACTGATGAGGACAGAAAACATTGGGACAACATATCAAAAAACTCTCAGAAATCAGAGTTGCTTTCGAACTCAGATAGGCCTGTGAATGTCTGAAGGTCATGGGCAGACCCCACGGAACCCGGGCTCACTTTCCACATCTCCTCGGTGTCACCTCACCCTAGACTTGCCTTTATCAACAGAGCCACAGTCAGTGGCGTGAAAGGCAGCAACGCCGGCCCACACACAGACGCACGCGCC
Source organism: Macrotus californicus (assembly GCA_007922815.1). Taxonomy (NCBI): domain Eukaryota; kingdom Metazoa; phylum Chordata; class Mammalia; order Chiroptera; family Phyllostomidae; genus Macrotus; species Macrotus californicus. Next base: position 264,029 of record VMDR010000277.1, on the reverse strand, counting down.
CCCAAGCACGCCGGAGCACGCTGGCGTCGCCGGGAATGTCCCCCTCGGCCGTCCGCGGGCCCTACCTTTAATTCCTCTTTCAGCACGCCTATTTCTTCTCTGAGACCATCTCGCTCACTCCTGATGGAGTCAAAGAACTCTTTCTGCCTCTCTAAGGCCTGAGCGTGAGGCAGAGCAGAGAGAGAGAGAAGAGTCGCACAGGTCAGCGGGTGACTTCGGAAGCGGACTAAGGAGGCGGCTTCTACTAGGTAAGGCGCCGACAGTCGGGGTATTAGGTAGCACGTGCTTAAAGATACAGACGAGGAGCAAGCGACAAACTCTCCTTTACCCAAGAAGCGCGGCTGCCCCTGCTCCCCAAAAGACACAACCCCGCCCCGAAGGCACTGGTAGGGTTTCATCCACATCACGTTCTAGCACAGTCTGGGTTTCATAGCCATGTCGGCAGATCCACAGGGGCCACGCGCCTGCCATTTGAAGGAGGGGTGAATGCAGAGTAGTAGGAAGGCACGCCGAGGAACCCCGGCGACAACCATCGTAGCCATCTAGGCCGCTTTCCTGCGTGGCTTCCTGGAGACTGCTGGCACAGGTGAGCAGCACGCAGGGGCCCCAAAGCAAACATGCATGCACATGCACAGGTCCTGCGTGAGTGGGTGAGCACACGAGAGAGAACACGGGGACAGCGTCACACTGTCAACGCCCCGAGGACACGCTGGGGCGTGACGGCTATGTGGCGTGGTGGGTCATCATGTTTCAGAAGCCAGTGTCAGGAAGCATGGCCGTTTCTGTGAGGGGCCCCTTTCTCCCTCCTCCTCACCCTTACCCCACAGGTGGGCGGGAGGGAGAGGGTCCGAGGGCCCTCTGGGGAGGTTTCAAGCTGGGGTGACGGGGCACAGCCCTCGCCGCCTCACAGCTTCCTGGAACCCCTTGAGAAAAGGCCCAGGCAGGACAGGCAGGGAAACCCACACACCAGAGCTGCCTGAGGGTCTCCCTCGTGGGGAGGGGGTCTCCGCGAGCCCCAGGCAGCTCACAGGACGTTGGAGAGCCCGGCTCACACTGACCTAGTGAGACTCTCCACCTTGGATGCCGGCTTCCCACCCAGAGCCGCCTGCACTTTGGGAAGGTCGCCGTGCATTTGCTGCTGCACAACTGAGTTTGCGTCAGGTGGGGGCTGCGTGCACACGCATCCAAGCAACTCGGAGACTGCAAGCAACACACCGGCTACGCTGCTGGCCCCTCCGAACAGACTCTCAAAGACCCGCGAGTCCTACCCCTATCTTTTTGTCCTTCCACTCTATGGTTTCCTGAAGGTCAGAAATCTCCCTGACATAGCTCGCCTGTTTCTGCTGCAGCTGCCGGATTTCCTGAAGAACAGGGACAGGTGGAAAGAGAGCAGACAAAGCATTAAGCAGGAAGAAGCCCCAGCGCAGACCCGTGGAGAGCCGTGCCCCGGCCAGCAGGCCTACAATCTCTCACGCTCCGGAGCTCATCGTTGAGGGCGGCCCTTTCTCTGAGTCCTGCTCCCCACCCCAGGAGGGCAGGAGGAACCCCACTGGGTGAAATTCCTACTGGGGGGCACTCAAGTTCGGATCAAGTTGAAAAGGTTAAAAACTCTGGGGCTCTGGCCAGGTGGCTCAGGTGGTTGGAGCATCGTCCCGTCCACCGAAAGGTTGTGGGTTTGGTCCCTGGTCCCCCGTCCCCGGTCGGGGCATGTGTGGGAGGCAACTGATGGATGTTTCTCTCTCTCCCCCTAAAATCAATAAGCATATCCTTGGGTGAGGATAACAAAAAATTAAAAAGGTAAAAATCAACCCTGTATGTTTCCCATTGCCACTGAAACAAATCGGCCCGAGTTCAGGGGCTCCGAACACCGCCACCATGTTCTCGTGGTGCTAGAGCCCAGGAGTCCCCAGTGGGCCTCACGATGTGGGCAGGCTTGGGGGCTTTTCTGGGGGTCCCACGGAGAATGTGCTTGTAGCTTCTAGAGGCGCCCGATTCCCTGGCTCATGGCCCCTCCTCCTGTTGCTCTGACATCTGCTTCCATTGTCACATCCCTTCTCCTGTCTTTGACTCTCTGCCTCCTTTCTATAAGGACCCTGTGATACACAGGGCCCACCCAGAAAACCCAGGACAATCTCCCATCACAAGGTCCCTTTTGCCGTGGAAGGCCACAAGGAAAATTAGCCTAAGCCCTCAATTTTCCAGAAAACCTGTGACTTTAGTAATGAACCAGCCAAATGCTCCTAAGTCACAACCCCCTCTCCCCCGCCCCACCGGAGACACGGGACCAGCTACCCACCTGGAGCATCTCCTCTCTCTGCTGCAGGGCGGCCTTCATCTCGGCGAGCTGAAAGCGCAACAGCCCGTGGGCGTGCTTCTCCCGCTCGAACTCCTGTGCAGAGGGGCAGAGCAGAGCGCTGAGGTGCGTCATTCAAAGTCACGCTCACGTTCCCACGACTCCCCTCTGCCTCGGAACTAATTACCTGCGACCACGCCAGTGCAGGGTCCCAGGCCCTTAGGATACCATGAACCCGTTTCTCTGGACTTTCTGGAAGACGCCCTGTGGTCTCCTATAAAGTTGGGGGGCTGGGGGAGTCCGTGGCAGTTCCTAGCTCCTCTCCGGTGGGTGACGCCCCAGGAAGGGCCTCCGTCAGGGTGTCTGCTGTCATCCATGGAGCCGGCTGTGCTGACAGCCTGAGCGAGGAGGCAGCTTTGCAAAGGACTTAGGCTACAGTCATCCCCGATTTTGAAATACGACAAGGAATACTCTTTGGGATAAAAGGGGCTGCACATGTCTGCTTTGGTAAGCCTGTCTCATTTACAGTGGCAGGGCCAATGCTGAGCTCCAGGGGCACAACCAAAAAGGTGGGGGCTGCGTCGGACCCTGCCCTCTACGAGACCTGCCCCAGTGCCGCTCTCTGGTCAACCCGCTCACCCCTCCCAGCAGCGCCGTCCCTAATGATGGTCTGGTGCCCAGCAACAGCCAGCAGCTCGGCGGCCACCTTCCCTGGACCTGTGGGCCGGGTTATTTCAGAAGGGATCGGACCTGCGCTTCTGAAGTCCAGGGAGCCTGTTCCCCTCAGCTGTGACAGGGGTGTGTCTGCCAGGCTTTGCTTGGCCCATGGTCTCCTCCTTGGGATGACGTTCTGGGACGACCCAACTTCTGTGGAATTAGATCGGAGGGTCCCTGGTCTTCCCAACGCCCGAATGAGGACAGTCGAGGAGTATTAAGGACCCATCACAGCCCCCTGCCCCTGAGCCGGGGTCAGCACAGCTCTCTGCTCCTTCGTTCAGCCCACAGGACCTCAGGCCTCGCGAGGGGCTTCTCCTTCCTTTCCTCCAGAGTCCCGCTGTCAGGGACCTTCCCACCAGCGTCTGACTCAATTCCACAGCAGTCCAGGGCGAAGGGGCGGGGCTTGGAGCTGGCGACGGACCCTTGATGCAGCCTGCCCTTGGTATTGATAGCATAGAGCCAGGTTTTTTTTTGTTCTCAAGATAACGACACACATTAATTAATTGTTCTGTTTATCTCAGCAAATTTGGAAAAGTGGACAATGTTCTAGGGTTCGATTAACCAACTAATTCCCCAAAACATGAATGTCAAGGAGCCCTTGTTCTGCGGGTCGTGAAGAGGGCAGGTCACCAGTCTCCTGCCGTTAACCTGAGCGCCAGCCCGTGCTGCCCGCCAAAGCCCTAAATCACCACGCTCACCCCAGCGCTTCGGAGCAGGAGCCTACAGAAGGCACCACCCTTCCCTGGGCTTCAGGGAAATAGTTGGTTCTTCAGTGCGGTATGTGGGCATTTCCCAATCAACAGAACGTAAATCAATATAATTTCTTAAAATTGCTGACGCTTGCAGCTTGCTGTGTGTCTATGGTGTTTGGGGATAAGAAACTAAAACTGGGAAATGTGTCTGCCTAGGAAGACCCTGGAGCGTCCGACTGTGCCCTGTCCGAGCACGTGGCTTCTTCCGTAGGAGGGTGTTTCCGCAGTTCTGACTTCACGCTACACGCGACACACAAATGTTGTCCTGGTAACATCCCCTCCAGTTGACTATGGAAATCTGCGTGTCAGTATCGGAGAGGTCCCTCGGCAAAGAGCGCCTCTCAGAGGTCTGGGCTTCCCAGACAAGTGGAGAATCGTTGTTAACCGTATACATTGAAAACTAAAGAAATGAAATGACTTTTCTAAAAGCTCATAACCTCATGGAGCCTGGAAAATGCCCCGCACGTGTTTACGCCGTACCCTCGCCCCGCCGGCCCCCCCAGCGAGCCTACTTTGTTCTTTTCCTCGTACTGCCGCCGAGACTCCGCCAGCTGCTCTTCCAGCTCCAGCAGCGTGTCCTTCAGGGCGTCCACCTGGTACATGAACTTCATCTTCTCGTTGTCTAGCTGGGCGTTGGACACCATGGCCTTCTTGTGCTTCTCTTCCACCTCCGCTAGCGAGTCCTGCGGGCACCGGCCGTGGTTTCGAAATTGCAGTAAGAAAACACAAACAAAGATTAGTTCAGCGTTCTTTCTTTTTTTTTTTTTAATTGATTTAAGAGACAGAGGAAGGCAGAGAGAGAGAGGGACAGAGAGAGGGAAAGAGAGAGGGACAGAGACATCAATTTGTCGTTCCGCTCACGGATGCATTCCCAGGTTGACTCTTGTACGTGCCCTGACTGGGGCTTGGACCCCAACTTTGGTGTATGGGGATGATGCTCTAACCCACTGGGCTACCCAACCAGGGCTGGCTCAGCATTCTTTTCTGGTAAAGATTTTATTTGTTTATTTATTTTTAGAGAGAGGGGGAGGGAGGGAGGAAGAGGGAGAGAAACATGGATATGTGAGCGATACATCGATCTGTTGCCTCTCTCACGCCCCCTGCTGGGGACCTGGCTCACAGCCCAGGCCTGTGCCCTGACTGGGAATTGAACCGGTGACCTTTTGGCTCATAGGCCGGTGCTCCATACACTGAGCCACACCAGCCAGAGCTTGTTCAGTATTCTTAAAAAAAAAAAAACCTCAGCCCCAAATTTAGACTTAATTTCTTCGAGTAAATGAATCAAAATAGAAAATACAGCAATTGCAAAAGCTAAGAAATTCCTCCTTTTCAATTTGACCGAATTCTCCTCACTCAGAAAATCAGTTACTCACTATGCCGAGGGACAAAAATAATCAAGAGCTACCAGGACAAGGGACACGCCTGGTGGGAAGGGTTCTGGTCACGAGCAGTCCAGCCCTGACCCCACGACTCAGGGGCCGGGTGTAGTGGGTGAGGCTGCTCAACAGGTTTCTGAAGTAATCCCTCCTGACATGTGACCGGAATGGGGCCCAGAGCCAGCAGGATGGCGCAGAGGCCCGGGCCCCTGCCGAGAGCTGCTAGGCCTGGGCTCCTGAACCAGGAAAGGAGTAGGTGGGAGCTTTGCATTCTCAGCCCCCAGGAGAACTACACAAGGGGCACAGGCCTCAGTGGGCCGGCCCTGGAAAGACACTGGTCATCCCTGCGAAGGGACAGCCCAGGGAAAGGGGCCTGCAAAGTCCACGTGGCCCTGTCTGGCCTGCGCCCCCGTGGGTCAGGACACAGGGAGAGTGCAGCAGCAAAGCGAGACCGGGAAGCAACTCCGGAAAGGAGAGCAGAGTCCCTGGGCACACACCACCCACAGCCAAAGAAGGGCGGGTGCTGCCGGGCGGGCGGGCAGGCTTCCCGGGGCCCAGCGCTGGTCTTGCCTGCACTTGTGAGCCAGGCACCGACACGGGGGGTGGGCTGTGACTGCCGCCTGCCCCACTAGCTCCCGTCTCCAGTCTCTCATGGGTTAAAAGCCAGCACGTTCATTTCTAGCCTTTTTAAAAAGAGGTGGCAACGATGACAGTGATGAGCCATGTGATCTGTCCCCTGTTCCGGTGCCCCTGTGACAGGAACTCAGACTATCTGGGGGTCACTTCCTGGGGGCTAGGGGCAGTGACAGGCTTTAGCCGTGGTCTGCCACTGCTGCCCTGTGAAGACGGAGTGCGGCCCGACCGTCCGCCTCACCGCCGAGGCGTGGCGACCGAATGTCCCGGCTGGCACAACGCCCTGAGAGCGGTGGGCACTCCTCAAACCCAACATGGCGCACACTCAGACACCACTGCAGTCAGTGCCGTGCTGACATCTGCACCCAGCTCGGTGTCCCAAAGCATGGCCGTGCAGGCTGTGTTACCGCAGACAGCGGGTGTTTGGGGACACACACGACGTGAGGCGCTGCGGGAAGCCAAGGGAACCGAACACCCTTCCCGAGTGTTCGGCAGCTCCTGGTTCTGGCCGGGAGAGGGAGGCTGCGTGAGGACAAGATGTGTATCAGGAATCGCGTTAGTGGCTTTTTCTTGGTTCGAAGGCTGCACCGGGGCACGCCGTGTGTGCACCCCACACTCGCTCTCCCACCACGTGGGGTCTGGGGCGTCTGCGGGGTTAGCATGCACACTGAGCGCCCACCCCTTTAGGGCATTTTCACAGTCAGCTGGGTTAGTATCGTGAGCCCACACTGCACACACGGGCACCTTTATCTCCTTCAGCCTCTGCATGTATTTGCCTTCCACGCCCTGAATCTGGTCCTTGAGCTCATGGAGTTCCTGGGGGAAATGGCAAGACAGGCGAGTGACATCGGGGGACAGACAGGCCTGCAGGGACGGGGCGGGGCTCTGGGCCCGCCCTTAATATAGTATGAGCAGGGCTTCCCTCTACCTCCACGAAGGGCCAGGAAAAGAAAAAAATTTCCATGTTACCAAGATTAAAAGTTGAGTATATCTCATAATATTTTTACATGATTTTAGTAAAATTGAGGTCTCTCTCGTATGATATTTCAGCAGTTTCATAAAACAGGCAACAGAGATTCTGGAAATGGAACAAGAAACGTTACTCCTGGCTGGAGGTTCTCTTGCTCCTGGAGTCCCTGCGCCGGCTGGGCCCTGCCTCAGGGGCCCAGTCTTGCTCTGCCCGTCCCCGCCACCACCGCCGCATCCCTGCTAACGGCTCCATAAAGGCTTGCTGAACAAACGAACAGCCTCGAAGCAGCGGCAAATCCGAACCGCGGCAGACACGGGTTCGCTGGAGCGGAGGAGGGAACAGAGCTGCGAGACGGCACGTGGGACCGTTCAGGGACAACAGTCAAAACGTGTTCTCGCAAAGTGCAGGCGTCGAGGGGCACCTCCACGGGACCCTGGGTGCCCACCGATGCCGAAACCTCTTCTCCAGCCTCGCCAGCAGAGGGTCCTCCCTCACCAGTTTGAATGTTAGAAAGCGAGTCTGTAAACGAAGCCAGATCTGACCCCAGAGGGGCCTCCCTCCGCTCCCAGGGGACACACTCTAGAGCCCAGGCCTCCCCATCTTGGCCTCCTCTCTGGATGCAGCTGCCCTAACAAGCTGTGCTGCACTTCTCTCTTGGGCCGGCGTGTCGAGGATGTGATGGAATAATGTCCGCATTCCAGGGGGAGAAGAAAAAGCCACTCAAACATCACAATGAGCCACCACGGAAGGGGTACGACAGAGAGAAGGAACGGACGGGAGGTGCAGAGGGCAGGTGGGCAGAGTGGCCCGGGAGCCTTCACATGGTTTGGCCAGTGTGGACACAGGTGGGCCCCAGAGCTGAGGGGGCACAGGGGCTGGGCACAGGTGGGCCCTGCTGGGGCGGACAGTCAGGGACAGCTTCCTGAGGGAGGCTACATCTGAGCTGAGCCTTGGTGTTACCAGAACACCCGTTCATGGGAAGCAGGGGAGACGGGATTGAGAGGAAAGATCTGGCCCGTTGGGGATGCAATCTTTTCTCCCTTGAGGACAGATTTTCATTAAGGGTCCTATGTGGGCAGGGCGTGTTACCTTGATTTCCCTCATGGATGCCTCGGTGTCAACGGAGACGGAGGTGTCCCCACTTCCCCTCCGAGCAGAGGTGCCGCCCAGCGAGGCCAGGGTGGCTGCAGACAGGCTGGGCAGATTGCGGGGCCCCTAGAATGAGGCAAGAACCAAACTCAGTTTCAGACAAAATCCACATCACACGCACGTCTGCCATCACGCCGCCTTCACCCGAACCTGCCTGCCTGGAACGTCTTCCGAGGGCTTGCGGAGAGCAAGTCAGAGAGAGTTGCACTGGGGGGCCATGCAGGCCGGGGGGCCTGTCTGGATTCACCTCAAGCTCCATGGTTGGGCCAGGGTCAGCCCTTTCCCTGTTCTGGGGGCTTAACACAGTGGAAGTGACCCCCGGGGACCCTCCCCAAGGTTGTGACACTGGCTGGTGGGCCACACGCTAGTCCTGCTCACTCACTGGGGAAGGTCTTTACTAAAGATCAAGCACTATATTCTCTCGTCAGTTCTACCCCCAAATGCTGGGACCCAGGAGGTCCACCAATGACGTCATATGAAGGCGTGCACAAATTCCTCACCTTTTCAGTGAAGTCCTTTTCTGGTCGATCTTCAACCTGCAGAGGAAAGCACACAGATACCACACATCAGCACTATATGGGTCTCCGGACGCAGGGGCAGGGCGTTAATAAAATAACACAGGAGCGTCCTTTACGATTTAAAAAACCCGCTTTGCCCGCGACAACCGCCGGCACGCCTCTGCCGAGTAGTGCTGGCCCAGCCAGCCCGCAGCAGCTCAGAGAACCAGGCCGAAGGCCCTGTGTGGCTTCTCAGCTCCCAAATTTCCCCAGGAACACAACGATGTCAGAATTGCACCGATCCGAGAAAGGCCCGCAATGGGGACGTGCCAATGAACTTGGTTGCAGAGGTGGCCTTACAGATCCTTGCCGTTGTGCATGCAGGCCTGTCCCCACGCAGCAGGGGTGACACGCTCCACGCCTGTCTGCCCTCTGTGTGAGTGATTAGGCAACGAGGGCCCCAAGGGGCCTGGGGGCTGCAGGTGCGACCGCACGAGTTTTGATTTCGACTCTCGCTGAACTTGGCCCGGGAGGCGAGAGAAGGCAGCGAGCCGGCTCTAACTTTCTCTACTCCTCACGAGTGACCGGGTCATGTGAGACTCGGGTACGACCGTCTCGGGAAGAGGGCCAGATGTGGGAGGTGAGTTGGGGGGTGAGGGAGGCAGCTGAAGGTGCAGGAGACTTTGCTGGGAGAAAAGAGGGACTCCAAGAATTTGGCTTTTCTCATCTTTGCCGCCTGGATGTGTCTCTGAGGCCTAGCGTCTCCTTTCGGCAGGTGGGAGTCTCGGGGGGACCCAGAGCAGCCACAACACTGCGTGACCCCAACCCCGGGGCACCCTATGCGGTGACGGGGTCTTGGGGACGGGCTGCGCTGGCCAGGGCGCTGCTTCCTTCTTTGCCCAATGAAAGAGCACTTTGTTTTCCTTTTCTCTTCTGCTTCTTTGGTTCCTCGGGGGCTCACTTCCATAGCCTGTTTGGAGGCTCCCAGAACACCCTGTACTCTGCCCTCTCCATGCTCGCCTGGGAAAGCCACCACTGTCTTGCCTCTCCCCTCGCGTCTCCGACGTGCCTCCTGTGGCTCAGAGGCTCTTTCACGGATGCGCCGATCGGGGCAGAGTGCACCCGAGTCAGTCAGCTCACTGGTGACCTGGGACTCACAGTCACCTGTGCACACGGCCCCACAGCCGGTGCACACTGCAGGCTGAGAAACCCTGGCGGAGCGGCTGGTGACAGCCGGTACCGTGAGGTGACGTCACCCACGGGCAGCAGATGGATGCGGGGGCTCAGCCCTGGTCGGCACGGCCAGGGAGCGATGTCCCATAAAGAAGACCGCCCTGGGCCAGTGCGGGGCTGGAGGCTCTCGCCGTCCTGTCCCCACCAAGGCTTGCTAACTGCCACCTTCTCTTCTCCAAACTCGCACCTTCAGCTTTCTCTCCGGGGGGACCGTGGAAATGACGCAGCGAAGTGTGACAGCTAATCAGCCAACCGAAGGGACCATGGAATTGGACAACACACTCCGTTTCTCCAAAAGGAGGAGATCCCAGACCAGCTCTCCGCTCAGGACGACCAGGTTCAAGTCCAACCCGGGCTCTGGCTGCCAAAGCACAGGGTCTCACCCACCCGCCCACACCGGGGCCTTCGGAGAACTCTCTGTAGTCAGGCCCCCTAGTGTCCTAGCAGCAGGAGAGAAAATGAGAGCGCAGACCACGTCCCTCAGGCCAGGGGGCTGCACCCGAGGGTGGGCTGGCCCCACTCCCACGTTAGTCCCTGGGCGGGGCCTCCAGTCCTGGCACTCCCTCTGCCCAGAGCGCCCTGTGGCCCATGTGCCCACCTCCAGCTGTCCTCCAAGGACCCGAGCAGGCCTGTGTGTCCCACAGGGGCTTCCCAGAACTCCTGGCCTGCAGGCGCCCTTTCCCCCGGGGTGTGGCGCGGTTACATCCTGTAACAGAGAGCTGGCGCCCCAGCAGTGCACCACATTGCCTGCCCATGTAAAAGCGCACACCCAAAATCATTGTTTTTTTCAGACGTGCGTGCCACAACGGCGCAACGGGTGTCGAGGTGGTTCTATCTCAGTACCCTGCATCCATGTTCTGAGCTGTGCTGATGTTAGCCCTTCAGGTGTGGGCCCTCTCTCGACCTGGAAACAAAAACATTCCCGAGAATTTCAAGTCACTAAGGAAAAGCTAACTGTCTGGCCCCTGGTCTGCTGCAAACCAACTCATTAAGCCTCCGGGGCCTAAGGCCTTCATTTCCCAAATAAACTGGAGTGCAGAACAAGTGTTAACGAGACGAAAACAAAGAGGGTCACTTCATCTAAGGGGGGTAACAAGGTCCAGTTTAACAGGCCATCGATTGGGCTCCTGTGAGGAGCCTGCTGCCTCTGGCTTCCTGGTTCAAAGGGCGGCTTTCCTGCCTGGCCACCAGCAGCAGGGACACGAAGCTCCAGAAGCCCTGCGTCCACCCACAGAGACACTCGTCCCCGTAAAAGAAGGACCCCGCATTGTGGTTGGCATTTCTCGCAAGGAAGATGAGAAAGAACACATGCCCAGCCACGCTCGGGTCTTGTGTGGCTTTAACACAGCCCGGCCCTGCACATTCCACTCGCCCCATAAAGACTGCTCTTGTAATTCTCAAATAAGGGAGGAGAAAAACCCAAGTCATGGTTCGCTCTTTAACCTGAAAACAAACGTTAAAAAGCCCTGTCCAGGTGGCTCAGCGGGTTGGAGCATCGTCTAGTACGCCAAAAGGCGGCGGGCGGGTTCAGTCCTGGGCAGGCGGGTGCGTACGGGAGGCAACCGACCGATGTCTCTCTCTCCCCTTTCCTCTTTCTAAAAAATCAGTAAGCGTATCCTCAGGTGAGGATTAAAAAAAAGTTTAAAAATAGTTTTTAAGGAGCCTTTGCTTCAGGCACACAATGGACTCAGAACGTGAAGAGTGAGGGTATGTTTTTAAGTAGAGACTACGCAGGAAAAGCCAAGCTCTCAATGAAAGGGATAGCGAATCTGTGCTTAACGGTTGCTTCCGATCGCTATTGCACAAGCTGGAGTAAGTGTGTTCTGTCCGACTCACAAGGGACAGGTGTGTCTACCTGCCTTCCTGAGGCACAAGTACCTGGAGCCCCTGGGAAAGTAGCCCAGGGCGCTGAAACCGCTGCAGTGCCTCGGGCTCCCACTAGATGGCAGTGTGTCCGGCCATCAGGCACCCGCATCCACTTGAATGAAGCACCCACCCCTCTGTACCCAAAACAAAGGGACAGGTAAGCAACCCAGATGGTGTGTGAGTTCTCACACATGGCACAGCCCTTTGTTTATGAAAACAACACACAAAGAAACCGAACAGAGGAAGCTGTGGTGGCTGCTGTGTGCCGAGGCGTGAGGGCTGCGGCGGTGTGGACCACACCAGCGTGGGACCCCTGCGGGCACTGGTGGCCTCGAGCTGAAAGGGCGACAGCGCCACGCCTCCCGCAGCCTGTGGCAGTCATCGCTCTTGTTTTCTGAGCGATGACACCGGACACCTAGGTCAGTGCGACGGCCTCCCAGTGACGGGCAGGAAACGCGTGGCCTGGGTTTTCAGTCCCCGCTGAGCGCACACGGGGACAGCGTCCACATCTTCTGGGAAGGGTCACCTCTAAAGACATGTCTGTGACATTTTCGGCTGTGGCATCTCCTCCTTTCAAAAACAAACACTTAGAGGAGCACGTGGAATGGGTGTTTAACTCCAGCCTGCTGACATCCTGCCCGTGAGGTGACTCTTGGGCTCGCCTGACCCGGTCTGGTGAGAGGCGGCATCCCGGGGTCTCCGCCACCACCTGGCCACCCACCTCCCGGATGGCAGCACAGTCTGTGGGCGCTCAAGACCCAGCAGAGGGCCCGGCAAACAAGGACTTTGCCTCAAGGCATCCCCTGCCCCAGCTGGTAACCCCGGACCCTGACGGGAAACAGGCCACAGAAACTGGGTCACTGCAATGTCCCTCCCAACCAACAGATGGGCCACAGAGAACACTGCTCAGAATACACCCCTTTTGAGGGTGGTCTCCCTTCAAATGTATGCGGCAGTGGTGTCTACCACAGGGCAGGCACTTTTGGTTTTGAATCCAGAGATATTGACATTACCTTGAGTGGCTTGCCCTTGAACTCTTATGTCTGTCATTCAGCCCCTGGATTCAGAGTCCTGACGAATCACCAGTCCAGGGGTCACATCCCACGGCGCATGGCCACTCCTCCAGCCCCGCCAATAACTGATTCTCGTGTTGTTTTGTTTCTTCAGGGTTCATGACCTGCTCTTTCCAGGTGAAGCTCAGGAAGTTCATGTGCCGGGCCAGGTGGCCCAACCAGGAAGGAGAGCCGTGACACTGGGCCCTGGTGACTCCCTGCTCCCTTCCTGCTCCAGGTCCCTCTTCGAGGCCAGGCCGGGAGGGTCACTGGCCTGATGGGCCTCGCCTGGGGTGCCGCCCTCCCGGGCAGGGCTGTCTGGATCCTTTCCAGTCAACAAGGAGAACATGCCTGCAGACATTCCCCGCAGGTCTAGCGAGCCCCAGGCACCAACACCCACTGCCTTCCCATGGTGTGGCAGCCCAGGCCCCAGAAAACAGAAGAGAGGGCCAGCTCAGCTTGTCTTCTGGACTTTGCTGCTTCCTGCCCTCCAGGTGATCACTGTGGCCACATCCCCTGGGGGGCTGCCCTGCCCAGTGCAGGGGTGTCCCTGCAGTTGAAGGACTACGCACAGAGGCGTCTTCAGCTTTGGAGTCCCCTTCCCCCGGGAGGTGCCTGGGTGGGGCCTGGGGACAGCCCATCTTCCAGAGTCTGCGAGAGGCTGACCTTCGCTCCCTCAGCGTGTCAACAACACAACCATCAGTCGACCTTTGTTAAGTGAGCAACGGACTCGGGAGAAACGGGATCGAGCTGATTCCTGTTTGCGCTCAAATGCCAACCAGCTTGGTCAGCACCTATCTGCCCCGGGCGCGAGGACCCACGGGAAGGTGGGTGACAGACAAGTCCCCTCGACTACGAGCTCAGGGTTAAAGAGAGAGACTGCGAGGGGCCCAGGGCTCCTCCACCCCCTGCTCCCTTTGTCCCCCTGACCGTACCTGGAGGAAAGCAGCACCCCCCCACCCCGCCCACAGCTCCCCAGGGTGGGGGCTCAGCCCTGGCCAGGCCCCCAGGGGCAGAGACCGTCCACTTCTCATCCTCAGGCCCTGGACATGGGGCCCATCTCGCGCCCCCTCTCGGTTCAGGGTCTCCTACTGAACCTGGGTTATGTGAGTACATCTGTCGCAAATCTAGAAGCTTCTGACAACGATGTGTGTCCGATTTCAATCTCTTCAGTCCTGTCGTTTTGTGATTTCATCCCGAGCGTGAATAGACCTCAACACCGAACGCTCACAGGTTTTACTCCGGGGCTAGGGCTCGGGCTGTGCGGCCACAGCCTGGTCCGGCCAACTGCGAACGCGCCGTTTGTCCCAGACGGTGCGTGATGCAGGACTGTGCACGTGGAAGACTGGGTCTGCGTGAGCTCCGTGGAGGGTGTTGTCCCCAGCAGTTCCGAGGGCTCACGCGGGTGAGCTGACATGTGAAAACTCGGGAAACAGGCTGCGCCGGGAGCTGGCGGGAAGTCAGGCTCGCAGATTCTGCCCCTCAGTCGTGGACACAGTGTCGTCCATGGGGAGCAGCTTCCCAGACTTTAAAAAGTGAAGTGACATGGCATCCAACGTCTGGGTGTCTCACTCTTCCTGCCGAGGGGAGGGTGCCGGCTGGCCTTGTGGGTGAACTCACCACCCAGCAGAGCGCGTTCAGATTGAGGCTTCCCCGGTCCCCTGGTCTCCAGGATGGGGCGGTGCTGGTGGGGGGGCACAGGCAGGTGACCCGTGCACGGCGGTGGTGTCTGCAGCTCACACGGAGGGGCTCTCCTAGTCTGACACCTGCCCTCTCGACCCACCTTCTGTTTTCTCCCCCACCCTGTGCTCTACCCCGAACGGGAACGTGGTGGAGGGGAACATTCCTCCACCATCAGAAACACACCAGCGCAAGCCCAGGCATGACCAGCTCTGGCCTTGGCACCAGGGATTCAGGGAGGGAGCACCGAAGCTGCACCCTGATTCAGCAGCACCCGCTCTGTGTCCAGGGATCCCTTGGTTTGCTTCCGCAGATGCAGCCCACATCTGCATCCGGTGGGAACCCTCAGGGCTTTGAAACACTGGATCTGTTTAAAGGACAAACAAGTCACCAGCCCCCAGCCGGTGGGCACACCTGTGTGAGTGGAGAGTCCAGCTCCCTGGCTTCTCCCGGGAATACCAGAAACAGTGCCTAAACTTCAGGCAGCCAGTGTCTAGCTGGTGTCGGGTCCCCAAGAACCGCGCTCACGCTTGTCCAGGACAAGGAATAGAGAAAACAGCCCAGCATGGCCCAGCTCTGCTTTCCTGGGCCGAGGGCTCATCATGGACATGCCACTGGCCTGCATGGGCACCCTCCCTTGTACACACACACGCAGCCCTGCTCCTGCCCACTGCATGCAACCTCCGGTCACACAGCCCCCCACTCCCAGGTGTCCTGGGGCAAAACGACCCTGTAGATCCCTTCATGTTGTTCAAAGATTGTGGGGTAGCCTCCTACAGAGATGGAGAGAAACTGCCTAACAGTCCCAAGCAGAACGTGGGGCAGCCCCTGCTGAGTGGCCCACAGGAGCGCAGCCCCGAGAATCTGGGGCCGTGGTTGGGGGGGTGGTTCCCAACACTGAGACAGGCCCGGGGCCAATAACAAAGAACATGTCAATCGAAATGCTGAGAGTCAGTCCTTGCCACTTTTACACCATAAAAACGATGCACATGGCTACACTCCCCCCAGTGTTCAGAGGCCCCCCCCTCTGAGCACCGTGCAGAGGCCCCTGTGGAGTCCTTCAGCAGCTCAGCAGGGCAATCCCGGTATCACTGGAAAGGACCATTCCAAACAGGGCAGCATGTCCCCCCCACCTGTGTTGGTACTCAGACCTTGCAGATGATGGAGCAGCCCTGCTACCTTCTCCCATGTCCCGGCTTGTGGAGACAGACAGAGGACAGACAGGTGAGGGGGAGCAGAGGCGGCAGACGCAGGCTCACTCACCACCGGGCTGGCCCTCGCCGAGCTGGCTCTGGAGGAGGCGCGGGAGCTGGAGCTGAGGTGGCCGCTGTGCTCCGAGGGCTGCCCGCACAGCCCGGAGGGCCGCAGGAAGACAGAGACAAAGGGACAGGGTTAGCAGAGGTGCAGGAAGGAGGAGGCCCCGCCCAGTGCTCCCTCAGCAGAGAGGCCAGCCACACACGTGGCGGAGGACAGTGGGGAGCACGGAGCACCGGCTTCCCTGGGAAAGCGAGGGCCCGCAAAGCATAAAACACATTTGTGGACACACTGGAAGAACACTGAGTGCTGGGTTAGTAGGGAGAGAGACACAAAGCGCAGCTGGGCTGGGGTGCACAGGAGGCCACCTCGCAGCTGGGGAAAGGACCGTTCTGGGAGCTGCCTCCCAGCCCAGCGTGGGGCCTGCAGAGCTGGACTGGGGCCTGGTGTGGGCAAAGGAGGCATCTGCTCCTCCACTACCTCTCTAAGTGAAAGCAAAGTAAGATTAGGGTCCGGACAAAAATCAGCCATGGCTTTCCTGGGTGCCCCGTGATGGTCTGTGGCAGATGTCGGTCTGACTGTCCACCCACCTAAAATCTCTCTTCCAGGAGAGGAAAACAGCGGCACCTGGTTTACCCGGAAGCCACGGCTTTTCACTTTGATATTCTCACTTGTCCTCATCCTAGGTACACTTCATGTTTTCTTGCTTTTAAAAAATTCTTACTTTCCTCTTGAGCGAGGCAGGTTGGGGGAGGGGAGGGGAGGCAGGGTCCTAGCACCAGCTGGGGTCCCAGGCGTCCCGCGGGCCCAGCGCGGCCAGGGCAGCAGCCTGCAGGCAGCCCTTCCTGATACCGGCACCTGCTGGGACACCCGCAGGTGTCGCCCCTACTGCAGATCTAGGGGCCACAGCAACTCGGTGCTTGCCACCTCCTCATCGGCCTGCGTTCCCACCAGCACGTAATTCCCTGAGGGTGAGGTCTGCATGTATTTTGAGTCCTTAGTGACCAGATAAGGCCTGGCAAACAGCATGCACTCAAAAAATGCTTGTTGAATGAAAAATGTCAATTTTAGACTATAGATAGCCTTGGTCAAGACCAGCAAGCTCCCCAGACCCATCCCACCTATGCCGACCCCTTTCTGGCACACGGGCACGCACAGGCACGGCATTGTCCAGGGTGCGCAGACAACCGTGCGTCAGAGCCTCGGCCGTGGGGGTACACGAGAAGGGTCACAGCAGCCCTGGCCTCGCCTAGTAGCTCTGCTGTGCCAAAGAAAGGACAACACCCGACCCACGCACTTCCAGGCAAAGAGCTTCGCCTGTGGGTTTGCCGATACGAGAGAGGAGCCTTCCTCCAGACCATACCCTGCCACTTGCGCCCGGGGCGAGGGTGCAGCCAGAAGACAGGGTGTTAACAGAGCTTAGTGCCGACCCCCGTTTCCCCAGCTCCTTAGGCAGAAACCATCTCCGGCCCTCCGACCTGACCGTACCGCACAGAAGGCGTTTCCGGTCCACACCGCTGCCGGTCCGCACACCGCCCTGGGAGCTGCTTGTGGCTGGGGGTCAGCGGGGCTCACAGGGCATGCGGGGAAGTTGGAGTGGCCTGTGTTCTGGTCTAGGCTCCGTCTGTTATTGGCTGTGACACCGTGGAAACGTGACTCAGCCTGTCACCTGTGACATGGAATTAAGGACCCCGACCACACAGAGGCGCCGAGGACCACACAGGAGAGGACACGGGGGCTTTCCCCTCGGCTCCTTTTCTGCTGGAAACAACTTCTGTGGCTCCCGACCAGAGGGTGGGGACGGCCGCTTCCCAGCACTTCAAGCTGCCACTGGTTTCTTGAAGCGCGCACGGCTCGGTAACGGCAAGGAAGGTGCCAGACAGAAAGGTTTTGTCTTTTGTCAAAACAGCTGTACTTTCAAAAACGAGTCCTTTAGTTTCATTTAATCATTTAATTATAAAGGAATCATTTAACCAAAAACACAGTGTGGGAGGGACGAACTTCCTGGGAAAATGGAGACCAGGAAGGTCATCCGAGATCGAGACTGTCCGTGCAGGCCAAGGTCAGCCTGGGCTCTGAGGTCACAGCCCTCCGGGCTCAGGACGGGGTGGACCCCTGCACTGGCTCACATGGTGTGCGCATTTACCAGTGGCCACGGCCACTTGCTGGGCAGAGAGCCTTCGGAAGCTCTTCCCCCAAGTCCACTTTCTGAACGTGGGGACCTGTCTGTCCACTGGAGAGCGACTGGGGTGGGGGGAGCTCCGTGAACCTGCCTCCTACTGGGCCTGCTGCTTGGCTGCCGGGAACAGCACTGACGCCCCAGGGTCTCTTCCAAGGGGTTTTACCCCAGGGTTCATTTTGCCCAGTTGAAGTCAGCAAACGCGTGCTCAGCTCCTTCTGTGTGGGAGCACACCGTTAGGCGGAGAAAGAATTTCTTTTTATTCTCTTTTATTTCATCGACATGGCTTGATACCAGGGACATGTGGCTCTATTTGAAGAATTTGTGCTGCCAGGACGAGACCTTTCATTTCCTTCACTCTGCTAAAGCTCTCTTCCCCGGGCGAGTCCCACGGGAGGCAGCGGCTGCACAGAGAGCGGTCAGCCACACGCCAGGGACTGCGCTCCACAGGCCGAGCCCAGCCACTCCAGGAAGGTCCAGCTACCGAGGTGACGTTTAAAGGGAACCTCTGGGACACACACCCCGTAGACATCAGAAGTTCAACCTGGGCCACCTGAAAACTTAGTGCCTGGGGAAGCTTCGTGCTCTTAAAGAAATAGTAGGCTGTCTCTCTTCTGATCAAAGAAAGTCCCTGTCGCATGTATCCGTCACACAGAAGCTAGAGCCACTGTATTTTGCCGTGTATAATGTGCTCCCACATTTCTGTGCACATTCTACACGGGACTATTATACCCAGTATTATACCCGTGGTATGTAATCATTATACCTACCCATGTATACTATGCATCCCTATTTTTCCCTAAAAATTTTGGGGAAAAAAGTGCGCCTCATACACAGCAAAATACGGCATTTCCTCCATTAGGTTTATGAACTTTTCAGCGGCCTACAAAAATATTTAAGAATTGAGAAAAAGATTTAATGCATGGGCTGCCTGACCTGAGAAATGTTATACAAGGTAAAATTGATACATGTTTAGATGTCAATGAAAACTAGTGCTATGTCAATTAATGATTAGATATGACATTCATAAAAAGTACATGCCGAAGAAAACCGCAGTTAGACTGGTTCCTTTGTCAGAATCCCCGAGTACCCGTGATGGTTGGGGAAATATTTAGAAATCATGAAGTTGGATTACCTGGCTAATTTATGAAGTAGCCAATCATTTTCGAAAGCAAAATGAGGAAATCCCTTCCAAGTATTTCTCAGCAAATGACTCTACTGCTCGGGGGGTCCCGGCGCATCCTGTCGGGCCTTGTGGAGGCGCCGAGGGCGCAGGTGCGGGCAGACTGACTGCAGGGGAGGGCGGGTGGGACCGATGCCGGTCTAGCTGGCCCTCAGGGCCGGCCCGTTGGCCTCCCTGCTTCCACGGGCCGCTCCAGTTCTCTGCCTGCTCACCTCTGCCACTCACTCCGCTTTCTCACTCAGCAAGCACTTCTTGCACAGTTACCAACCCTTTATTGTGACACCATCTCTGATCCTTTGAAAAGGTGGGGGGGGGGAGGAAATGACCATGTTCTGAGTCTCTGAACTCGTCCATCTTCCTCCGTTACCTGGAGGTGAAATCAATTTGGGGCCTGGCCAACCACCTTCCCCACCCCCACCCCCGCTGTCACCGTTTTAAGAGCAGCCCGTTCACTGCATAAGCGCTGCCAGCGTGTTGCAGGGAAGGAGACAAGGAAACTCAAACAAGGTTAGTCTTCCGCCTTGGCCCGCCATGTAAACTGACGAGTGAGGACATTCAACTAACAACCACAGGCATCGTGAGTCACATCGCCCCCGACCCACTGCTCGGGCCAGTGATCTCGAGGGGGCGGGACGGTGCCGAGCGAGCCAACCCCGGCCATGCAGCAGACGGGACAAAACTCCAGGGACACAGACAGGGCCTTACAGCCTGCGAGCCACAGGCACTTCCCCGCCGAGCCCTGCCGAGGCTGCTGTCGTCCCACACGGATGCCTGCGACCGAAACAGACTGTCAGGCCAGGGCGCCCTCCCCACCCAGCACCCAGAACACACCGAAACGTACGCTAAGGAAGACCGACAGGTGCCAGGGATGAGTCCTGAAAACACCTCAAGGGGGACATGCGGGGAGGGCTGCAAGTCACCTTCACAGGCCCAGCGCTGGGCAGCAGGGCAGGGGGAGGGGGGGTATAGGACCCAAGGGACACGCAGTGTGGCTGCTGTCGCCCGCATGCACCGCAAGGGCCGAGCGGCTCATTAAACCTGTTACTCTGAGAAAGATGCCTTGCAGAGGGACGGTTTGTTAGCACAGGTTTAACACAAGCAGCTCACTCCAGCAGCCCGAGCTTCGCCCTGCGCCCTCATACCTGGCAGTGAGAAAATGGCTCAGGTGTGAAGTGGCCCTGGAATGACAACGGATGTTAATTACAGTTCGGTTTCTGTAATTCTTTACAAATCCAGAACTGGAAAACAGAGGTGTGGCTGAACTTGGAAGTCCTGCGTAATCAGCCTCTGAGGGAGAACAGGAGTTTACACGCCCGAGCCAGCTCGGAGAGGGCCTTTGCCCAGCCTCCGGGAGGGCCCCCCACCTCCCTACTCCCCCGGCACAGCTGGTTTGTGCGGCCAGTTACGCGCACATCTCACTTACAAGCGCGCGATCTGACCCGGAGTCAGAAGGTCACCAAAGACCCAGGGTAGCCGCTCTGAATATTTAAGTTTCCTGCACGGCATCAGGGCCTTGAATTTGAAAGTGGACTCTTCCGAAGTAATGCAGTGCAGGGGACCAGTGCCCGTTCACGTCAAAGCAAAGCAATAAAAAACCACCTTTCTTTCCGCCAGTGACTTAGGTAAACCTCTTGCCCCACCCCTGCCCAACAATGCTACACAAACACTGTCTCTGCCTGCAGACCGAATCGCGGTGACAGTCATGGTTAGCTGGCGAATGGGGACCGAAAGGCCCCACGCACGTGTAAGCCCTACGTCGGTAATTCAACCCCCGAAGCAGCAGGGGCGCATGCGTGGTGGGGTGGGGAAGGCGGGGCCCAGAGCGGGGATGGGATGGCATGGGGAGCGCACGCACCCGGTAACTCCCCGACGACGATGGCCTGGCAGCGCTGTACAGACAGGAGGGCTGGAGGACAGAAGGAAACGGCAGGTTTTAAAAGCCTTGACAAAAACCCGGCAACAAATCACGACAGGTGATCTCCGTGCTTCCGGTTAGCGAGGCAGCCCAAGGGAACAGCGCGCGCTGCCTGCCCATCCGATGGATGCAAAGGCGAGTTTACGCGGAGGATTAAGTACGAAACGGTTTTTAACTTTGAAACAAACAGTAGCCTTCCCCGGAATCTTTGACACGTGACTCTTGTAGCCATTTCTCTCCAGGCATTCCTGGAGGAGAGGGCAAGGGGCTGAGACAGAAGGTGACGAGCGAAACAGCGCGCCCAAGAGCAACCAGACGGGCGTTGATCCACAAAGTGCGGCCGGCAGAGGGGGCGGGAGCGCGCTCGTTTCTATCCGCGCGCACAGGGACCCGCGCTGGCACCGAAAGCCTGGGGCGCCTGCGACTGAGCTCTGAAATGAATAGCGTCGTGACTCATTTCCAGGCCCTGGCCACGGAAGGCCCACAGCGCAGGGCCCGCGGGGCCAGTCCTGGAAGGTGCACGAGCGCGGATGAATCACTCAGCGACGCAAGGGAGAGGACAATGCAAGGAGATGACAATTCAGCCTCCACGACATGGTCAGCACTTGGAGCTTTGACCCGGGTTTCCTTGTGTGAGAACCAGACTGGGTGGCCGGAGCCCCACAGGCCGGCCCAGGACCGCCGCGCGCAAACAGGAAGCGAGGGCAGAGTGAGCCAAAGCAGCAGGCGGGCCTCGCCACGCCTCCCCGCCCCGCGAGTCCAATGAGGCGCAAAAGCCTCCCAAATTGCTTCCTGGACACACTGAGAAGAGAAAAATATTTTTAAAAAACAAATGAAACCCCAAATGGGGAACAATTGCTGGAAAAGGAGGAAAGACCCAAGAGACCAGTTTTGGGGGCCTGAGCTTTTGAAAATACGCACTGACTAGTGCCTCCTTTTCCCGAAGTTCCTTTTTTCTATATAAGGTCTCCAGTTATGTTCAATAATGCTTTTAAAGGTTGAGAAAAGTCTTAATTAGGAAGTTTGTCAAGCCAATTAAAGCCCTGGCCGGGCTCGGCTCCTTGGGCTTCACGCAGAGGGGGGTGAAGTGTGTGCGCTGGCTCGGGGAAGCGAGTGACACCCGGGCAAGGGGACAGGCGGGCTTGGGGGCAAGGCCGGGGTCAGAGCCAGGCAGTCCCTGTCTCTGGAGAACATGGGCAGGAGGGGACAGGGGCTGTTTCATCTCAAAGGCACATCGCGCTGTAAATTCACACAAAACCACTTTTCACAACAAAATCGACAACAGGCACAAACGTGCAGGGGCAGGAGAAAGCAGCAGCCTCAGGAGGAAATCAAGATGGTCCCATTAAGGGACAAAACTGTTGGTGGGGGGGCGCGGGGACCGAATCAGGACATGTGAATCTCCACACAGGCTAAACCCGGTTTCATTCATTTTAATCAGTGACAAGACCGTGGGGGTGTTGCACGTCTTTGTCATTTGAGGTCTGGTTTTTAAAGTTTGGTGGGAAAAGCTCAAAACCGAGACTCTGCGGAGATATCCACCTCTGCTTTGCGCAGCAGAATACGTCACTGGGAACGGCCCTTGGATTGGCCTCCTAAGGGGTCCCTGAAGCCAGCGCTCACAATTCACAGCAGACAGGACACATTCGGTGCTGTCATGCTGAGACCGAGACTCCCTATGGCATTCGTGGGGAGCGCTGCCCTGTCACTTAACCGTTTCCCCAAATGAACCTCGTTGCCCAGGTCTCTGTCGCGGCAACATCCCATTAACCATACAAGGTCAAGAACCATCCTTGAAGGTCAAGTGGCTCCTTTCAAGTAACTGGACGGCACCTTCAGACGTCCCGCCACCCCTTCAAGGCCCCACGGTTTCGGCCTGTCACTCCTATGCCTCGAAGAAGCCACACCAAAACGGCCCGAGGGGCCGGCAGGGGGAACTCTGGGGTGGACAGGAAGACACTTCCTAACGTCTAACACAGACTTTGCGACTGTTCTAGGGGCTGCATTGACAGCACGGAGGCCTGCGCAGCCACATGGGAGGAAGCGCCCACAGCCCCTCCGAGACACTGCGCGGTCCGGTCCGGGGTTTGCGTCTGCCGCGTGTAAAAGCCTGGAGAGGCTCTGGATGAAGTCCTTGCTGCTCCACACCACGGACACCTCCCCATGATCAGATTTCAGTAAACAAGCCAGGCACAGATGCGGTGCCTGCCGCGCACAGTGGTGGCCTGGAAGGTTCTGCAGGCTGGCGGGCCAGTAAGACATGTCCCGCAGTGTGGGGATGGGGGCAGGTGGCCTGGGGAAGTTCTGACCAGAATTTTGACTTTGACACTTCGGATGTGGGTTCTTTCTCTTAAGTGAATTCAACTGCTGAGCTTCGGTGACGAATTCGCTGCCAGGCACCAGGTCTCCACCACCCTCTTACCCTGGAGAACCAGTGTCTCCACTTGGAAAGTGAGGAGAAAGTTTTCTGAAGGACAAAGTGCTCTTTGCGATAGCAAAAATTCCCTGGAATTAAGAAAATATATACAATACCCCCCCAAATTCAAGGTGTTCAGACCCACCAATATTTTGTGGCTCAGAGCTGATCTTATTTATATTCACTCAAAGCTCACCTGCTGGGGGAAGCAAGGGCCAGAACTGGCAGCGAGGCTGGAGTGCAGATCCCTCCCCGCCGCAGTGGGCGGTGGGTGTCTGGAGAGGGGCTGAGGGAGCTGCCAGCAGTGTCTGGACACCCACAGCAGAAGTGGGAAGTGGGGGGGGGGGCGGACAGATCCCTGTGGAATACTTTCCGCATATTCTTTCTCACCCCACCCCACTTTCCTAAACCTTACGGTTGGGTGCACGTTCTTACTCGTGACACTTGCTGAAGACGAGTTTGTCCCTGTCACCGTTTACTGTGGCACAGGTGTACCTGGCAGGCCGGTGTGTCTTCTGTTCCAGAAGGAAACACGGCCGTCGGTGACCTTTCTCCTACCTGAGCCTGCATGTGCGCTGTGAACGGGAACCTTACGTGGGACAAACAGGCCTTAGCTCTCGGGGCTCTTGAAGAATTGAGCAATATTTGCCTTTCAAAGCGGAGGCAGGTCCTTGACAATGGGGAGGGACTGATGTGTAGACGTGTGGATTGGGATCTGACTTTCATCCCAAGTTCCAGTCCCTCCCTGAGAAACTGGCCCCAGGTGTGCGTGTACCTTACAAAGTAATTGTTTTCAGGGACTTTCAAGGAAAGACGTTCAAGCCCTTCTTCTTCTGATTAATTGTAACTACAACATAGCCACAGAAATACTTCACTGTACCGAGCTGAATTCCGTGATCCACTGTCAAACAGTTGAAGGTGAATTCAAAAGGAAGGCGGGGGGAGCCAGAATCAGACGCAGCACGCTAACTATTGCTCCAGAACGGACTCTGCCGTCCATCTGTCCATCCGAGTGGAGGCTGGCAAACAGCCGTTAGAAGAGGGAAGCGCTGACTTCCCGCACGGGCGAGGCTTCGTGCTGCCACCCCTTTCGTTCCCGAAGGGAGGGTGGGAAAGACCTAAATGGGAACCAAGCAGCTTCTCCTCCCTGGATGACAACACAGTTGGAGGGCCTGCTGTCACCGCTGTAGCTGGAATTCTGGGCACCAAAGGAGACATTGTAAGTCAGGTGCGCTCCCGTCTGTCCCCAGAGCCCACCTGTCCCGAGTGCAGACAATCACAGAGGAATACACAGCCACGCCACCTCAGCCCTCCGGGAGCAGGAAGGACGAGAGTCTGCCTCAGGTTCTTAGCACCTGATGGTTGCAGCTGCGCCTCACAATCTGGTGTCCACGTCTCCGTGAGTTGTGTGCTTGAACCGTGACCGTTTTTCACAATTTCCCACCTCGAATGTCACTAAGTTTACGAGGGACGGGCTATCGCCTTCCAGTCTGCATTCGGTGTCACATACCCTCTTAGCTAACAAAAACTCCATTTACGGCAAAATCTCCCATCTCCCTCCAGGCCAGCCGCCCGTCCCTGAGCCCCACGCAGGCAAGGGGCCAGAGAGAGCCATCCCTTCCAGCTGAGGACCACTGTCCACAGAAAGGGACGTCCCTGTGACCCTCTTTGCGGTGTCTCGGATATATGCTCCAAAAAGCTCAGATCCAGCCCAGAATCTGGATGGGCAGGCAACTGAACGCTGCAGATGAGGGCGCGAGGCGGGAATGCAGACAAGCCAGCGGCCCTCCTGAGCAGACCGGAGGAGACAGTGTCGGCAGCTTACCTTCAGCCCGGGCGTTTACTCCCCTCCACAGCCAGCCCTCCCTGTACTTGGAAGGCTTCCCAGCCCCACCCAGCCTTTCTCTGAGCTCACCCCCAGGGAGTCCTGCTCAGGGATCTGCCCGCAGGGGCCGCTGCAGGAGCTGTGGGTTAGTGGTTCTCCGCTCATCGCACTTCTTGATTGTTTATGAAATCAAGTTCATGCCTAACTTTGCCCTCTGGTGACCAGTTTCACAAGGTCTTAGGTATTTCTAGAGGCATGAATCAAATCTTAATGAATCACGAAGCGTACTGTTACTGGTTTAATGCAAAAATCAAAGGTTAACATAGAGCTACAGGTGGAAGAAGGTATAAGGGGATAAATGGTAGTGGAAAAAATACAGTAAAGAATTTTAAGCAAAAAAAGAAATAAAGGAATAAACAATAAAATATATGGCTATGTATAGATCCTAGAGCCTGAGGACACCTTGATCTGTCACAAAAGGGGGCAGCTACATGTTTGGGACATCCCACAGAAGGAGCAACATTGGGTAAAAGTTCCACGAACGGGGTCTGCAGTGACTCCCAACTGTGGGCTCTGGAGCTCTGCGGTCAGTTACGGAGGAAGCACTCACCGGGGGCGGAGAGTGCGAACCACCAGCACAACCCGGGGGGCGGTCTGACCGGGACCATCAGAGCACTTGGTGGCTTGAGAGAGTGTGCACCACACAGGCTGCGGGACATGAGGGCACGCCACCTGCTCTGTGCCTGGAGCGGACGGAAACTTAGAGAATCATGTGACAGACTGGTAGAAGTCCACAGGACATCCACGCAAAGAGCAGCAGAGCAGGAGGACAGAGCTGCGAACGGGACGGATTTTTATGAAACAGAGCATATGTGATCCTTTATGGGCATGAGGGGTGGCGGAGGGCACCTATCAGCCTGGCTCAGGAGGCGAGCGTGGGGCTGGCTCCCCCCTTTGAAACCTGAACATACAGTTTAAGTGTACAGATGATACATCTCAATACAACTGAGATACATCTGAACAAATAGCAGGTTACACAGCCAGTAAACTTTGTTACTACAGAAAGGTGAAGCAAGTGTTAAGGGGGGAAGATTTCAGAGAACCTAATGGATAACAGATCTGCAGCGCGTCACGCAACTTAAAACTGTATCCAGTTTAACCTTTTGAAAACCACGGAGCCCTCCAGGATAAACCCTCAGCAGCCCCTCCCAGCCTCCTGCCCATGTTCCTGCTTTGGTGCCTGCCTTCCTCTCAGCCCCACCCCCCACCCCCCGAGGGGACCACTCGGCTCCTTTCTGCCTCCCACCCCTGCGCCGGGAGCATTCCAACCCCCGAGTCCAGGACACACAGGCCCTGCTATCTTCAAGATCGCAGACCAGAGACGCAGGACTGGCAATGTCGAATTCCAACCTAATTCACACACTACACACACACCTAGGGCAGTAAAATCACGGAAGGGCTAATCTTTAATTCCAGATCTTTTAAACTTAGAGATTCTGACGAAAATGAATCTCTCACACTGACGCTTAGAATGTCAGAGGACTCACATTCTAAGAATGTTTACTGAAAAACATTCGCTTTCACTCTGTCATGCACTGGGGGGGTTGGGGGGGGACAAGAGGCCCACTACAACACAGAGAGGATAAGGCGGCTAACTTGTGCCATAGTTTTAGATATGCCGCACCCTGTCTGGGTTTCAGGCATGCAAATCGACAATACTGACCCTGCCAGATCTTCTGCTCAGGGACTGCGATCCATACAAGTCTCCATCATAACCATTTGTCTGTTTCAAGGAAGAAAAGGTGGCATCAGCACACAGGAGAGGACAGTGTACAGACAGACGCAGGTCGGCAAGGACGAACGAGCCGGGCACAAATCGAGCTTGTGGAGCGGAGCGGGTGAAGGAAAGCCCAGGAGAACCCGAAGCCTAGCACCACCCCCGACGTCTCCCGCCTTCCACCTGCCCCTCTGCAGCTCAAGGGTGGGGGGGGGGCGGTCCACTCGGGGTCACTTGTAAATAACTACAGGGCATCTCCTAGGATGAAGGCCGCGGGCCCGGGGGTAGTTGCTTTCTTGCGGTTTCTTCTCTTTTCCAGCTTTTCGGCCATGCCGTGTAAATCCCAGCTCCTGAGGAGGCTGGCTGCTGGGCAGTGGGGCGGAGGATCGGCCGAGGCCAGTCAGCTTTCAGGCCTCGGCTCGGGCCGGTCCTCGACACGTGTGGCCCACGAGGAGGCCGTGTTCAGGGAGTTCAGACACAGCTTCCGGCCAGTCCAGAATCACACAAGAACGCCTCGCGGATGAACGGGGGCACGTGCGTCCTTCACGTTAGTGTTTCCTTCGTCCAGTCCTCCGACTTTATTTTTTCCCAAATGAAATCTGAGGAGTTATTTCATGATTTCATAATTTGTCCTCCAGTAAAAAAAAGAGAATGATCAAGTTGCGCACATGCCCGCCTCTTCTCTCCAGCCCGGCGCCCGGGCCTTCTCAGCTGCTCTTGTTCATCTCTAAGGAGGCTTCTCCTGAGGAGCAGATGTCCTGTGACAAAGACACAACCAGCCCTCGTGGCAGGAGGGGTAGGCCACGCAGCTGGTGACAAAGGAAGGAGATGCCAGGCTCGCGGCCACGAGTCCAAGTTCCAAACAGAAGCCCCAGCACGAGACCTGACGTTACTCAACCCACTGGGCCCTGCCCCTCCTGGGCCGAGCGAATGTGCACAGGAACAGACTCCCAAGGCCACCGGGGGACCGGGCCTGATCGAAATGGGGAGGGGCGACACTCAGCACATATTTTGTGGCCATGACATTAATGTAGAATCAATAAATGAGTTTCCGGAGTATAAATCCGGATTCATGAAACCCTGACTATAAAAGTCTGTATTTACTTTTGCTACAACTCAAAAAAAAAAACAAGCCAACTTGAAATTTCTAAATTAAAGAAGAGTGTGTGGAAATCCCTCGGCATTCCCTTTGAAAACTCTAGGAGAAATTTTAAAACATTTCTGAAATAATAGAAAAAAATGT
Source organism: Macrotus californicus (assembly GCA_007922815.1). Taxonomy (NCBI): domain Eukaryota; kingdom Metazoa; phylum Chordata; class Mammalia; order Chiroptera; family Phyllostomidae; genus Macrotus; species Macrotus californicus. The sequence goes on along the minus strand of VMDR010000277.1, from coordinate 236,019 downwards.
TGAGAGATTGTCAGGAATTTCTCAGTCTAATGGTCTAATTTCTTCTCTTGACCAACAAGATTATTTGATATGGAAATGAATGTCATGGACGTCTGTATTTCAGATCTTGGCCTTATTCTCTTGATATCTGTTTAAAAACTAGTTCCTGGTCCTGCCTGGTGTGGCTCGGTGAACTGAGTGCCGGTCTGTGAACCAAAGGGTCACCGGTCCAATTCCCAGTCAGGGCACAGGCCTGGGTTCCAGGCCAGGCCCCCAGTAAGGGGGTGTGCAAGAGACAACCACACACTGATGTTTCTCTCCCTCTCTTTTTCCCTCCTTTTCCCCTCTCTCTAAAAATAAATAAATAAAATCTTTAAAAAGAAAGACTAGTTCTGGAAAAACCACAACAATGAAGGCTGACAGTGGTCCACGTTAGGTGAGCGAGGAATGAAAATGGATCCCACATAAACAGTCTGCGTCTCCAGTGTTGCCGACGACAAGCCTGATGACAAGCCCGATGACGCTTTAGACCAGCCCTTCCTTCTGGTCTTCTCCTCCAACGGGGCGACAGCCTGGAGCAGAGGGCGGGGGAGTCTGGGGGCGTGCACTCCCATTCGTCACCCTCTCCCTCCGGCCTTCCGTGAAGACACAGGGAACGTCTGCCTTCGAAGGCGTCGGGGAGCACGCGCCCCTCTCTGTTGGAGCAGAGCTCGGTCACGGGGAGCACCTTCCTAGGACATGTTCCCAAACCTACAGGGTCTTAACATCTACAGTGCCAGGTTCTTTGACCTTCTTCAAGAACCGCCAGTTCTGCTCTCAGGTGGTTCTCGGTGTCCCATGGAGGAGGGTGGGACAGCTTCATGGGCCATAGTGGGGTCAGAAGAGCTGAAAACGAACGGTAACAGGAGGATACAGAGCCCAAAGTCAGCAGGCCAACTTCATCCGAAGTATCTGTCGCTCAACCAGCTCTCTCTACAGAGTGTTTCCAACGCTCCGGGCTGTGCCGTCTGCCTGCACCGCTGTCACCCGGCCTGCTCCTCAGCACTCTGGGCCCTGACCTGGGAAATCACCTGGAGGCCCGGAATCCGCATTTTAACAAGCCCACGGGGAGTCTCACCCACGGGACGAGGGGCAGCACTACTATCAGAGGACAGCAGAGACAGACGAGCGTCTGCTAACAGAGGAAGAATCCGACACAGGGACTCACGCCCCACCCAAATCACTCATCCTAACAGTGAGTCATGCGTGATTAGTCGGTGAGTGCTCTCAAAACGTCCACCAGCTTCACACGTGGCCACGCAAGAGTCATTTGTTAGCTTTTTCGATTAACAATGTGAGGTTATTTTTCTTCAAGGGCATGAGAGATGGGGAACAAAAGGAGAAAGCAACACTACACCCTCACGTGCAACACCTGCTGCCCTCCATCAAAATGGAACGAGAGCGGAAAAGAAAAGCCAACCCCAAAAGTTGTTCCTGACTGTCGCTAACCCATGCAGGAGTCTCCCACTCCACCGGGGACTGGCCCTGAATGTGACTCACTTTCAGTTGGAAATAAAAAGGCTAAAACATCTAGAAAGGTGTCACTAACGCACTTAACGACCTAAAAAATGGAAAAGCTGCTACGGCATTGTCACAGAAATGCTCTCATCTGCCAGTGTCCCTGGGGAAGAGCACTTTCTGAAGCTGTGACGTGTCCTTGCCCGTCCGCTGCGGCAGCAGGCCCACGGCCGGGCTGGACCGTCAGTCTCCTCCATGGAGCTCAGCCGCCCCGGAGCGACAGCCAGGAGGCTCAGGGGTTTCCAGGGTGCTAGGCACATGGAGGGCACTAGTGATCATCACCTTAAAGGTCAGAACACTTTTTTTAAACCCAGGAATTTGCTAAAGAATTTTGAGGTGCACTAGAACGAACGCATAAAGCAGGAGATGGTTTTAGGAGAGCTCTCAAGGGGAAGGGGGTGCTGCTCCCACAGCTCGGGGTGCACCGGGCTCCCGCCCCGTGCCCAGTGAGCTTTCTGCGGAGGTGAGGCCTCCCTTCCTGCGGGCTGCGCTCACAGGCCTCAGAAAGCACAGGCACTCTCCTGGGTAGGCGTGAGGGGCAACTTCGAATTCAGACGGAAAGCCTCCGTTTTGTTGCTGGAACTGGGGCCCTTTCAGGCCAAGGAGCCCGGGCTTACGTTAATTTGAATGGATGCAGATTAGAAAACGATGGATGTTTTTCAGGAAATGAAGCCACTTTAAATTTAATCCTTTAAAGGAACTGTACAGGCTTCTGGAATTCTTGGTCTGATTTGAGTTCCTGGAGAGCAAGACACTATCTGCATCCCCGTGGGACCCAGAGCCACTGGCACAGCGCGGCAAATGGCCGGTGCTCACACAGCGTGAGGGGGTCTGGGACCAGAGCCCGAGCAGGCGGCCGGGAGGGGGTGCCTGCCTCTCGCCCAAGGTCCCCAGGTGGCGACTGGTGGGCAGGCAGCATGTGTGTCTTTTCGGACAAAGAAGCACTTGGCTTTTTAGACAAACACCCATGAGATGAGTGGGGTCACACCAGTTATTATCTACCACACGACACCATTAGGTCACACAGCAGATCATGCAACCATCTCACCCAGGCGCCGGGACCCCCGGAATCCAAGTCAGGCTGTGGCTGTCGAGTTGCAGGCACGGACGAGGGAAAGGACAGAAAAGAGAGGTGCCAGAAACCAGTTAAAACACGAAATGAACCAGAACAACACCAGGGGGCAGGCAACCCCGAACATCTACACAGAGTCAGCTCTCCCACGACGCCTAGGACCTCACGAGCGTTCGCAAGAGAAGCCACGTGAGAATGACAGCCACCGTGAAGCCCGTCACGGGGACTGGGACGCTCACGGCAAATGCCGCTGCGATCCGAACCTGAAGCGGTGAGAGCCACTTCATTTCTTCCTCAGGGGCAAGGACGACAACGGTGTGGCACCTCGGTGTGACTGTTGCTGTGAACAGCCGAGTTACAGGCGTACTAGTGCCCACAGAGGTCTGGGAGTGACATCCTGGTGTCCTGTCCCGGTGATTAAGACAAGCCCCCGCTCTGACCTAACTATCACCGAGCGGCGGGGTGCAGTTTTAACCCCGTGAACTGCCCTGACGTGCGCAGGTCAACGGACCGGCGTAAAAACACAGCTTCTTGACTTCCCCTCCCAAAGCACACGTTGTTTTTCAAACGTGGTCGTGAGCCCTTTTGGAAAGTTTAAGGAAAACAGGTTTTGTGTTTATCGGCCATTAAGTGGCTGTGATGAAGGGGTTTCTTCCAGTTCACAGACAGGGCGACCCCTGAAGGAGAGCAGATGCAGCCCCGGCGGGGTGGGGGGGGGAAACCCGTCATCCCAGCTCTCGCCAGGCAGCCCGCACGGCCGTGAAGGTGCTCCCCAACCACACCGCTGAGTTAGACCTGCCCTGGCTCGGAGTGACTGACCCCGGGGTGCAGTCGGCCGGGCAGCGGGCAGGCAGACAGACACAACCGCCAAAGGGGGGCTGTCCCGTCACAGGGACAGACGTGTAAAAACACGGCGGCCTCCACGCCTGGAGAAGGACGCCACAAGGTGCTGCCTGTGCCTGCCGGGACCCTCCCTGCGGCAGAAGGAGACATCCCACTGCTGAAGTGGGTTTTTCCCTTTTCTTTTTCTGTTGTTGTTCAAGTACAGTTGTCTCCATCTTCCCGCCACTACTTTCGCCCGCCCCACCCACCCTAGATTTTTTTCATTAAAATTTTCTTTATTGTTGGCACTGTTACAGATGTCCCCCACTTCCCCTCCCTCCTCTGCCCCCCTCCTGAACAGATTTTAAATGCGCGTCTTGTGGGTTCGACACTGATGCCAAGGGTACGGGGACAGTGAGCAGGGAAGGTCAGTGCAGGGAGGGACAAGCGAGGGAGCCGGACACACACTGACCCATGCGGACTCAGTCGTCCGGGCACTGACCCGCAGGCTCCCACGACTGCCCACGGACAGGCGCTCGTCTTCATCAGAAGCCTGGCGAGAGAAAGGACGAGACTGGCATGAAGTGACGGTGGCACACGGAGACGCCGTGCTGCCGGGGGTGGGGTGGTGGGGGGGATGCAGGCGGGAGCAGCTTCAGTCACGCAGCGGACAGACGGAGCCCAGGGACTCAGGCTTCGCGGGGGCGTGTCTGTCTCCCAGGGCTGTTTCCAGCCAACAAGGTTGACGTCAGTTTCACTGAAGTCCTGCTGCTGGCTTTGCGTCACCTCCCAAGCACAGGTTTTTCAAGGGCAATTATGAACACTTTAGGCAGGTTTAAGGAAAATACGTGTTTGGGTGTATCACATTACCCTGTGCATTTACTCTGTGAAGTGTTCATGGGTCTTTGGTAGCAAAAAACCACGAAAACCGCCATGAACATACTAATACTCGGCATCAATATACTTTATTAATATGTTAATGTTAATTAACATATTAATATGTTTCTCAAACATTCTCCCCTCCCCCAAACTAGGTCAAAACGCTACAAGCTGAGTTCATAGTTTTCGTTTAGATAATAACAGTTTTAATTTCTTTAACGAACATTACTGAGGTACACACACACACACACACACATATATATATATATCATATATAAAATATGTAGATATATATATGTACTTCAGCCACTGAAAATACAGGTTAGACGCACAACTAAGTGCCTGAGTAAGGAATGGACGCAGTACTAACCGACGTGTTCCTTCTGGGTCTGCGTGCGTAGCGCTCGCTGTCTTCCTACGAAAGCAAAGGAGGGGACAGCGCGAAGGTTAGACACACACACACAAGAAGCCTCAGACAGCCCAGCTGCATCAAAACCGTGTTTCTGGTGTAAATGTCGAGCACTTCCTTTGCCTTTGCTGAAAGGCTTCAGTGAAACTGCCAGAGGGAACCTCAGTTTTCTCCTCAGGGCCGTCTTTCATCAAACACAAATCATTGGCACATTTCCTTTTGGCTTTCAAAACAAGGGTGTGGTGGGGGAGAGCCCATGTGCTTCTAGCCTCTCCAGTCTGATGTGTTTCAATCCACCCACTTTTTTCCTTCCATTCAGAACCCGCTCCCTTCTCCCCGGGATCCGGAGATGAGTCACTGCCATGGCAGGCCCACTAAGAATGTCACCCTGCGGGCGGGGCTCCGTGCATTCTGAGGTGCCCAGTCCCCACATGGGACGTCTCGGAAGTCGGGCACATCTTGTCATCAGGGCTGCTCACCATGACAGCCGGCAGCGGCTTTTGTCCTCGGTGGTACAGAAAGTGACAGCATGCCTACCAACTGTGCTGTCAGACTGGGTGACAGGACACCTGGCTGTGCCACACTCCCCTGACGCGAGGGCGTGCACCCCGGAAAGGGTGAGCTCATCATTTCTTAGGCAGAGGGAGTGTGCGCTCTCTACGCTCCCAGGACTCCATGGTCTTTCTTATTTCAGACAGGCGTCTAACAGGTTAGGAAGTGATTTTACGTCTCCTTAGATTATTTTATCAACATACATGAGGGATGCTTAACAGGACGTTTCCATACTGGCCACATTCTCAGGTGCTAAAGGCACGTGATAATGTCCAGTAGGCCGGTGACAAGGACGGGGTTGGTGGAGCCCAGCCAGGTGCATGAGTTAATGGGGAGGAGCCATGTCCTTTGGGGACCGTGGACATCACCACACCCTCTGGGGTGGGTCGGAAGGACCTGGTATCATCAGGATGAGCCAGCTCTCAGCGGACACAGGAAGACAGAAAAGCTGTTCTGGGAAATGGTGAGAAGCTAAAGGGTTTTTCTCACCAACGAACAGTGCTTTCGGGGGGTGGGTGAGGTGGGGGTGGGCGAACACCGAAGGCAGAGAAAGGTCAGAATGACCGGCCCGCTGACCGCAATGGTGAATGAAGGAAACGGGGCATAATGTGACCTCTGGGTTCCAACTGGAGCCTGGGGAGGCAGGACGGAAACAGGGAGTTCTCGCACTGGGGACACACGCCCGAGTGTCCCTAGTGGACAGTCCTCTGCCCCAGGATGTCAGGGAGGATGGAGGCCCCCACCAACACCGTCCTGGAGATTGCAGGGGTCCTCGGCACCGAACAGATCGGGCCAAACACCTGGCCAGGGCCCTTGTGACCAGGCCAGACACCGGAGGGACCTGCGGAAAGCCCTCGGTGTTAAGTTACGGGGCAACAGGGACCCACTGATGCAGTTACTGTGTCACACTGGGACCCCGCCGGCTCCTTAAATCGCATCCGAGGCCTACCATCCACTGCTCGATGCTGCCCCATTTCGTCTCCAGCCCATAGTATTTCTACAGACGGAAGGAAGAGAAAATTAGGCAAGAAGCGAAATGGTCGCTGCATAAGGAACGGTTGTGACATGCACTCCCCAGCCGCTGCCCAAGCCGCACGGTGCGGGTCACATGCCAGGACAAAGCAGTGACAACAGGTCGGGTTCTGCAGAGGCAGCGCTACCAGGAGCCTGGGCACATCCTCCCCGTGCCCCTCCCACCCACTCGCAAGCCCAGGGAGCAGGGGCGAAGCATTGCTGGGGTCGGGGTGGCTCCCCAGAGACCAGGGATTGACCCTGAGCCCTCTGTGCCGGTTCGGAGGGACAGCGGCTGACGGCCAATCCCGTGTTGCCACACAGGAATGAGAAAACCTAGCGGAAAGGAGGGCCACTGTGACCGCCCCTGTCTTCCTGGTGCACTTGTTTTCTGCGCTGAGCCTGGGTGCGGGAGACGATGAACTCTGGGTGTCGTCGGAGCGCGGAGGCAGAGGCTTCTGGACAGGGAGGGAGTCCTGTCCGTAGTCCCGCTCTGTGTGTTCTTCAGCTCACGCCTCATGTCTCTGCCTCGCCTGTCTGCCTGTCTTTACTGGGCATCCAAGTCAGAACCAGGAAAACGATTCCAGCCGGCCCTAACTGTCCCTAAATAGTCACTCCCGAGACAGTGAGGGCCCCGGGTACAGATCACGGGTTTTTTTTGCTTTTCTCCTCACTTTGCCCTCAATTTCCTGGTAGAAGATCAAGGAATAGCCAAGCAGAGCTCCGTCACATAGATGTGGATCTTCCCCTTCCCGCAGTAAAGCCTTGTAATCAGGAGGGAAAGTAGGTGTGGGGACAAGTTTTGGCACTGTGGGCGCCGCTGCTACGGCCAGCTCTGTCGCTGTCTCTCTAGAGGGGCAGCCTGATGTCAGGTCTCTCTCTGGCTGTGCTACGGCCTGGCCTTCCTCTTCCAGGTGGTGCGAGGAGAAAACGGGAAGAGGGAAAATCGGGAGGGAGGGTTGGACGAGGCTTTGAACACTCAACCCGTACAGAACAGTGGTGTCAAACGTGCACGGGCCAAATCTTTGGAGGGGACTTTCCGCAGAGTATAAACTGCGGAAATAATAGCCAACACTTCCCCGGGCATGATTCAACATCCGAGCGAGGCGGATGCAACAGCCCGAAGCCGCTGCGCTTTCAGCCAGCAGCAGCCGAACGGTCAATGCAGTGAGTAAGTACAATGGGAGGCCCTCAACCTCCCTTGTCTCACGGCTGCATTGCAGAGACAGACAGTGGGTTTTAAAGCGGGAGACGGGTCTATATAAGTTCACAAAGTCGTATTTAAATTCCAAAAGCAGTCTCCAGTGTCAGTTTCCCCATTTTTAGGCTCCTTTTTTTCTGTCCCCATTGAGCACTGCACACCGCCTGTCACTCTTGCCGTCCGTCGTCAATGGAAGAACCAGCGTTCGGAATCTTCCGTCTCGCTCACGGGTGGCCTTCCAAGTAGCTGCTGGGACCCCGGCTGCGTTTCTGTGCCGTTCCGTGGGGGACGAGACCCCAGAAACAAACAGTAAGACTTGAGCTTGCGGCACGGCCCGGCAAACTCAGGAGCGCACCATGCTCCGGCCGGGTCAGCGGGCGGGCGGGGCCTGCAGGTGAGCGATGGCCAGCAGGTACAGAAGGTGCCTGACTTTCGGGAACAGCTTTGATTCCAGAGGAGAGAAATGGTCCCTGGAGACAGCCACGTGGGCTGGGAGGGAGCACTTACTGCCTGGTCCTCCTCGTCACGACTCTCAGGACCGGGGACCATCGTTAGCATCCACCATGTGCCCGTGTTTCTGCTGAGGGCTGGTCGCACTCTGTGCGCCAGTGACTGCCCTGACCCCATCCTAGCATGGCATCCCCGCCCGGGACGGGTCATGAGCACATCCAAGGGGCAATTTCCGGATGGCGTCCCTTGTACAGGTTTGGGACAATTACGTCTGTCTTGCTGGTCACAGTGAGGGCTCCAGCCCCGACTCTGCCTGCTCACTTCTTCCCGAGACCCTGCACGTATGACTTGGCGTGAGCGCCCACATACCTGTTACTTCCCAGACCCTGCAAATACCAGCCAAGCAGGAACAGGTGCTGGTGCTCACTTCCCTGATTCCTTTACAGACTTGCAGGGTGCGAGGTCACCCAGATGGGGTGCGGGCGGGAAGGGGAGGCGACTTGGGGCTGTGGCCGGTCAGGGAACTCAAGCATAGCACGTCACGGTTTCTGAGAGTGTGTAGAGGTTAGTTACCATGCTCCGATTTAACTAGTAGCTGCTCTAAAAGAAAAACCGTGGCTATTGCTCTTTAGCTGGAAAGGGAATAAATTTATACAAAAAGCAACTAGGAGAGGTGTCACATGTGACAGATTAAACCCATGGACGGGAAAGGCTGTGGGCACGGTCTGGAAACTCCCAGGGACCCGCTCCCTCCTTCCTGTGCCAGGGCTGAACCCAGAGCCCTCGCTGGCTGTTCTCTTCCGTCCCCGCCATCTGGCCTGCTCGGTGCGCTGATTCCGGAACCTCAGCTGCCCATCAGCACTCTGAGTATGAGGGGCAGAGGGCAGGCTTATTGGAAGCTACTGAGTTTTATTGTTACGTCATCATTTTCTTTTTTACTCAAGACTTCCTTGATAGTCTGCGATCGTCTCTTAATACGTGGTACTTGGCATGTTAAAAGTTTTCTAATAAAACCATATGGAAGGATCATCTTTCTCTTTAAATATCTGATTTCAACAGGTTTCCCAAATTCTGACATGTGATTTAATTTTGCCCTAGAATTTCTTTTTTTTCCCCCCTCAATGAAACAGTTTTCTAATTTCTTGAGAGGAACGCAGATGAGGAACGCATCTGGCACACGCGTGGCTGGGGAGAGTTGCTTTTCGCGGAGACGGAAGTGCGGACTGGAACAAGCACATTCCCGGGTAAGCCAAGCCATAGCAAAGCAGTAAGAGAAGCAGCAACAGCTTCTATGTGTTTTCAGGGAAGGGCGTTAGTTCTGAAAGGCGGCCAGAAAAAACTAGAACGTGCAAGTCAGAAAACGAAGACGGCAGAGCCTACCTGTTGCACTTGATAGATCTATAGAGAAGGGCGAAAGAAATAGAAAAAGAAACATGAAACCCCATTTAAAAAAAGTAGAAACATCAGAGAGGAGGCTTTTGTAAGTTCCCAGCAATGTGAATAAAAGCCGTATAGGGGACACACTGAAGAATTGGTAGAGGACGGATTTAAAAGCTTTGGGAGTCTCATTGAAAGCCCCGGCCATTCCAGAGCTCACTTCACATTCAGGGCAGGCACCCTGGGAAGACACGGCGTTCTCACACGGGGCTCTGCAAGAATCCTGCCGCCATTCTGCAGCAGGAGACACTGTAACCTGTCACGGTACATGGAAAAAGCACGTCATCGTCAACTCAGAGTTCCTTTTCACAGCGATGAAAGTGGACCAAGAAAGCACCGAAACTTAATCGGAAAGTTGGCCGGTGAAAGCCACAAACAGTGGAGGGAGAGGCGTCCCGGTCCTGTCTCCCGTGGGTGCCAACAGAGCACCAGGAAGATTCCTGCTGAAGAGGGCTCACTGGAACAGAACGGAAGTGCATTTTATGAAAGCTTATCATCACTGACAGTGACACAGCGGTTTGCTTCAGAGGCCCCTCCTAGGTAGCAGGCATCCCCAGGTAGGACTGAGACGTGCTTCCTTCCCTCCCTCCCTCCCTCCCTCCCTCCCTCATTTGAGGAAACATTTACTGAGTCAGGCCACCGCAGAAACCTAAGATGGGAGCCTCGGCCTTTCTGGTTTTACGGGGGTGAGCACAGGTGGGCGTACTCAACGTGACGACTGTGTGAGACACAGCGTCTCCAGCAGACTGTTCATCAGGTCAGTAGGCATGGAAGAGACGCACCCTGGTCACCACACCACCTGGTCACTGTACGGCCATTTTTTCCCTATTTGTGCAGGTTCTCAGGTGAAAGGTTCGCCTGGGTTTCCCAAAGACTGCCCACACACCTTCTTCCTTAATCAATCCAACCTTTCCAGACAGCCCAGGGCACAGCGGCTGCGGTCAGTGCTCACCATCTGCGCTGGTGACAAGGCCCATTTGGGGGTGCAGTGGGCCTCGACGGGGGGCGGGGGCAGGCCAGGGCAGTCGGGACCAACCTGCAGCCGTGCACAGCCCCCATCCTCTGGGCCTGCTGGGGCTTGGTGACAGGTCTACAGTCCTTGGACACCCATGTCCCTTTGCTCACCTGTCCTCTCTGCACATGGTCCACACCCACCTTGGAGGGTCCTGGGCCCCAGGGTGGCTTCCACCACAACCCGCCTCTGAAATCCCCGAACAGTGTCACCAGCAGGGACAGTCAACACCGCTCCAGTTGTTCATAGGCTCTGTCTGCCTTCAGCCGGTCTGGGCTCCTTCCCCAGGAAACCCCACCCAGCTCAGAAACACCTGTATGCAGGTGGCTGGCTCAGTGCCCGGTGAAGGCAGAATCCCGTCTCAGTTTTTGCACCAAAATTCCAGCCCTTCAGGCTGCACACTGACCTGCGAACACACCACTTCCACTTCCTGCACAACTTACAATGCTTCACCCCAGGCGAGCAGACTGGAAAACCTCCAGCCGCCGGGGCTCCTGCTAATGAAAGGCCCAGAGATGTGATTTGCACAGAAGAGGCCGAGAGGTGTGGTCCCTACACCCTCCCAAATCCCGATGCACGCCCCCCAACCTGATGCTCAGGCCACGCCAGCCTGTCTCCGCGTGCACGCACAAAGGTCGCGCACACGCCGGAGCACACAGGTGCGCACATGGACACCTTTCCACCCCGGAGACAGCCGGGTGAGCAGGTACGGCTTCCCTGTTCTCTTGCTAACAAAATGGGCAGTTTTGTGTTGACCGCACTGTCCCTCTGGTTCAGCACTGAGGAGAAAACTTGTTTTTCAAGGTACGTTTCCACTTCTAACTGGACTTAGACTCCTGTGGCTCACCCCGCCTGCCCCGCCGCCCCTCCCCCTCCCCACCCCACCACCCACTCGGGGAGCACCAGCAGATCCCGCCACTTGACCGCAGGGTGAACACGCCGGCTCTCTGCCCTGCGCCTTGGCCTGTTTTCACCGCCGATCAAACCGGGATTTTGAGGCAGAGGGCGCCCTGGGAAGGCCACAGCTTCGCAGCTTTCTCAGATCTAACGAGATATCGCGGCTGCTTCCTCAGCTTTGGGTAAAGAGTCTGCCTCAATAAGGTCTGATGTTCTGCCCTGTAAATAAAACTCGGCAGCCCCCTGCCCTGGCTCCAGACGGTGACAGTCTCCAGGCCCATGGCTGCCACATGGCTGGGACTCCAGGATGTCCCTGCCATTCCCCTCTGCCCAGGCCTGGGTCTCTTTGACTAGTAATGGAAGACCCCTCTATTTTATTTAAGACCTTTCCAATCCCGTTTTTGAAGGAGCTGACAAACACTTTCAACGGTGGCGCTGTCCTACTTGGACAGCCGGAAACGCAGAACCGCAAAGCCGTCGCCCGTGTAAGCCAGCGCTGCCGCTGGGCTCAGGCCGTGGCCACAGACTGACCTGGGACCAGCGGGGCCACTGCCACCACCCTGCACCCCCGCCCAGCCCCGCTCTCGCCTCCCAGGGCCCCGGGCTTTCCCGCAGGCTGCGCTGAGCCAAGTTCGTTCCTCTGCTTCCTCCCGAGCTCATGCCATGTTGTCACTGCACACCCTGACCACACGCGTAGGGACAGTCACCAGGCCTGCACCCCGACCCCAGAGGAGTCTGTGCCCTACAAAGATGGCACCTTTGAGGGACAGGCAGAAAGAGGACATTACCTATGGTGTTTTCTCACAGCGGTGCCACGCGTCCCTCCCAGGCCTCACAGCACTCGATGCCACGTGTGGGCACCCTGTCCCGTGTCTCCCAGCCTCTCCGCGGGGTGGCTCAGTGCTCAGAGGGTCCCAAATTACTGAGCTGCCTCCATGTGAGCTGGCCATGACCTTGGACTGGGACAAGGCCTCTGATCCCTGTGAACCCCTGGAGTGTCCTCACCAAGGATGTGAAATGTGCAGGGACATGAAGAATTTCAAAATTCCAAGGCCACCTACTAATCAAGTGACATTGTGTGTGTGTCTGAAGGCTGCAATGCTGTCCTTTCTAACCGAATTCCCCAGATTTTAATCCGATTTTCTCTGCAAAGCCCCGAAGCCTAGGCAGGCCCCATGCCCCCGAGGGCAGCCAGGCTGCACAGCACCTGGGCCCTGGCAGGGTGGAGTCTGGTGCTGCCAGCCCGCAGCCGGGAGGGTCACACGTGGGGGCGGCCCAGTGCGGCAGCCACCAAGGCCCCAGCCCACCCCCCACGCCCTTTCACGCTGCCAAAGTCACAGGGCCAGGACTCAGCAGGCAGGGTGGCCTGTAGGCTGCAGAATTAAAATGAAAGAAGACGGCTTCCTCTGACTCAGACAGTGAAACGGGCTGTTTCTCCGTCTGAAGGAGGCCATTCAAACGCGCAGTCTCCTGCCTTAAAGCCTCTCCTCTCCAGCTCTAAGTCAAGGACCGCACAGCGCTCTGCGGGAGCCCGCTCGTGGTACCAAGTGCGCTCTTCAGTCAGGGCCGTGCGTGACCGAGGGCCGGACATGCTTTATCTAAATGTATGATCTGGAGACAGACGTGCACGCGCACACACCGTGGTGCACGCGCACCTGGATTCTGTGCGAACACTACACGTGTGCCTTGGTGGAAGTCACTCTCTCCCAACTGTGAGCCGACCCATAAAACGATGACTCTGGCCACTGTGGACACCACAGGCAGGGGCCCTCGCAGACTCACTGCCAGCTTTCCCGAGTCTGCGGCTCGGCTCCGACGACAGAGCTTGGGGACAGTCACAGGCCACCAGAAATTCTCATGGGCGGGGGTGGGGAGTGGGAGTTGGCACTGAAACTCGGCCGGCTGGACAGAGCTGGCGTGGCAATGAGAACGCGGGGAAACCCCTCTTACAGCTCTTTCAAGACCCTAATATGAAAAAGATGGGACAGCTGGGGGGGACACAGGAAAAGCCCATGAAAACCAGGAGCCGCGGGGGGCGGGGTGGTCCTGGTGCTGGACAAAGAAGTGACCGCTCCCTCAAATGCTGATGTATCCTGAGAGACGGGCCGCTGCCCGCTGCCTGACCCCTGACCCCGCTGCCCACCGAGTGAGGGCCCTGACCCCACTGCCGTTCTGAGCTTCACAGCAGCGGGGAGGAGGGGCTCCCGGTGGAGGAGTGCCCAGTGGGCTTGCTGGCATCTACTGAATGACCAGAAATATTTGAAAGGGACACCAGCACCAGGCAGTCTGAAAGCAATTTGTCACTTAAAATACCGACGATTAAAAATAAGCTCAGGCTAAAAGAGCTCTTCCATTTGCCTCCGACGACTCTTACTCACAGCAGAGGCCAGCTGTGCAGAAGCAGCAGGGGGTCAGGACGGCTCCCAGAGCACGGGTGACACAGGTATGGGACAAAGGTCTCCCAAACGAGACCTGCTCCTTTCCCCACATCCCAGCTCCGTCTCCGCACTTGAAAATGCTTCTTTGAGTGACCTTCGACAGTCACTCCTGGTCGTGCCCCGAGTTTGCAGCTGGGGATCGGCCAGGCTCCACTGCTCGCCCTGGACCAAGATGATGGGCAGACGAGGTGCTGCCAGCCAACCATCAGCCTTAGGAATAGTGCCAAAGGCCAGATAATTCATATGAAAATTCGAGAGCCTCCATTTCCAATTTTAGAACGACAAGTGCAATTCTGGGGGTGGGGCACATTGAGAAAATGCTAAACCCGTGCTTCTTGGAGTCAATTAAGAGAAAAAAGAACAAATAATGAAGGCACCAAACTCACTCCAGGGGCCAATACCATAAACACCAGAACTTGCTTATAACCACATTCGCTTTTCCAACCAGGAGGGGGACGCGCAGACCTGCTTTCAAACAGCCGTGCGGCTTGTGTCCACGTGGAAACACGTGTGGCCTGTGCCCACACAGAAACACACATGGCCTATGTCCACATGGAAACACACGTGGCCTGTGTCCATACAGAAACACACGGCCTGTGTCTATGTGGAAACACACGTGGCCTGTGTCCACGTGGAAACACGGGACAAGCAACACCTAGCACGTGGCCGTTTCCCGACAACCGCTGGAGCACTACTGCTCTCCCTCAGCAGCAGGACCCCGCCCCCGCCCCCCCACCCCATTCCCACCCGGTTCCTGCCCCATCCCCAGCACTGTGGGGCTGCCTGTGGCCCCTGCCCTCCTGTTATTGGGGCTACTGTCCTGGGCTTGAGTTTTTTCTGACGACTTTCAACCTATACTTCAAAGAGTGAAGAAGCATTTCCCTCCCCAAATTCACATCTGGCCGTGCCCGCCCCCCCACTTCTGCAGGGAGTGACACACCCTTCAGGCAGAGGGTGACCCCCAGCGACTGGTGGCTAGGGTCTAATTACCGCACAGGGAAGTGGCAGGATCTGCAATGGTTTTAAGAGAAACTGGAAATTGAGATTTTTTTTCCTGAAAGTTCACAAGTTTTAAAACATTGGTTCAACTTTTAAAATTTGGCCGCACAAGCGGGATGAGACTGTGTGTGAAAACCGGCCCGGGGAAGGCAGCTGGCTGGCCCTTCCCCACACACTCCATTCAAAACCTCTGAGCAAGCAGAGCCTGGGGCGGGGCCTGGGTGGATGTTCTCCAAGGGCGTGGCCCACAGGAGAACAGGGTCCCCTGGGCAGGGACTCCTTTGTCCCCACAAGACATCAAGGTCACGAGGAAGCTCACAGCTATAACTGCCAGTTAAAGGGCCCCTTAGCTGCCCACAGGACTCTGGCTCCAGCTCAAGGTTATGCAAATAAGCAGCAAACACCATCAACAGGTGTGTAAACACATCGCTACCCACATTCTTCCCCAGCTAGTTCACCCACGGTGTTTACTGTGCTGTGTATCACGTGTGGGCTTCAGACTCCATGAAACCTGTTAAAAGGTGTAGAACCTCAGGAGACATATTTTTAAACAAAACAGTTTAGTTAGTTTAAAAACATAATCGTCTGTTCTCCTTTCACACTTTTAATCCTGAGGATCAGGATTCTCACTCAGCAGCAAGACCTTGAACTTCAGAGCCAGAAAGCCGGGCTGGGAAGATCTACGCAGGCCGGTGGCCCGGTGCTGGAGGCTGGTCTCGGAATCCCACAGGTCGGGTCTGGGACAGGCACAATTGGCATCCGAGCTATGCGCCCTCCCTGGCCTGACCCTGAACAGGAGTCCCAGGCGCAAGTACACTCTCATTGTGAGTGACATCAAATGGACAAAGCCCCCGCATTCACACACTCCACCTAAGATGGAAACTCCCGGAAAGAACCGAGGAGTAAGCCGCATTACCTCCTTCTGCTGCCGCTCCAGCTCCTTCATCCTGATCTCTCGGGCCTCGGCGCGGGCCGCTCGCTTCGCTGCCAGCCGGGCCTCCGCCTGAAACACACGGGGAAACTGTGTCAGAGCGTGGGCCAGCGGTCCCTTTCAAGCACACGGTTTACAAGGGTGCTGCGGAAAGCAAGCCCTGTTCAGAGGTTAACACACACACGGGGGTGCAGCACTGGCTCGGAGGAGTTAAAAGGGTCAATGGTAGTAGCAGTTACAAGTCCCAAGGATTGCTGCCATTCACAGCGCCCACGAAAGGCCGTGGCACTGTTCCACAGGCTTCAGGTATAGTATGCCACGGATGCCTCCCAACAGCACTATTAGGCAGATACTGTTACCAAACAGTTCTCTTTGGTGGATACTGTTACCAACTAGTGCCATTAGGCAGATACTATTACCAAATTATGCTGTTTAGTAGTTACTGTTATCATCCCCAGGTTATATACATGGAACCAAGGCACAGAGAGGGTAAGTAACTTGCCCAAGGTCACACAGCCCATAAGTGGCCAGGCTGGGCAGTCTGCCTTCCTCTGGAGCTACAGCCAACTAATGCACAAAGCAAAGCATCTGAGCAGGGCGGGGCCGTAGGCCACTGGCCCCACCCCTCCCTTTACAAAGCAGGAAGCAGAGGCCGGGACAGGCTGCCAGACCCAGAGAGGCTGCCAGACCCGTCCGAGGGCACAGGCCTGGGACTCTGACCCCGATTTCCAGGGCTCCTGCCCAGTCCCCTCTTCTACACCCTGCTGCCCTCAGCTTCCTCTTCCACACTTGCAGCGCCGGGAGCCCGTCTTTTCTCCAGACCGAGACCAGAGCTGCCAGAAGTGTGACAGTAAAACACATACATCTCTCTGTCTCTGCTTAACTACCTGCCAACGTGGCTGTGTTCCACATTCTGCTCGAGAGCATTTAAAATGCTTGACCAGGGCCAACCGCGCCCTTGAACCTGGCACCTGGACGCTGCTTCACACTGCTCCCATCTCACGCTCAGTTGCTATTTTAGGGAGGTAAGCGTGCAAGTGCGTCAGGGTTCAGGTTTTCTGGGGTCAAATTCTACTTTCTTTCCACTTAACTTTCTTGGGGATACACCTGTAATTCTTCCACCAGTTCCTCAGACATTTTTCAGATGTCTCCAGGTTCCCTAGATAATCTTAAAATGAGGCCATTGGAGACAGCCAGCAGGCTTCTGGTGTGGACAGTGAGCCAGCGAGCAGTGAGGTGCTTGGAGGTGCCCCCCAGCAGCTGGGCCCCCTGTTCTGCAGGCTGATGTCAAGACAGTGGGTCCTGGGGTCAGGGACATCTGTCACCCCTGCCCCGCACTTGCATTGAGTTACAAATTCATCTTCTTTCTAGATTGAAATCCAAGCTGAAACTGACCCCAGGTGATCTGTCCATGGCTGGCCAGCTGTGTCCTCCAAAGGAATTTACTTTATAACTTGTTCATGTGGCTCCTTTAACAACCAAGCCCAGGTCCTTCAATTCAAGGTGTCAAAATCACAACCACCTCAGAACACGGACTCCTCGTGGCCATTTTCAATTTGCTGAACGCTGTGTGAGGGGCAAAGCTGGAGGGGAGGGGAGGGGAAGGTTCGTGAGACCAACACTGTCCACAGGGACTTCTCCAGCCCCATGGGCGGGCCAGTGAGAGGACAACGGTCACACCGAGGGCAGCGGCCTCCCAGCAGCCTGCTGGCTCTGTGTCCCTGCCAGCATAGACCTGTGGTCACAGCCCATCAGCTGGGGTGGGGGCCGATGTGGAGGGGGCTGGGGAAAGAAAAGGGGGACAGGGAAAGAAGGGGATGGGAGTGTAAGAGAGAGGGAGGGGCTGCCGGAGGGGGACGGGAGATGGCAGTGGGGCAGGGGGTTCCAGGGTGGCCCCGTACTCCCCACGATCCACTGGCAAAGAGAAAGGCACAAATAATGACGGCCCCTTATTGGCTGACTCTGAGTGAATCACAAAACATATCATTCTGGGTGGGCGTGAGCCCCGAAGAGGATCCACATTGTACCTGATACAATTGAGTCATTGAATGAACAGAAGATACAAAATAGCAGCGCCCCCCCCCCCCCAAGACATGCAAACATGAGCTCATCTCCGCCAGCATGCCGTGTGAGGCCCTGCCCTGCCCTCCGCTTGCTGTGGTCCAGGGGCCGTGGGCCTTCAGCCAGCGCTCCTGTGGTGCAGGGCGGGTCCATCACTATCCGACAGGAGCATAAAACGTGAACTTGAGTGCTTGGGGTCACGGCCATGTCAGAGGGGCTAAGAGTTTCCAAATGTTTACTTTCACTTTCTGGACTGAGTCTGTAGGGGACCGCCACTCATCAGCCACCACCAGCCCCGCCACACGACCTCACAGAGCTGCTAAAGGCAGCTGGGAAGGACTTTCACAGTGCGGTCTGGGTCCCCAATCTCGGATGCAGACAGAGCAATTGGTGGCCACGTGCAAGTGGTAAGTGACACAGGGGGCAGGGGGTGGAGGGGAACTTAACCCAACCCTGGTGGCAGGAGGGCTTCCAGGAGGACAGGAGCCCCAGGCCAAACCCCGAGCGCAATGAGGACAGCCAGGCTAGGGCGGAGGGACCAGGCACGGGGCCCGGCAGGAAGTCCTGAGGGCTGAGGTCCAGGCCCAGTGCTCAGCTCCTGTGTCTGGACCCTTATCTTAAAGGCACGCGGAAGCATGGAAGGGCTTCCGGCAGGAACACGGCAGGGCCTGACTTCTGACCTCTGGGAATGCCGGCGCAGGGACGGGTGAGGAGGCAGCAGACGACCAGCAAGTGTGAAGCGGCTGCATCCCAGTGGGCGAGCCTGGGAACATGAGTGGGTGAGGCCGGCTGGGCCGCTGCCGAGGATGATGCACAGCCGGGAGGCCACTGCAGGGCGTCAGGAGCCCTGGGTCCCAGGAGCCAACCATGGAGAAGAAGCCTTGCCCCCCCCCCCCCCCCCCCCCCACCTAGACCCTCGCCCACAGAGTGCTCACTGACACCTGGACACGCCCCCTGCCTGGAAGGCACTGGGGGTTTGGGAGTTGGGGGCGTCTCTGTGTTACCCCTCCCCCAACCTCACAGGAGATGAGAACAGACAGAGGGATGTGGGTGGATTTATGGAACTTAGGGGACGAAATATTGTATAAACCGCTCAGGGCTTCAAAAAAACAGTTTAGAAACAAGACCATGGCCACGCCCCAACCAGTGTCAGTGTGAGCTCTGGTTCCCGCTGGAGTGTGCTGGCAGCTCTGTTGACAACCGCGCCCCCAGCCCATTCTCGGACCTCAGGCTCTGGTCCCCCAAGCTGCTCTCTCCCTTGCCTGCGGAGGCCACCCTGAGAGGGGGCTGCAAGCCCTCAGCCCCAGAGTCTCCTCAAGGGGCTCAGGAAGGGGTGCAGCGCTGGGCGTGAGCTCTGCCTCCTCTGTTCAGTGCCGCCGTTGCTGAGATGTACTCTCCAATGTTGGAGGGTGACAGGCCTGCTCAGATTTGCCGACACATGACCTGAGTGGGGGAGGGGCTGGGGTCACCCGGCTGCGGGCTGACAGCTGTTGGGGCTGCGGGTGGGACTTGGGGCTTTCCACACGGACGGTGTCACAGTGTCCTCTCAGCAGAGGCTCATCGCCCGGGACCTGTCAGAGACGAAGCTGCAGCCTGGAGCAAGACCCCTTTAGTCAGAGCCTGGGGGGGGGGCAGCCACCTCGGCTTCAGCACCCCCTTGCCCCCGGGGGGAGGGGGGCTGGCACCACTCAAGTGTGAGGGCCTCTGCTTTCTGTCATCCCATCTATGTCTGGATTGTTTGACATTTTCAAATAAACTGCAAACTTTTTTGAAGGAAGGAAGGAAGGGGGGGAGGGTGACAGGCAGTGGAGGGAGGCAAGGGGGGAGGGGAAGGGAGGAAAGCAAGGTGCGGTGCTTACCCCTGCTAGAAGGCGGCCAGGGCTCTGTGGCTCAGAGGGCTGCAGTGTTGTGCCCCCTGCCCTGCCAATGACCGACCCCCCCTCCACCCCCACCTCCACCTCCACCCGTTCTGACTCTGCCTGCAGGGCTAGCTGGAGCCAAGGGAGGCGCTGACCATTGACCACTGACCCGGCCAGGGCCCCTCTGACACTGACGAGATCCAGGCTCCCTGGCTTTCTCAGGACCTCCTACCATGCCGCAGAGGACGCGCCCCGCCCTCCCATGACAGGGCCTGGCCCGCCCTAAGGGCCCTCCTGTCCTGGCCAGAATCCAGCACACAGGGCCTTAGAGACCTGGGCCACGAGGAGGGGAGGCAGAGACACCACTTAGCACTAAGTTGTCTCATTCATAATTCTACGAAGCCGAACCCCCGACTCCAAAGCTCCACTCCCGCATTTCATCCGACTGCAGACAGAGGGCAGCACTCCACACGCAAGGCAAGGCAGGACAGAGGCTAAACATGCACAGAAGCCCAGGTCCAGGCCCCAGGGCCTCCTGACCCGGTGGCTACAAACAGCCGGGCCTCCCAGCCAGGGGCTTGGAGGCCAGCCCCCCAGTGCCCAGCCGAGTCCAGGCTACAGGCAGAGGCCTGGCCACAGAGCGCATAGGCCGGCTGGGGAGACGGACCACAACGGGGCACTGCCCCCTGCAACCGGCCCTCTTGGGGCAGCTCAGATCCGGCCCAGTCTGGGCAAAGGCTGCAGAGCTGTGTGGAGAAGCCACGGCCACAGCGGCAGTCACTTGGGTGATGGGTCCCTGGGCGGTGCCGAGGGCTGGTGACGGGTGGTGGCTGTCACAGAGAGGGACACAAAGGCTTCAGGCTAAACAGTCAGACGCAGGCCTGCCCTGTGCACCACGAATTCCCAAGATAACAGCTTCCGCCAAAGATAAGGGATGGTCCTTTCCTGGGGCCAGGAACTGGGACAGCCCACTCCGGCTCTGGACTCAGGCCAGAACTAGAACTAGAAAGAGACGTTGTTGGCCGGGGCGCCAGGAGAAACCCGGCGCGGGCACACCCAGTCCCAGCCAGCCAGCCGGGCTGAGTGTGGCTGCCTCCAGGCCCGCCTTCCCTCCTGCAGTGGAGTGTCTGGGGCAGTAGGAAATGCTCCCCAGGGACGGTGGCCACCCACCATCCCAGCACCCTGAGCCCCAGTTCCCCTGAGGTCTGTGTCCTTCTCTCGGCTCCCACCTGTTTGCCTGAGGGCCCACGTGGTGTGCCTCAGAGAACAGAACCAGGGCAGACACCAGGGGCCTGAGTCCTGGCTGCTTGGAGAGGACGGGGGTGCGGCGGCGGCGGGCAGACACACTCGTGTCCTTGAGCGCCCCGCACGCTTCAGGGGTTCCTGGCTCTGCTTGCGCGTGTCCTGAGGCTCGGGGCTTCCCTGGGGTTGGGCATAGTGTGGAATTCCGCACCCCACGGCACCCCACCGTGTAGTCTGAGAACAAGTTCTTTCTCTGCTATTAATGCCGCAGCGGCACCCAGGGGCCCCGGAGTTCTACCTGGGGCACGAGGGGGGCGCACAGGCCCCTGCTGTACGGGGACTCTTCAGAAATGGGCTGGGATGGGCTCTGGGCACACCCTCCCCTGTCCCACGCAGAGAAAGCCCTGGGGTCTGGAACGGCACCAAGATGGCAGCTCAGGAAGCCAGCTGCCCGCCCTGCAGAGCCCAGGGGACACTCACAGCCCATGACTGATGTGCTGGCATTCTCCACGTTGTTTGGGAGGGAACCGTCAGCACATGTTACAAACACCACCTGGGTCAGCGGAGAGGCGACTGGGCCTTGGACACCCACGAGTGACCCTGGGGACGGCTGCCTCCCTGGGGTGCTGCCTCAGAGGCAAAGTGGACAGGACGCCACGTGGGGCTGTCCAGGGACATGAGCATTTGGCAGCTGCACAGGACAGGATGGGACGGAAGTTCCAGTGCTGACTGTACACGTCCGTCTCGGCCTCCAGGTGGAAAGATGGAGCAGAACGGAGAAATCGGCAGAATTTTCGTCAGACCACACGACATTTTACAGCCTCCTGGGAGAAGCTGAAGGAGGGATTTGAAGCTCGCTCCCATAAGGGGGCTGTTACCCAGCTGAAGCCTGAAGTGGTGACGGAGAAACACGCAGAGACCTCTGTCCACGTGTGAGTCTCTCCTGCGGTGACAAAGGAACACAGCGCCCAACAGGGTGGCCTGACCCGCCGGAACACACACGCGACCCCTGTCCCATGACTCGCGATGCAAGCACACGTCTCACCCGGAGCAGACAGCGCTGTGCACAGTGACCGTGAGGCAGGGACAGTCCCTTCCCTGAGTCACCTTTGCCACAGGAAGTGGAAACAGCCACCAACTTTTGTTTTCTACGCAAACCCCCAGCCCCTCACACGCAGTGGATTCTAAAAGGAGTCCGCCATTCAGAGCAGCCCAGTGGGCTGGGCGGGAGCATCCCGTGGCACTGAGTGGGCACCGGCAGGCCGGCAGCTCCCAACGGTGGCCCATGCCGGCCTCTGTGCCATGTGCCCGCCGCCCCGGGTCCCCTGGCTGCCACTGTGCACTTGACGGCTGTTCCTAAATCTCATCTTTCCAGATCCCTCGCTCAGGCAGTCACAGTGAGTTCCTCCAATGACGAGGGGGCCTCTCTTTAGGACGAAGACTGTCATATGGTCATCTCGGGGACGACAGCTGGCAGTGGGGGGGGTGTGTGGCAGATCTAAGAGAGCATTTTGGAAATGCTTGGGGGGGGGCTGTTGCGAGATGACAGTGATTGGAGGGGAGACTAATGGCATTTAGGGGCGAGGTGCGGCCTGCCAACCACCCTGCGCCGAGACAGGCTGAAGGCGGAGGTGCTTTCCCACAGGCTCCTCAAGCAGACAGAGAACCGCCGGTCACTTCCAGACCTGCGAACTGACCCCAGCTCACACACAAACCCAAAACACGTTCCGCACGGTCGTAAGGAGCACTGGCCGTCCCCGCAGGAAAGCCAGGGAAGAGCGCGCCTGGTCTGGCTCCGGGCCTTCCTAAGAGTTCGTCACGGTGTCGGGAGGCACACACGTGCTGCCTGGGCGTGTCCACGTCTGCGGCGACGGTGCTGGGCTCGGGTCCGAGCAGGCGCCTGATGACTGCGTCTGTCCTCTGGAACAGCACTGAGGTGTCGAAATCCACACCCCGGGGCTGCGATGCGCCTTCGTGCCGTTCGTTTCCAACGCTGCGGTGAAGCGTTCTATCGACCTGACACTGTGCCCGCTGGTGGACGTGAGGGCCGTGAGTTCCACGTCGGGCTCACAAGGGAGATGCTGAAGATGTGCTGCCACAGAACAGACAGGCCACCCTCGACCGATGTTACGGGGAGATTTGGAGGTCGCGGTGTCAGCCACTAGAGCTTAACTGGTTATTTAAAACGCTGTGTTTCCCCTGAAATCAACTCAGACGATTAAAAGTATCACAGACTTTTGGGATAGAACAGCAGCCTTTAAAAAAGACTTCAGCTCACCAGGCTGGTTGTGACTGAGCCATCGGCACCCCGTTCTCCGCTCCTGGGGGACCTCACGGAACAGTCCAAGAAGCCGTGGGTGCCACCTCTGTCTAGGCTGTGTCCTCTCGGCTTGGCCCTGAGCTTCTGCAGAGGGAGACTGTCCAGAAGGGGTCTCGAGACCTCGCCCCCAGCCTGGGCCCTGCCACTAACCGTGATGAGAGCTCGGGCAAACCGCGTCCTTCCTGAACATCAGCCCTCATTACGGGGGCAGGTGCCAGGCCCCGGCCCCGCCAGGGGCTGACGCGCTGTCTCCACACCAGGTGACAAGGACCCACGTGCTGAGTCAGTCAGCCTCTCTCCTGACGTTGCTTTCCAGAATAATAAACACCTTCAAAGTACCCTGCATGCCAAAATAACCAACTTACGTTAGCCAGGGTCAAAGTTTCTCACGTCACCTTATTGAGTGCAGCGACTCAGAACATTTACCCGCTCGAACTTCACGGCGCAGGCCTGCGGGCGAGTTAAGTGCGGCACGTGAACCTCCGTGCAAATACGTTCCTCCTCTGGGTGTTACCACGTTTTAAATTTTCTCCTGAGAGGAGTGAATGCCCACATTTCCTTCAACAGTTCCAACATGCTGGATCGACCAGCATGATGGCCGCCTGGAACCGTGCCTGTGGCTGACAGGTGACAGCAGCCTGGCTTACCCGGGAGGCTCTCCGGGGGACGTGGCCCCTGCAGCCAACACATCTGGGCTCCGCTCCCTTGGCTTTCCTGCCTCCACTCAGGGTCTCCCCTGCAAGCCCCGCCCCTTCAGGGTGCCAGAGCATCGAGGTGGCTCCTTCTCAGAGTCAGGCTGGCTCTCCGGCAGCACCACGTGCTCCTGTGTCAGGCAGGACACGACTACTGACCTCCTTCCCTGTGTCCGCGTGACAGCCCTGGAACCGGCCAGGGGAGACTCGGGTGCCATCCCTTCTCCCCTCCAGGGGCCTGTCTGTCTGGGTGGCGTGGGGCAGGGGCTCTACAGCACAGGGGACAAGGCTCGGCTACCCGGGGTCCCCATGTCACCTGACACTGACCGACAGGACGAATTAAGTAGGTACGCAAAATGGGAAAAAGAGAAATGCCCGCAGCTCTCCCGTTTCTAGTGCTCTCTCCCTTATTTAGGAAACTTGAGTCCACTGAGAGTTCTTTCCTTCTGAAAGGGTTTGAAAACTACCAGAAATAGAAATGAAACATTTATAAAATGAACACTTCTCAAGAGGCGTTCAGGGGCAAGGCCTTGCTTGGGTCTGAAGAGGCTGCCCAACTGAAATGAAACCCTCGGCACCACCCTGGGCTGTGAGGCCCGGGGCTGCAAGGAGAGGAGCTTCCGACAGCAGCTTCCGGCCCCGGAGCGCTGTCACCGTGGGGACCGTTGTCAGCGCCAGCTCCGAGTCCAAGGGCCCCACGGCCTGCTAGCTGTGTGCACTTGGGGAAGTGCTCGACCCTTCTGAGCCTCGGTTTCCTCTTTATCTGTAAGTGGGGGTAACCGAGCCCTCTCCTGAGATGCGGTGACGGCCAGGGTTGGGGAAGACGCCCACAGGAAGCACTGAAGAAGCTGACATGGGGTGGGGCGCTGGGTGATGGGAAACGCTACCCACTGTCACCGGTGCTGTAGCGGTGTGAACTCGGCTCAGGTTCGGGTTAAGAGCCGCAGAGGAGAGGGGCACTCGGAGGCACCCGCCAAGAGGACGTGCAGGGAGAGGCCAGGGCAGGGGTGGGGACAGCCCACTCCTCCTGCCCCCACCCCCCCACCCCAGGGCCCCATGCTCACAAGCCACAGGCACGAAAAAAGGCCAAGGATCAGAAATGACTCTGCTCTCACCAGCTCTATCACACAAACGTGTGAATGAAACATTTTGGCTAAAATTAAAAGGAAATGCTCATCACGGTAACTGAAAATAAATCATGTCTTTGCTACAAAGTAGTTGTTCTTTAAATTCAAAGGGAAACTGCTTTAAAGCTACCCAGTCGGGGCATTAAAGAGAGAGCCCTCTGAAGCTCCGCCCACTCACCCCGTGAATGAGCGAGCTCCGAACACACGCCAGTGCGGTGGGGTTCTTGCTTGTACACTCTTGGCTCATCTGTGCAGAAGTGTGGCTGGGGTTGGGGGTGGTCAAAACCGTGCTTTCACTTAGGAGAAAGAAGTTCATCTGGATGGTCCGAATAGTGAAAGTCTCTGTAAGTTCATTCCATGAAAATAAGCTTGTTTATTCAAGTAAGCAAACTAAGGTTGGGGAGGCTCGGAGCTGAAACAGCAGGGTAAACAGGAAGCGCTCTCCCGTCTGCCCACGGGCACCTGACAGCAGAGTGCCCCGGCTTCTCTCCGTAACAGGCCAGTAACGCACACCTTCTGGGCTCGGGGCCTCCAGCTCTCACAGGCGGACGGAGATTTTGGAAGCACTGGCCCATGAGTAACTAACTAGTCATCACGCTCCCTCTGCTGAGTCACACGGCCCGATCTCTCAGGGATAAGGCATGCCTCTTGAACATTGCCTTTTGAGGAGCAAACACAGGCACGTTGCGCCTGGCGGTTCTGCAGAAACGCGATAAGGCCTCACTGTAACAGGTAACAAACACTGCAATCAACTTGGACAGAAAAGAGCCCTGCACCTATAAATAGCTCGACTTCCTGTGCTCGGCGTAAGTGGCAGTTCAGACCACGGGGGGCTTACAGAATTTTCGCTACGGAGGCTTCCGCTCCGTGACATCAGCTCAGGCCGAACAGAAACTTACTCGGAAAGAAAAGGGAAATGCAGTCTGCATCTCTGCCCTGGCGGGGACGCTCTTATCAGGGCGAGAAAACACCTCACTGCGTGTTTTTACATCAACTGCTCAAGGAAATGACCGGTCTGAAACAAACCAGATGGTCCCGGGCTCAAAACCTCCAGCTGAGCGTCCTGCGAGCAGGGCCAGCTGCCTGAGCCCCGCCTTCATCCACGCCTTTGCGGTGCCCTTGACTCGGAGTCCCACCTGAGATGGGACCTGGAGACTGGGCCTGCACCCTACCCGGGCAGAGGGGCGGGCGGGACTGGTGTTTGCCACTTCGTGCCAGTCAGTATGTGGAAAGCAACCAGAGGTGACACAACGCATGTCACACGCGGTAAGTTACAAAAGTTAGATAAATGTGTGGTTTCTACACTGTCCTCCCCAACAGCTCCGGGGCTGCCGCTGAGGGTCATGGGGGGAGCCTGGGCTCCTGCTCTGATCCCGCTTTCCTTCCTGCCCAGCTGAGGCAGAGCTTGGTATTCCCAGTCCCTACTGCGAACCCTAGCTCTCCCCTGGCACTGCTGTGGCCCCCAGCCCTCCATCCCCACGGGAGACGCCTGTTTCCAGGGCAACAGGGTCCCTTCAAGCAGAACACAAGTGACACAGACCAGTGTGAAATGCCCGGTGGTTGCCCTGCATCCACCAGGGTGGCCATGGAGTGACACTCTTCCATGGCACCCTACCTCCGGCTGTCCCCCCAGCTGGCCACTGAGCATGCTTCCTTCCAAAGACACCACTCCCCTCATGAAACAGGGACCGGCTTAACTTCGGTCCCCGGCTCTCACTCCAAAAGAGGTTTTGCTATTACTTATTACAAAAAAAGCCTCCTACAGGTTCACAATTTCGTACTGGAAATCCTGGGACCTGGTATGTTTCAGAATTCAACAGCTTCGTGCTTTAGAAAGGTGTTAGGGTGCACCCACCATGCACCCTGCAACAGCCCCTCTTCCCGTCCCCGAGCTGGGCCGCAGGCAGTGTATGAGGAAGCACACCGAGAGGTGAAGGCTGTAGGCAGCTTCCGCCTGCCAGGGCAGGTCTCGCTGCCCCATGAATTCTGCCACAAACTCACCACACACACACACACACAAAGAAAGCAACAACTTTTGGTTTTCCGAGCTTCCTGGATCCTAGAATTGGCAGGGCAGCAATTTTCAACCCTTTTCATCTCAGGGCACACGTAAACCAATCACTAAAATTCTGCAGCAAACCAAAAACAGACATGATGTTTTTTGCTGACAAAAAGTAAGTATAGTTTTGATTCGTCCACACCCAGCAGCTACTGTTGTGTGAGCTGATGTCATTTTTTAATTTGACAATCTAAGGGAAAAGGGGCCAGTGCCCCTGACCAAGCAGTCAGGTATCACACGTTGGGAAAGTTCTTGTGGCACACAGGTGGAAACTGCTGGATTAGGGGATGGGGTGTGTGGGGGGGGCAGTGCTGATGGTGCACTGTCTCAATCAGAACCGGGTCCAGACTCCCCCTCCCCAAATTCCACGAGGCACGCACGTCCACCAGACCCCATCCAAGGGTTAAGGGGACCCCGCAGCCCCGTCCTGGGAGCCAGGTGTTATTTCTGCTCTTCTCTCTGGCACACTTTCCTCCCTTCCTCTCGTCCTTGTTCTCCGTGTGTAGGCTTTTCTTCTTCAGAAAGTCCCCGCCCAGAGTTCCTTCCTCGGAGCTCGGTCTTGCCCAGGACTAGCGTGGCCCTGCTCTGGCCATTTACGGCTGCCCCTGGGGAACAGCACAGACTCCTTCCGCAGCCTCTGCCCTCCCTCCAACCAGGGCCCGGCAAACCACTGAGGCTGCGGGGTTGGAACCGGCTCCAAAGGCCGGGGCGAGGCTGGAGGTGAGGTCTCACAGGCAGAACACCAGCGTAGGCATTAACGTCCTGCCCGACAGCCCCAGCAAAGTGCGAGCT
Source organism: Macrotus californicus (assembly GCA_007922815.1). Taxonomy (NCBI): domain Eukaryota; kingdom Metazoa; phylum Chordata; class Mammalia; order Chiroptera; family Phyllostomidae; genus Macrotus; species Macrotus californicus. The sequence continues at coordinate 208,221 of VMDR010000277.1, read as the reverse complement.
CATCACAGCCCATTCCTCCACCTCTCTCTGGTGTCCACCTCCTGCTAAGCTCCTCCAAGGTCAGGCAGTCTCTTCACTGGGATCTCCCCAGACACCCAGCAGGTGGTCACTAACTCCCACCTGGTGAAGGAGTGATAGTTTGGGGATCCCACTTTTATCACCTTCCCACAAAGGCCCAGTGAAGTGGAAATCGGGCTCTCTGGAGTGCTCACTTCACAAAGTGTTTCTTTTCCCAAGTGCGCCTTTTCGCCTTAAACATTCCCATCGATCAACCACAAGCCGCATGACAACGGGTAATGACAAAGCCCCCCCCACCCCCTGCCAGTTTTAACCAAACTACCCCAAGACCATGGGTGTTAAGCCGGGTAACTGAAATCCTACAGGATCCTGTCCGACCCAGAAGGCCCCAGGAGACCAGCGGAAGTCTATTTGGAGACTGGGGTCCTTGGGGGAGGTGGAGAAGTTGGCTCAGTGCCCAGTGATCCAAAGGTCCCGCGCAGAAGTGTTCCGAGCCACCCGCCACATGCTGCCAGCCTCAGGCTGAGGCCCTGGCTCTGGGCGCCAGCTCCTCCTAGGCGCTGTCTTTTGTAAAACACCAAACTAACAGGTCCCTCTAAGACTCCAGACAACGCGCAGGTCTCAGACCTCGGAGGCCCAGGCACCCAGACGCGCAGGGACGGTCACAGGCAGACGGGAGCGGCCCTGGTCCTTTTCGCCCTGGGAGGGGCGGCGTTCTGCGCAGGGGGTCAGCGCGCACGGAGCCGCGAACCGAACGGAGAGTAGGACCCCTCCCACCCGCACATCCTCGCGTGGGGACGTTCATTTAAGGGGGCCCTGGCCATGTGGAGCCCATCCCACACCTCGCCAGGCACGGACGCCTGCGGCCGAAGGTGCCCACCGCCCTGGACCTTGGAACGCCAAGAAGGACCAAACGCTCGCCGTCAGCACCGAAGTCCCTGGGTTCTCCTCTTACCAGCCTCTGAGCTTCTGGACTCAGGCAGTCTATTTCCTTGTTCTGCGTGGCCGCGGGGTTGGTCATGCTGCCGGCTGCCAGTCCACCTCCTCGCACAGCCAGGCCGGAACCTCGGGGGGCGCCGGGTGCTCAGTCCGCGGGCTCAGGCTCTCAGCGCAGCCGCATCCCCCGCGCGGCGGATTCCGGTTCAGGGGCAGGCCCGCGACAGCACCGGACTCGCCCTTCCCCAGGCGGAGGCGCGCTCCCCGCTTCCCGGCTCGGGCGCGGCCCAGGGGCGTGGCACAGGTGGCCCCAGCCCTCGCGGCGCGGAGGGGGCCCGGCGGGCAGAGGAGCGCCTCTCCGCTTCGCGCCCCGCCCGAGGCCCCTCCCACCCATAGCCCCCGCCCCAGACCCCGCCCCGCCCCAGGGACCCGCCCCCCCGCCTGGTCCTCTGCGCGAGCTCCCTCTGCGCGGTTATTAATCACCGCCCAGCCCCCTCCGGTCCCACCGGAAAGCGGCGGGAAAGCAGACCCCAGCCGACCCCGCCCAGAGGCGCGGGAGGGAACCGGAGGCCGGAGGCCGGCAGGGGCGGGGGCGGCCTGCTGGGGGCGGGGCCTGCGTGGGGGCGCGGCGAGCGCCTTTTCTAGCCCCCCGCCCCCCGGCTCCCGCCGCTGCAGCCGAGCAGCGTCCGCGGAACTCCGGCGGCGTGAGCTTGGGCGGACCAGGCAACCGCGGCCGCGCCCAGCAGCACCTGCCGGCCGGGGGACGCCCGTTAGCGCGCCACCCCGAGAAGGGACCGGCTTCCAGGACGACACGAGTGCGCGGCCCAGGCGGTGGGAACAAGCATCCGAGGCCGGGGCGCCCCCGCCCGCCTCCCCGTCAGAATCCCGGCGCAGCAGGAACGCGGTTGCCAGCGGTTCGGCGCGGATCCGGCGGCTCGCGGCCGGGCCGCACCGTCCAGGGTCCGGCCGGGGGGGTGTTCGGGGCACGGGCCGAGCAGGCAGGCCGCGGGGTGGAGCCGTTCCGGCGCAGGGAAAGGGACCCAACTTCCCCGCACGCGCCTCCTCCAGCCACAGGACGCTCGCCGCGCGTTCTTTAAAAGTCCTGCCCGCAAAGCAACCGAACGTCTCCTGACCTCGCTAGGGCCGGGCAGCAGCCGCAGAGTGACATTGTGGCATTCGTCAGAGCATCAACCTGTTCTCGCCAGGCCGGGGGGGTCGTGTCGACCGCTCTCAGCCCACGCCCTGGGGACACGTTTTCGGAGGCTCATTGCACCTGCCTCCAAGGGGAGGTTTCAACGGAACCGCTGGGCCTAATTCTTCGCAAAGGTTGCTCCCACAGGAGTCTTGAGAGACCGCAAATTCACATACACGTTTTCAATGTTACCGCTCCCTCCTATTTCCCACTCCCTGCCGTAACCTAGCTCCCGGTAACCTGTTAGTGCATGACCTGCCCACTGTGGACTCGGCCCTTTCCCACGGGCTGGGGGGAGGGGGCTGGGGAAGGCAGGGCCCAGAGCAGAGGGGTCTCTGGGGGACCGAGGGTCTGACCCAGGAGACAGCAGGTGAGAAAAGGGGGGGCGACAGAAAAGAGGTGGAGTAAAGGGTTAGAGCAGGTGAGTGCCAAGCTCTGATGGACAGCAGCCACAGGCCCACAGAAACCCATGTCAGGGATCGAAATGCCTCTCAATACCTTGTTTTCTTGCCGTGGCACTTTTTGAATGTGTTCATGAACTACAATTCTCAGTTTTAGGAAATTCAGTGAATTGCGGAAAATAATTTTAAACTGTTCTACATGACCAAATGTAGGGCTTAGGGAATTTACCATGGAAAGCAATGACAATTTTCACAGCAGTAACAGCTTCGCAGATGAGAATGACGGCCAAGTAACAAAGCGGCTTCTTGGAGACTTCGGTTCGAATATTCCCACCCAGGCGGGCAAATTCTGGAGCTGCGTGCCGCCCAAACCCTGCGGCCACATCTCCCAGGGCCCCATCTGCCGCGGTTATTAATCACCACCCGACCCCCGGGCAGGGGAGCAGGTCCCATTTACGTGCCTGTCTCCGAGGCTGAGCTGGAAAGCACCTGCATTGCATTCTCCCCAGCCCCCAGGCGGCCCTGCCCTCTCCTCATAGTTATCAGCTGCCTGAGGACCAGGGAGGGAAGTGGTTAAGTGAGCTCTGCCCGAAGCCATCTGGTCCGGTGCCTGGTTCTGACACTTACTGGGGGATCCTGAGCAAGTCACCTTGCCCTGTCTGTGTCTGGAGTCTCATCTGAAACACGCCAGTGGTGGTAGTGCCCCCGGGGCACGGAGGGCCGAAGACACGGCACGGGCACGCAGACCTGCGATCCCGGTGAACCCTCGAACCAACACCTGCCCTGCCGCCTCTGAGCCCACACCCTTCCCTCTGCTCCCAGCAAGTCCCCACCCCACACGCCCAGGCCTTCCTGCCCACAGCAGGAAGGATGCTGGCAATGATGGTTACAATGGGATGGCCTGGACAGACTGGGCAGCCTAGGAAGAAATGCAAACCCAGAGAGCCCCACAAAAGCTGGCAGAGGGAGCCAAGCAGCTGCAGAAGCCAAGGGTGCAAGAGCAGAGCCACTAGCTGAGCGAGTTCAGCGCCAGGAGCGAGCCAACCGTGCCAGCCGCAGGTGCACCCGAGCCCTTGTCCCGCTGGGTGGCGGCCTGTTGGAGGGACCTGCAGTTCTATCTAACATGCTTCCAGCCCAGCGACTTCCAGCCTTTCCATCTCCGGCACACACAAATTACCAAAACTCTGGCACACCAAAAACATATTTTTTGCTGATCTGACAAAAAAATAAGTATCATTTTGAGTCATTCACACCGGGCTGCTGTTGCTGTGTTGGCTGTTGCCATTTTTTAATTTGGCGAACCAAGGGAGAAAGAGGTCAGTGCCCCCGACTGAATAGTTGGGTGTGGCACAATTCGAAAGTTCCTGTGGATGCCAGTGGGGGGCGCTGCTGTAGACGGGGCGTTTCAGCCCAGCGGCCCCGGTGCTGTGGCCGGGTCTCAGCCCACAGGCCCAGGGCCGGCTGCTGTGCGTGGGGCGCTGAGTTCGCGCTGCTTAATGCTGTGCCGTAGCCCCCAGGCCTGAGAGCAGAGTGCGGAGGGCCCGGCTGCCTTCTGCTCACGTTGGTGTAAGCAGCTCTCTCAGGAAAAGGGTCCCGTATGGGAGTCTTTTAGTTTTCTTTTTTTGCTGAGGGCAAGGCCACTGTGACGATGACTACCGGGTGGCTGGGGGAGCCTACACGCTTGGTCTGTGGAAAGTCCTCTGAGAAGCCAAAGGAAGGGGTGTGGCTGTGTGAACAGACTGGGAAAGGGGAAAGGGAGGGGGCACAAGATGTTCATCTCGGTGCTCACAGCTCCGAGGCGGCTGTGCAGAGTAACACCGACCCTCCACCTTGAAGAAGACAGAAGGAAAGCCACCTGAGAGTATCCGGTGAGGAGAAACCAGACGGGAAGCCCCCGGTTTCCATCCTCAGGACGGTTGGCAGAAGGAGCCCAGGGCACTGTCGCCTGCTCAGAGCAGCATGGCGGGGTGGGTGGGACGACCCGGGGCAGGGCAGGGGCTCAGAGAGAGGGTGACCATCCACCTGAACTGAGCCAGCCAGGGCCCAGGGTCCTGATATAAACATATATAAGGACATATGTAAGAACCCCGTGAGGTCAATGACACAGGTCCTTTCGGTCGGAACGCCACTTCTGATAGGTTGACTCTGAATTTCCAGCCTCTTCCAGGCTGCCGGGCGGTGAATGAGCCATAAATGGGGAGTCCCTACTGAAGGTCAGAACTCTGTGCCGAGGGGGGCCTGAGGTTCTGGGAGAGCTGACTGTCTTGGGCACCCCTAAATGCCCTCATGCTGTGCCGCTCAACCAAAGCGAAATGTCCCAAATTAAAAAAAAAAAAGCAGTTCTCTGACGTACGATATGATTTTATGCAGAAACTCACTTTCTTTCTCAAGAAAGGAACAAGAGGTAAACAGAATGGCCTGATTTTGTTTTAGGAACAGGAAAATCCCAGCTAACCAGCAGACGGCGGGGCACGTCACCAGTGTGGGGCCACACCCGAGCTCGGCTGCTCGTCTCCACGGTGCTGCTCGGTTGCCAGGTTCACCAGCCTCGCCTCCTGCTGCGGTTTGGCTCTTGGCACTGCAGCCACAGAGACGGGCCCTTCCGGAAGCGCTCACGTAGAGCAGAAGGCAGCCGGGGGCAGGGCAGAGCGGCTCCCACCGGCCTCCCCATCACTCAGAGAAGTGCCACGAAACCATTCTTCTAAGTCACAGCCGTGACGTGTTGTCCATGAGTCACTAGCCATGTCGATGAGGGCAGAATAAACTCCTCTATGTTACTTCTGCAAACAGAAGTACTATTGTTGCTTTTTGTGGATCCTTCTGACTGATATCAAAAACACTCCATATTAGAAAGGTGTTCATGACATAATCACCCAGATTTGCATGCTTCTGGCTCACGAAGTGTTTCGCACACACAGAGATGCCCACAGAAGGTGTGTAAGTTGTCCACACAGACAGGTTGCGTGTCAAAGAGTGAAGGCAGGCTTTAACCGAAATCCCCTCGAAAAGTCTTAAGTGCTGAGCATCCAGGGAAGGGCCTGACAGAGTTGTCCCTCCCCCCACCCAGCCAGCCGGGGGTCCTCACTGGGAACAGTCAACAGACAGGCTTGGGAGTGTCCTCAGCCATCTCCCTGGGCTCAGCCTGGACCGGGGGCACTGGCGAAGCCGTGCACACGCCCAGGAGGACTCGGGCCACTGACAGGGGCACCAGATGGGGGAACCAGCTCCTGCCTGCCATCGGCAGAGAAAGCTGTACCCCATGGTCAGCCGGCCCAGCTCAGGGCCACAGTGAACTTGACCTTCAGGCCAGGATCCCGACTGCCTACAGTGGACAGAGCATCCGGGAGTGAGATGCTGCAAAGCAACAGTGAGCTTGCTTCCAGCATGAGACAGCTCCTGCTCATTGAGCACACCGCGGTGCCGGGGTGTCACCCGTGCATCATCCTGCGGCTCCCCATGACCCCATGCTCCCTCTGCCCTCCTCCTAGACGGCGAGGGGGCTCTCCCGGCATGGGGGCACGTTCTTACCACTCCATAAATGATGATGGATGCATGTTTCTCCTAATAAAATGAGGACTTTGATAGGTCATCATGAACCCTCATTGATCTCAAATGTTTCATATTCTGTAGCAATTTAGAATGGAAACTCTCTTTTAAAAGCAGCACATCACCCTGGCTGGTGTGGCTCAGCGGACTGAGTACTGGCCTGCAAACTCAAAGCATCACTGGTTCAATTCCCAGTCAGGGCACCCCAGTCAGGGCACATGCCTGATTGCAGGCCAAGTCCCCAGTTGAGGGCGTGTGAGAGGCAACCACACATCAATGGTTCTCTCCCTCTCTTCCCCTCTCTAAAAAAATAAGTAAATAAAATCTTTAAAAGTGGCACATCTTTAGGAATTAGTATTATTAGTTTTGCTAACTGCCCAGCACCCAGCAATTTACCACCTTCTTTTTGATCTCCTGGAGTTTGCCCCCCTCAGGGTGAAATCTGACACACACCCTAAAAGAGTTTCTAACGCATTCTCCTCTGGAATTAAGTTCATCGCCAGAGTGTCCAGGAATGAGTCCACAGCAGCCCTGGGGATCAGAGGCACCCCTGGCCCACCCGCCCCCCAGCACTGGCGGGCCTTGAGGCCGGAGCAGGGAGAGCACAGGGACAGCCCCCATGTGGTGTCACCCAGGAATGGCGTCCCTAGGAAAACCAATTCCATTTTTCATGGACACAACACACTGCAAATGTCCACTGGTTACTTTCTGAGACCATCGAGAACAACACAGCCGCCACCTGTATCCCGTTTTGCATGTCCCGGTCTACAGAACACTCAGAAAAGTCCCCCAAGGCAACCCTCGTTCAGAGAAAAGCTCTGTGCTGCCAGAAGAACCCATTTAAAATGCTTCGATCGGAACAGCGACTTGGGAAGGTGGCTTTAGTCTCAACACCCGTACCCCCCAGCCAACAGAGCGCCCCACCGACGAGCGATGAACGGGAGCAGAAAAGGGTGAGTGAACAGCGAAAGCAACGTTTTTTCCCCAGATCTTCACCCTCCTACTTCACTGTGGCCTCAGGGTCCCACCTCCGAGGAGAGTGACGCTGCAGGGAAGACCCAGGTTCCCGACAGTCACATCTATGAAACGCACTTCCCTGGCTAGCCAGAAGTCCAGAAACCAACCAGTGTGCTGATGTGACTGACAAATGTCTCTCCTAGAAAGGAAACGGGGGCCCTGGCTGGTGTGGCTTGGGTGGTTGGAGCAGGCCCAGGTTTCAGGTCAGGGTGCGTACAAGAGGCAACCAATCAACATCTGTCTGTCTGTCTGTCTGTCTCTCATCCTCTTCCTCACTCTCTGGAATCAATCAATATATATCCTTGGGTGAGGACACAGGGCTTTATTATCCGAACTTAAACAGCCCCCACAGCCCCCAGGGAGGCACTCAGGGTGAGTTCAGAGGCTTGAAGAGACCGGCGCTCTCGCTGAGCAGCGCGACTTCAGCTGCCTTAGGGACAGAGACAGTGGGAGGGAGCCACCTTCCCTCCGAAGGTGCAGACACCTCACAGCAGCGCTGCTACCTATAGTGACCTTTCTAAGAGAAGGAATTCCTCTAAAGGAAGAGAGGTCTGTGGCTCACTTCAGCAGAGCGCCCGCACCCGCGTCTCGGGGTCCCCCTCTGCACTTGGCCCCGAAACAGAGTTCAAAGGACAGCCGTCCACCACCCGAGTCCGGGCCACCAGCGCCTTCCTCACCATCAGTTTGCCCGAACAAACTGATGTCTTTGCAGAAGACATTGACACAGAACACAGAACACTCACCTCTGAACAGTGATGATTTCGGATGGCCGTCAAGGGAAGTGTGAGGACGGGCAAAGGACAGCCGCCTGGAGAGATGTGTTTGGCCTGCGAGTAGAAATTCTGGAATAACTGGAGATCAAATAGCCACTCCTGACCACGTCATCCCGGAGGACCCGCAGAAAGGTCAATTACAGGCACGGTATAGCCGCCCTCACCTCTCTGGGCAGCTTTCCCGCCTTTGATTGGCGCAGGGCGCGGCCCCGAGCCCGAGACAGCTTTCCAAAGGCTTCTCCTGAGCCAGGGGTTCGACCTTAGATACGCAGACGGCACAGGCCTTCACCTGGGGCACCCACCTTGAAGGAGGAGGTCGACTCACGAGCTGGTGCAGGTAAGTCACGCGATCTGCAGCCAGACCAGCCCAGAGCTCGTGGCCAAGGTGGGAACACCCCAGCACGTGACCTAACCTCACTGGCCCCCTTTTTCGTCCCATAAGACCTCCAGGCCCTGTGGTTCCTGTGGTCAGGCAGGGCGCCCCACCCTCAGGGACAGCGGGCCCCCAGGGTGGGGATGGAGCCGAGGTTCAGGGCCTGCACAGCCATGCCAAGACCACAGTGGGCTGGAAGGAAGAGCTCGGTCAGCGACGAGGTCGGAGACCTGATGGCAGGAGGCCACCCACCTGCGTGGCCCCCACAGGGAAGGCGAGGACTGAACAGAAAGCCCTCCCAGCGCGGAAGCGGGGATTCAGGAGAAAACCTGCTGGGAGCCCCCTGCTCTGACACATCTTAGTCTGCTGTTCAGGGCACTCCCCGGCCCTCCTCCAGCTTCCTGTGCGAGACGGGCAGACACAGCTACCAGACAGGACGGCAGGTGACGACGGGAGCCCCCACCGGCATGAGACGCCGTGTGGGTTATTCTAAAGTACAGGGGACTTTTCCTGCAAACAAGGGGCTCTGGGGTTCGTCTACACACAGGTTTGGGGAGGCCGGGGGCAGCCTGGCGTCACTTAATTAGCTTGGGTGAGGTTTCCAGCTTTCATCAGCATTTCGGGCCCTCACGAGCTTCGCCCTCTCCTGGGCGGCTGCCTACCTCCAAGCCCATAATTTTGGCTTTGCCTCTTTGCTACTCCCAACGCCAAGCTTTTGGTGTCCGTGTGCTCAACGTGGTGCCCGTGATCACGGAAAACCTACTTCCAGACCAGGACGGGAAGGAATCGTGAGGCAGAGAAGAGCCGCTCTGTTTACGCGAGGGCCTTGGGGAGCTGCACTGCTTTCCGGAACTCTCTGAGGTCTTGTCGGATGTTTAAAAACAAACCAACAAACAAACAAAGAATACTCAGGGGAAGGAGCTTGAACTTGACTCAGGAAGCAGGAAGGGACCCACTGGAAGTATGTGAACAAGGAGGTGAACACTTGGGGTGCGCAGAGAATCTGCGGGTTCCCGGAAAGGTTGAAAATCTCGCTCACGACCCTTTTCCGAAACCTTCCTGGGTGGTCGCACTGTTCATGCTTCCAGATGAACTTTAGGGTTTACTTGGTGAACTTTAAACCACCCTCTCCTCTCCTCTGAGCTGGGATTTTATTTGAGTTACATTGTATTTATAAATTACTTGTGGATCAATTAACATCTTTTCAACAGGGAGCCTTCTCATTCAGAAACAAGGTAGCTCTGTCTCCATTTTTAGATCTGATATGTCCTTCAGTATGTTGTTATACTTTTCCTTGTTTTTTTAAAGGTTTTATTTATTTATTTTTAGAGAGAGGGGGAGGGAGGGAGAAAGGGGGAGAGAAACATCAACGTGTGGTTGCCCCTCGCACGTCCCCTACTGGGGACCAGGGCATGTGTCCTGACTGGGAATGGAACTGGTGACCTTTTGGTTCATGGGCCGGTGCTCAGTCCACTGAGCCACACCAGCCAGGGCTATTATACTTTTCTTCATATAGGTCCTGCTTATTTCTTCTTTTTATTTTAATGTAAGAAAATGCTTTATATATATATATTTTTTAATTTTTCAGTTACAGTTGACATACAATATTGTATTACTTTCAGGGGGGTCTTACTTCTTTATTCCTAAATTTTACTTTGAATGGGATCTTGCCATTTTGCTGTTATTTTTAAAAACCATCATCGCGGGACACGGGAACGCTCTGGGGTTTTGTCGATGTCGTTATAAACTGTTTCGCCAAACTCTCAGTTCGAGGCCGATTTTCTGGCTTAGACGTAGAGACAGGATCTGCAGCGGTCACACGTTTCACCTGCCCCTTCGCAGTAGCAAGTGCCGGTTCTCTCTCTCGGCCGAGCCCCAGGATCCCCCTTATTGCAACGTTACAGGGGCCCTGGCCGGCCCGTGACCAGGGAGCCAGGGAAGACACAGCAGCTCTGCGGTCAGTGTCTGCGCTGTCACAGCACAGGACTGGACGGGACTTGCTGTCAGGACACAAACATGGCCTGCAGGGAGGGTCTCCTGTCAGTCACCTGGCAGGCACCTGGGAGGAAACCAATTAAGAGTCCCAGAACAAGAGACTCTTTGACCAACGGAAGACAAACAGGCACAGAGGCCTGGGGAGGGCGGGGGCTGACGTCCTGGACGTTAGCAGTGGCTGCCAGCGTCGGCTGACTGTTTTCCGCAGGGAAGGGTGCCGCAGGAGCACACTGGCTCGGGCCGGGGCCAGCCCAGGCACGCCTGAAACTGGCTGTTGGCCTTGAACAAGCTGCACACCCTCCCCTGCCTCAGTGTCCTCCTCTGAAAGCAGGAGTGATCATGGTACTTAGCTCACAGGGTTTGTGAGGGTGGAAGTGAGAGATTACTCGTGATCATGTTTAAATGCATAACACGCCGTCAGTGCCGCGGAGGTGCTTGGTCTGCGCGTTGCACGTTCTTACGAAATAGGTCAAGGAGTCTTTAATCTGCTCTAACGTGTCCAGTCATCGTTTACGAAGAGACAGGGGGGTTCACTTTTGTCCTAGACCAACGGCCCCTCCCTATCTGCCTTCCTGCCCCGCCCCTGGAGGCCGCCTGTGACCCGCCCTCTCCGCAGCCCAGAACCCACAGCCAGCCCCGTGCACCCGGGTGCAGACCGACAGCCGACGCACACCGGCCGCGTTCTAAGTCCTGGGGTTCTAGTAGGAGTGGTCACGTTTCTCTCCAGTACGAGAGACCCGGGCTCTGCGACTCCTGCTCTCGTCCAGGCCCCCAGCCACTTCCTGGCTGAGTTATGACCTAGATGGCTGGACTTGAACTTCTCCAGCCAGACAAGGAGGCATTGGGCAAGGGGAGCACATGAACTTCCCCTCTGGGGTGACGGGACTCTCCTAGGGCATAGGTTTTTGCAAAAGAAGAAATTTTCTGCCCACAGTGAAGCAACTAAGACACTGTCACAAAGACAAAAATATTCAAAGCTTTGAGCGCTGATATTCTATGATCATTGAAAATGTCTGTCCTATGCCTGGGATAAAGTATAGTAGAAGAAACTCTACCTTTTAACATCTTTATCTCGGGAAGACAGCAAAGGGGTGCAGACAGAGAGAAACAAACAGGAGGAATCAGAGAGAAACATTTATCTTGGGGACGGGGTGGGGGTGGGGGTGGGGGTGGCCACACTCCAGCGGCTGCCCCCTGCTGGCCACAGCTACGCATTTCCAAGGGGCCTAATGCTGGAGGCCTCCTGCTGGCTTCCGAGTACCAGGTGACCAACACGATGATTAAAAAGGGGCGTTAGCCCCCGTTTTGGTATGCTAATCCACATTAACATTTCCAATTACTACTATTAAATAGCAGACCCAATTTAGTGTTTTATAAGTGGAAGGGACCCAGGTGTCCATGGACAGAGGGGCAGGTGAACACACTGCGGTCTCTTCACACAAGGGACCATTTGGGGCCCTAACAAAGGCAGGAAGTTCTGACACATGTCACAATGTGGGAGAGACCTCGACACATGTGCAGTGAAAAGGGGGAAGTGGAAGAAGCCAGACACAGAAGGACAAAGACGGCATGGTCCCACGTTCACCAGATACCGAGCACTGCCGAGTTTAGAGAGGCAGCCGGCAGAAGGGCGGGGCTGGGGGCTGGAGCGGGGTGGGGAGTGTCCTTGGAGATGGGGTTTGGGAATGTCCTTGGAGACGGAGTTTGGGAAGACGGGCAGAACTACGGACTGGCCGGCGGGGACGGCTGTGCACCACCGTGAATGTCCTGAACGCCACGGAAGTGCACATTTATTCAAAAGTGGGCAAGAGGGCGAACTCTCGGTTACGTGCGTGTTACCACAAGTTAAAAAACACCCGACTCTTTTGTTTATGCGAGGCCACAGGAGGAGGAAGAGGAGAGCCCGCGGGGAGTTTTCCCCAGAAAAGAGAAGCGAGGAGGTGGTAGCTTCGACAGTCTCCGTGAGAAGTCGGCCCCACGACGGGACCAGAGAGTCGGGGTGGAAAGAAATCTCCAGGGAACTTGGCCAGAGCAGAGCGCACCTCTGCTGAAAAACCAGCTCGCTGCCACAAGTTCTCCGTGCTGGGAATTCACAGAAACGGGCCGACTAGAGCCGGCCTCCAGGGCTTCTCAGACATCATCGGAAAAGCAAGCAGGTGGGCTGGCAATAGGGCAGCCTTTGTGGGCAGTGGCTCGTTTAATTTTTAAAAAGAAAGAAGAAAGGGAAGGCGGGCAGGCATCCGGCAAACACTGTGTGTGCAGAGGCCGTGCATTTAAGTTACTTCACGGGGAACTTTTACTGGAAAAGCAACATGCCATAGTAAAGAGGCACGTTAGCCAAATTCACGAAGGCGGAAAGTAGAAAGGCAGGTGCGGGGGCTGGGGCGGCGGCGGGGACGGAGACTTGCTGGGTATCTGGGCAGAGCTTCGATCTGAGAAGACGGGAAAGTTCTAGGCGTGATGGTGATGATGGCCGCACAACAACGGGAACGCGGGAAAGCACTTAGTGTGCGCCTGGAGGTGGTTAAACGGCAGCTTCAATCTTCTGTCTGTTTTACCACCACACAGAAATACGTGATTTTAAAAGTCTTCCATCCTGAGAAAGCGGCCAGGCCAACCCTGGGATGCCAACTTCATGGCACCGCGCCCCCCTGTGAAGATGGCGCTTACAGTGAGCACACAAGAGAATGGAGATGCTTGTGATGACGCTGAGTGGACGCGAGTGATCATCTACGAGTGATCATCTATGTCCCCCGATAGTGCCTGTGAAGAAACACCAACAGCCAGGATGCTAAGGGAGTCCGTCAGAACGGAGCCGTGCTGTCTTCACGTCGCAAGGAGGTCACAGATAAAGCCATTTTTCCTTCCATCTTCCAGTGTTTTCTGATGAGCACGCACGACGTTCACAGGGAAGATAACACGGAGCTCACTGCCCTCCCTCCGTGTGTTTGGCAAGAAAGGGAGGAAGATCAGAGAACAGTCCCCTCTGTGCCATGCGCTCCTGGAGGCTTCGAAAGCTGGCCCGGGGGACTGCAGTTAGTTGGGTGACCACTCTGAGCCCTCCCGACTTCTGCAGGATGGGAGTGCCCGGCAGGCTGGGGGACCCTGCGGCCAGTCTCAGAATAGCGTCTTTAAGTGCTTATGACCAAGTATACGAGGTTACGAAGGAAACAGGTCATTTTGAAATACACTATCAAAATACACTAAATTGCGATACACTGTATCGATCAGAGCAGGAAAAACAGACATTGCACCAGTTACGTTAACGGAAGTAGCTGAACACAGGGACCTGCTAAACGGGTTGGGTGACTGAGGAGGCAACGGGGACTCGGGTGACACCGGGGCAGCAAGTTCAGGAACAGCTAGGGCTGGGTTGTTGTACCCGAGGGGGGCTGGTGGGGGTAGGGGTGGGTGGGGGTTCAGAAGCTCTGACAGGCTCCACGATGGTGGTGGTTTCCGAGCGCGTAGAAAACACTAGAAACAGAAGCAGCTGCAGCTGCCAGGGTGAAGAGCCCAGCTGGGACAGAGCTCCCAGAAACAGGAAGCAGGCTGGGAGGGGCAGGCTCTTTCTCCGGCTCCCCTCCGGCCTCCCCTGTGACCCTCGCAGGCAAGAGGCAGTGTCCCCGGCTTGGCGGGCACCTCAGGGCAGGTAAGAAGGGAGGGTCTAGAGAGGCGCCAGCTTCCAGCCAGCACACGCATGGGCCTCTTTATCCGCATCAGTGACAAGGGTGACACCGATGCAGTGGGTTCCCATTGGCCAGCAACGGCTACCAAGTGTCATGAATATCCCCAGGACGTCTATCGGTGACAGAGTCACACACGCACTGATACCACAGCAGTGTCTGGCCCACGTTCGTGACTGGTGATAATGCTGTTGTTGTTTTTTTCTCTCCAAGTTCAGGGAGCACTTGAGATGTAACCGAGGCCCCGCCTTTGTCCACACCTCTCATTTAGCCGACGTACCAGCTCCTGTTGCGTGTCATGGGTTGTGTGTGACCGCCACGGAAAACAGGGAGCACACACCCCTGCCCTCACATCCCCATACTCATGGTGGTGGGGGAGCCAGGTTGGGGGACATACTCGGACCCCTGGGTGGCCGTGAGAGCTCCCTGGGGTCCATCAGTCCCACCACTGTGACCGTGATTTACGTGTCCCTGAGCACCAGGGCTGTATTTCCAAAATCCTGACTTCTCCAAGCCTCAGCCCACCCGCCAGCTGGGCTTCTCTGCCTGGAATCCCCAAAGGCGTCTCCGACTCCACGAATCCAGACAGACCCCTGCCGCGCCAGAGTCTTCTTCCTGCATTTCCTCCTAGGGCTTATTCAACATCTGCACCTCCTCTCCGTCACCTGTAAGGGGCGACCCTCATGAGAACCTGGGGTGGCTTTGTAAAGGATTCAATGAGGCGACACCGTGGGGTGCACAGCACAGGGCCCAGCGCCTCCCCTTTGGCTCCCTGTCCACTTGACGTCCTCTCTTAGTCTCCGCTCAGTGCGCCCCAGGCCGCTGCCTCCTATCAGGCCTGGTGGCTGCTCGGAATGATGGGAATGACCCCCACTGGTCTGTCCCCCGTGTTGCTGCTGGTGTGATTTCTATCACTCACTCACGCACACATTCTTTCAATCCACAAATGCAGGTCGAGGGCCTGCCACCTGCCCCCAGAGATGGAACAACGAAGGAAGGGTGCGCATGCCTTCCAGAGGGAGACTGATGTTAAATAACTACACGATAAGTAATGAACTATCACTGTGCCCACGGGGTGCCTGGCGAGGACAGTGTAGACAGGAAACACAGCCCTGGCCTCCCGGGGATGCGAGGGGTGGCGGGGAGGAAGAGGGGAGGCCTCTGTGTGAAGCCCTCGAAAGCGTCCCTCTGGGGTCGTGGGGAGAGTCCCCAGTCCCCCGGCGTGCCGACCTGCTCTTCCACATGTGGCCCTGGCTTCCTGCCACCAGCCCTCCGCCCTCCCTCCCACAGCTGACCCCGCACACGGGGCAGAGCAGAGCCTGTTGCCCCGCCTGGTGGCGACTTCCAGACTTTCAGAGTGAATCCCCGTCTATTTCACTCAAACTCAGACACATTTAACAGTGAAAACACATTTAATCAGTGGGAGAACTTAGTGAACGCCCGGTCCATGTCCCAGTTTCATTCATTACGGAGAGAAGCCACCTGAGTCTCAGCGTGAATGCACACGCAACAGTCACTGTGAAACTGAAACCTTCGGCCGCCTGCACCGCGTCGTGGACGAATTTGTGGCGTTCCGTGAAAAACGGAAAGCGGCAACTACTTATTAAAGACACCGGACGTCAGTGTTGGTGGCCTCCCCACAGCTGTACTTGACCACACCAGGTCGAGCCCAGCGAGGGGCTTTGCTTCCAGCGTCAAGCTATGGGAGACACTTAAAAATATATACTGTCCAGTTTTGGATACTTGTGTGATGTTCTTTCAATATATGACAAAGCAGTTATTTTCTTGGAATAATAAGAATAATAAACCAACGTGGAAACACACTAAACTCAGGTCAGTGTTTTTCAAGGGCAAGATAAATTTTGTGCTATGGGGGGGTGCAGAAAATTCTGTGCTCTGTACTTTGAACAAGCAGTAGGGTCGTAAGGGATCGCCAAGAATGTCTGAATCTTTTATATATACTCAATTTTTATTTTTCAAAAACTAAGTCCTCAGTGAACACAGAAGTCAAACTGCACTTCCTGGCCCTGTCTTCAGAAGCTTGGGGCCGTCTGCTGTGTCTAAAAGGCATGAACAGAACAAGGAGTGGGGTGTGCTGACCCATCCGCTGAGAGGGGGTCCCTCAGGGACCACGGGCCCCGAGACCGAGGAGGCTCACTGGGTGCCTCCATGGAATCCTGGGAGCTGGGAGGGCTTCCACAGTGCCATTGGCCTCACTTAGTAAAAGGTGCAGAAATCAAAATGAGGAAAAGCAGCTCAGTCGGGTGAACGGTGACAAGGCCTTCCGAAATGTGTCGCCAGATGGGTGCGTCACAGCACAAAGTGGAACTCACTCGGAGGGGTTGTCTAGTGCAGGGCCCAGCCGAAGGGGGGCCTGCTGGATGTGGTCGGTAGGGTAATAACACGGCTGTGATAATTCATAGCTTTAATTTGAACATTTCACTTAAAATGTCACATGGGGTGCTGGAGTGTGACAGTGTTATGTTGCAGAACTGCACGCTTATGAGTTTGTGATTAAAGATTTTGTAATAAAAAGGGGGAGTTATTGTGCTGGACCCCGTATGTTCCAAAAGAAAATGCACATGACATGTGTGTGCACACATGACACACATGTGCACACATGGTGCACACGGGCATGCGCATAGGTAAAGCTGGTACTGACTAGGTGACGAGACTGGTATGGGCCCCAGCCCCTGGCCACCTTCTTCCAAGGGGACCTGGAAGGGGGCTCTGCTCAGAGAGGGCCCCGAGCCTCATCCCGGGTCCCCGGCCCGGCCCAGCCCCTACCCCAGCTCCCCTGCCACAGCTCTGGTCCTTGCCAGAATACAAGAGGCTGGACACAAGTCTGTCATCGTGGTGGTTCACCTGTGATGGAAAAGCATCTGACTTAAATGTTCAATGTCACCCGTGAGCCAGTGAGAGAGAACCTGCTCTGTGCTGTCCTGAGCATCCAAGGTGTGACAGGCAGACCAGCTTTCCTGGGACCTGGGCTGTGCTGGATTCTCTCTCACGGGTGAACGTTCAATGTTTCTGGGCCTTGACTGGCTCGAAGGCATCTGGCTCTTGGATGTGCACCTCGGGGGCAGAGTGTGACCCCTCAGGGCTGTGGGTAGGACACGCATGTGGTGCAGGCTGTCACGTGGATCCACAGCCTGCGTGCCGACGTGAGTTCACTGCTTGTCACCTGAGAAGGGAACCCTGGTGTCACAGCATTTGGCCGCCCCATGAACTGGAGGAGATCCCCTTGGTTCCAAAGCCTAAGACCCTCTTTGGGTCTTCAGGCTGGTTCCCCATGTAGTGTGTAAAGAGGCTGCAGGCCCTTCGGGTGACACCAGATGTGGGCAGAACCTTCGGAAGGGAAGCCTTGGGCTGCATTCCAGACTGTGAGACCCCCGCCCCTCATGCTGGGCACCCCACCTCCGCTAGAACGTTCTACACGAGGCCAATGACAAAGACAAGCACCAACACTGCGTGCCGGGGGTATCTAGTGCCCGCCAGGCTCTGTTATTTCTCAACACAACCCTCTCGAGAGCAGACATCCCGCTCCCCAGTTTGGGGCAAGGTCTGCGGTGTGCGGGCCACTGGCCAGACCCACGCCAGGTGCGCCCCGTCATGTGGATACTGATACTGAGCCCTGTCGGACACCCCGAACGCTGACCGCGTGCTGGCGCTGGGTGGGCTCCTCTTGTGTTTTATCTCATTCCAGCCTCGGCAGCCCCGAAAGGCTGGTCGTGCTTTGGCAGCTCTACGGTGGAAACCGAGGCTCGGGTGGAGTAACGTGCTAGGCCGGCGCCGGCATAAGGTGGTGCCGCTGGACCCCGAGTTCAGCCGGATGGACCCTCAGGGTCTGGCTCTTCCCTGCCCCATCCCTGGTCTCTAGCGGACAAACGTTTGCCCGGCTTTCTTGCAACCACAGCGAGGAGGGGCCTCCAAACTCGATCTGGCTGATCACTGCTCCCAGAGGAGGTGCTGCTATCTAGTCTTGCCAGGGACCTGCCCCAGGCCACACGGAACAGCAAACACACCGAGGTGCTGGGTGCAGACTTCCAGGACAGAGCCACCTGCATTCCTACAGGACGGCCTTCCGCCCTGCCAGCTGCGTTTCAGCCAAGAGCTTCGACTGGGGACACTTCTGAGTTTGTCCGCTCCTCTGTGAAGGCCCAGCCTGCAACCTCTCCTTGGAGGGGGCCTTGCTTGTCCCCGTTTCGAGCTCTAACCATCCACCACGGTCGCCAGGGGTCCAGGAACACAGGGAAGGCAGCCCCTCCCGCTGGTTTTCCTTGGACGGTTTGGTGTCTCGAGTTCAAAGCCACCCACGCCCTCCAGTCTCTGACTCAGGCTGACCCACGAGGCTCGGTGCCGAGCGGACTCTCACACGGCGGCTTCTGCTCATCGGCAACCGTTTCCAGGGAACAGTTGATGGAACAGCCACTCTGTGTTTAATGAGATCATGGGTGTTTTTCTTTAAAGAGACGAGAGTGTTGAAGGGCTTAGCCAAGCTGGAATCATCAGTTTGGTCCCAGGAGCTCCCGCTTCCTGCTCTCCCTCCTCTGCTCCCTCCTCCGCTGGCTTCCGCATCCTACCAGACGAAGCGTGGAGAATCCAGTTCAGGGCCACTGGCTCGGAGTCGGGCACACCTTCTTCAGGCAATGCGGAAGATGTGCAATTCTTAATCCCAGCCAGGAAAAAATGCTTGCAACAGCTAGGAAAAGAGCTAGAACGTAATCCACAAATCACAGAAAAAGTACACACCCGCACTCCAAGACACACTTTGACAATCAGAAAAAGAACTTCAAAAGATAAGAATCGAAGAGCTACCCGTTTTGGGCTGTCTAACCCCGAAAGGCTGAGAAGAGCCACAATATTCCCCCTGCAGCGCCCCCCTCGCCCCCCGCCCCGTGGAGGGAGCTGCGCCCTGAGGCCGGTGTGGGGATGCTGCCTTTCAGGAAAGCCCCCTGGAAGCAGGTGCCAGCACCCCCACACGTTTGAACTTGAAAGTTTACGTTTGCTACGAGGGTTGTGCTTATTCTTCTCCTTAAAAAAGATAATAAAAGTGCAGTGTTTCCAAATACATAATTAGAACTATGTTTAAAAATGTCCACGGATAAAAGAGAGGAGGGGATAAAATAAAATGTTTACAAGGTTTGTGCTTGGTCACGGGACAAGGCGCAATTTTATTTCCTATTGTTGTCTGACTTTTCCTTATTATTTTCTACCATAAACATGTATTATAGTTAATATAATAAATTAAACACATTCTTTCACCAACAATAATTACCTTTGTTGGTAATTTCTTACTTTGTTCAACAACAAACTTGTAAGCCAAACTTCAGGGTAAATGCTGTAAGGCTAATTAATATGTAGTGAGTGAGAAGGCTCCTACCCCAGCCTGGGGAAGTCAGGGAGGGCTTCCTGGAGGAAGGGGGAACTGAGTCTGGAAGGATGGAAGGGATGGAAAGCGATGGGTGGACTGCAAGGTGCTGTGGGAGGGACAGAGATGGGGTGGGGGTGGGTAGACACTAAGAGCTTCTGGTGCTATCATAAAAGCTTTACGTTTATCCTGGCAGCCACAAGGAGTCATGAAGGATGGCAGGGAGGGGGATCGTGGCATGAGGACTGTTTTCCAGGGATCACAGGTTTGAGGCGGGGTCAACGGTGGTAGCAGGCAGACTAGGAGGCTACTGATACAGCCCCGTGAGGTGATTGCGTGGGAGATGGGGGTGGGAGGAGTCGGGGACGGAGACGCGCAGACATGGAGGGGCAGTGGCGGGCTGGGGATGAAGATGCTCAGTGGCAGGGTCAGGGCAGAAGGTGGAGCTGTGGAGAGGCGTTAGAGCCACAGCTGGAACTGCAGGTGTGATGAGGAGAAAAGACTAGAGGGCACAAAACACCATGGAAGGGAGCAATCAGCAGGGACAGGCAGCCGGGGACCAGGGGACCCAGGGACGGTGTCAGGAAGCCAGGTGGGGGCGCTGGCCAGTCTTGCGTCACCTGGTTAGGTCACCTTTAAATGGATGCCACGGGCACCACACAATGGACGGTCGAAGGATAATGTGGCCAACTAAACAGCTCTGCCCGCCTGTGGCCCCTGCAGCATGATCCAGGGCTGGCCCCCCTCACCCCCACCCCTCCCCTGCCCATGCCCCTCTCCAGGACTCCCCCGTCTGCAGGAGGAGGGAAAAACCGGTGCTGAGAGGCGGAGCAAGAAGAATGAAGTACCAAGGGGCTGCTGATGCTGAAGCGCTGCTCATGGGATTGCCCTGCTCCCCATGGGGACCCACAGTGTGCTCCAGGAGGCGGGGGTGGGGGCAATTCCAGAGCTCACGCTGCACCAGGCTCTGCCCCCAGCGCTGGGCCTGGGCTCTCTTATTTTCAAGTAAGGACATTGAGGCACCAGAAGGCGAAAGAGCCTGCCCCAAGATGTGGCTACTCTGTGGTGTGGCTGGGAACTGGGGACCCTCCACCAGACACTGGGGGGTCCTGGGAGTTTTGAACCAAAGACAACGGGGCCGAGGGGTCACTGGGGCTGGGCTGAGTTACCACGGAAACTCTCGGCATTTACCACCCAGACCACCAGCGCCGGCCCTGCAGACAGAGCCTGTGAGGAAGGGCCTGCCCCGGAAGGGCCCTGTGCTGACCCAGTCTGAGCGCCTTCCACACTGTGGTGCGTCGCCCGCCCAGGCTGGGGGCTTCGGGGCTCCGCGAGCCAGCCCTGTGCAGCCCGAGAGTGTCCGATACCCCCTCCGCAAACACACGGCGATGCCTTTCCGTGGCTTCCAGCCTGCAAGTGGGTCAAGTTCGCAGGGAATGTGCACTTGCTTTGCTGTGGTAGGAGCTTTTGGGAGTTCCAGGGCCTGAAAAATGAGTTACTCAGAATGAGACCCCTGCTTTAAAGGCTGAGCTGGTGACAAACAAAGGTACTCTGTCCACACCTGGGAGCCCCTCATCCTTCCGTGAAGTGTGGGTCCCAGCCCTGGCTTCCTAACTAGCGCCCGCAAGAGGAGTCGGGGTCCCTACGTTTGGAAGATTACAAGTTACTTCATTTATAAGTTTTGTTCAAAATTGCAGGCTATTAAAGTAATTTTAAGATATCAAAACATCAGGAGAACCATTTACTCCAGTAATTAAGAAAATCAGCAGATTTTTCTTTCTAAAAAATAAATGCCTTTTATATACCATGTTAACATCTACACTAAAGTCTCAGACATGAGTTTCATCAGCTTCAAAAAGCAGAAGTAAAGAGTTTATTTCTCAACAAGAAATGCCGCTTTAGGTACCAGTGAGGAAGAAGCTTATTTAAATGCTTCCCGAATCACTGAAATCATAACTATTCTTTATCGCGTGCGAGAAACTGAAACATCCGAGGCCAGCACAGCGCCCCAGGCAGACGACGGGCCGAAGTGACTCTTTAGCTTCCAGAGCGAACCCCGCACTCCCCTGTGCGAACGAAATCCTGCGATGTGACAGAAAACTAAGTTACGGAGCCGGGACCTCCAGCGGGCTCTGAGGTCTTTACAGATGCTCACAGCCCCGGGGCCCCGCGATTCCCGGGGACAATCACAGACTGAATGTGGGTGTGCCCTCCACCTGACTCAGAGCCGGGGGACGAAGGGCCTTCAGTGCCTAAACTGTGGTCCACACGGACAGAGCACTAGGCAGCTGCTGAGGACATTTGGGATGACTGATACATAAAATATTTGCCCCAAATTTTAAAATTCAAACAGAAAATTTCCAAGGTGGCAGCAAAGCCACACGTCCTGAGACCAGACCCTCACACCTTCAAGAGGAAGTCCATTTTTGAGCAGCATTACTTTCTGGAAAGTTCCTTTCTACACAGAATAAAGCCCTCCCTCCTTGGAGCTTGTGTCTTTACGCGGGACATCACTGGCTTCTTCCTAAGGTGGCATCCGAGCCTGAGAACACACTGGCCCCTCCCTGGGCCCCTGGGCCCTGGGTGGCTGCCCCTACCAGAAGGCAATCTGGGAGCGTGTCTGACCCCGGTGCCCGGGGCCAGGTGTCCACCGCCAGCTCCGCCGCTTCCCAGCCGGTGGCCTCCGCGTCTGCTGGCTTCTCCCCTGACCACACGCGTCCCAGACGCTGCTGGGAGACGAAGGTAAGAGGCCGGTGTGCAGCAGGAACTCAGTGAGGGCCAGGCGGGATTTCTCCGAGGGCTCCGCTCCCAGAGCAGCCCTCTCGTCTCGAAGTGTTCTTGTCCTGACGGAGGCCAAGGTGTCCAGCAGGAGGCGCCCGCGGTGCCGCCCAAGGCAGCAGGCGGGCTGGAAACCAAGGTGAAGAACAACCGCCTGCACACCGGGAAGATCACCACAGACCGGAGACCCGGACAGCAGCCATCGGCAGGAGCCACGGGCAGCGGGCGGCAGGCACCGGTGCAAAGGGACCCACCGTGGGGAGAAAGCCACGGGCCTTCTTCACGAGCTCAGCGCTGACCTGGGGCCCACTCCCAGCCCACTGCACCGGCCGTCCGCACCGTCCCTCCACCTCTGTAACGTCACTGCAGCCGCTCAGGCCGAGGCCGCCGGGGACCCCCGTCCATACGGTCTCAGCAACAATCTCCGCTGATGTCCCCTTGGGCCTTCCCGCCGCCGCCACCCTGCGGACCTCCCTCCCCAGGGACTCCCCGCCCTCAGCAGCACTGCCAGAGTGAAGCTGAGCTCTTCCCTCGTTCCGCCGCCCCCCACTCAGCCCTGCCCTCACCCACCAGTGCCCCAGGCTCATGGACAGTCCCCCTGGAGCCTCGTCACCATCCGAGGTCTGGAAGGCAGGTCCTGCAGAAGGGCCGCGATCTTTATCATTTTTTAAAACCACAAATTCCAGTCACTTTTGTCAAACCAGCTCCTGTTTCAATGTTAACCAGTGCACTTTAATCCGGAGAAAAATAGGTTTCCCTATAAATAGCCAGACTGAGAATAGCAGCCTCGACGGCCCCAGGTGTAAGGTGTCAGTAATGGATTTTGCTGCAGAACTAACCAGTATTTCAGGTCAGTCTGGGACACACCGCTGCGTGTCCACCAGGGCCAGGAGCGAGGAGAAGACACTCGTACGGTGGCTGGGCCCAAGAAAAGGGCGTCAGGGCACCTGGCACGGGCCGCCCACCGCGGCCCCGAAGCACAAGCTCACACTCTGAGGCCTGGGAAACCACCCCAGGTCGGACCGTGCCCTCCAGAAATTCCCGTCCGCCCCGAACCTGCGAAGGGACCTGACTGGGAAGTGGGCTCTGCAGTTGTGACCCAGCCAAGGTGAGGCCACCCTGGATTGGGACGGGCTGCCATCTGAGGACGGTGTCCTTGGAAGAGGAGAGGAATGTGGAGAGAGACATGGGGGTGCCACGTGAAGACACCAGAGGTTTCGGGCGACCCCCAGAGTGAGGAGAGGGGCCGGGAAGGTCTTCCTCAGCTCCCCCCGCAGAAGCCAGCCCTGCTGGCCCCTGGACTCCAGTCGTCCAGCACCCAGAGTGGCCGAGAACGCCCGTCTGGTGTGAGGCCGCCTGGTTGGTGGCAAGTTATTAAGGCAGCCTTGGAAACCCACACAAACGTGTTGTCCCGCGTAGGCCCTCGGCATTTTACACTTTGCGCAAAGGGATCTTGGTGACCCCTCTCCTGGGGACGTACAGGTGCCTGGGCTGGGACAGCCTGGCCCCACGGGTGTGGGTGATGGACTCCTCAGTGACAGACAGAGAAATGCTGCCACCTGTCTTTCTGGAGCTGTCCCCGGGCACATCGCACTGATGTGTGCTCACCTCCGTTGAGCTGCACCTGGACCCAGCCTTCCTCCTGGAGAAAGTGTGCCCGTGAACTTGGATGTCTCCATAATAAGATGTCAGCTTCACTTTAAATTCCGCTGACGGAGACAGGCCACAGGGACCTTCTCTCTCCTGCCTCTGCCAGAGGGGCCAGCAGGGAAGGAGGGCAAAGCCGGCCAGAGAGCCACGCCGACTACGTGCCCTGGAGCAGTGGTCCCGTGCAGGTCTGTCCATAAACACACTCTTTTAGTCACTGAGACACACCAGCCACACCCGGGGCCCTGGGCCACCCAGACTGAGTGACCCTCCGAGAGGAAGGCCACCGTGGGCTGCTTTTCAGATTAATGATTCATCACAGCATGAAAGGTAACATCTAAAAATGTTCTGCGTGTGGCAGCTTGGACATTGAGAAAAGACACTTGGGAACATGGTAAATACCGAGGAGGGCCAACAACCCCGCCACCCTTCGGGCCGGCTCAGTTCCTGCTCAGTCAGTTTCACTCCCGGGAAGACCAAGACACCGCTTCCACTCCCAGTCGCAGCCACCGCGGCTCTCCTGGCACCGCAGGCTGCTCTGACCCGGAGCGTGGAACGTGGGCTCCTCACTGGACAGGTAGGCCTGCTGACGCGAAAGAACCACAGAACGGCCAGAACGCCCTCGCCGAAGCACTTAGAAATAGCGCCCGGGGGCACCGGGCCTGACGTGATGGAAGCAGCCCTGCCGGGCGCTGTCAGGAAACGCGGGATCGAGTCTGCTCCAGACCCTCAGTCGGTGGCTGTCCTTGGGCAAGTCACAGGGCCTCCAAACTGCACCGCCAAGTGAAGGGATGGGGTGCAGATGATCACTAATACTCCTGCCAGGTCTCACTCACGCTGGTGACTTGGTTTACTGCCATTCACAGAGGAGAGCGCTCGGCAGCTGTCCCTGTCCCCTGTCCGGGCTCAGTAAGGCTGCTTAGCACGTCCCTTTTATGGAGCCTGCACGGGGGGGCAACAGCTGCTCTCCCCCTGTCACGGTGGCCGGCTGGCGTGCCTCCCCAGCAGTGAGCACCCCGGGGCTGCATGTCCTCATGGCACCGGGGCCTAGTGACAGAGAGGACAGCACGAGGTGACGAATAGCTCTGAAACAAAGGCAGGGCTCAGCTGTGTGCAGGACCACAGCACCGAGGTGCTATCTGCTGACCTGGCTGTTGCTTCTTGGATGGACGCCGCCGAGTGGAGACAGTCCCAAGGGATAGGCGGGTGTGAGGATGCCAGGGCCCACCCTCCAAGTCTCCTCAAGGGCTGCCCAGGCTGATGGCCAGCGAATGTGGCTGGCAGCCGGGGGAGCTGCCACCTGCTGGAGCTGTTTCGATGGCCCCAGGCGGTGGGGAGGTTTACTCATGGGTGCCCAGGAGCCGAGCTGAGTCTCACTGGGCCACTTTAGGAGTCACCTTCGATGAGGTCACCACGTGCAGATTGGAGCGCTTTCCAGCGACGGGTCCAGACAGACGGCAGATATGGGAGGCATGTTCCGTGCCTGGGGAAACGGGGCAGCAGGCAGGGCCTCTGTGTGAGGGACACACTCGGGGTCCCAGGAAGCATCGTTGTAACCTTCTGCCTCCTCCCGTGCACATCTCCGGAACGACCAGTGAACGGACAGAGAAGTGCAGCCCTCACCGCCGTCCAGTTTCAGAGCAGGCCCTCACCCCCGGGGTGTCTGTCCACTTTAGGTCCCGTTTGGTGTGGGCAGGGCTCAGCATCTTCAGCAGGCACTCTGTCCCGCCTAAAAGTCACTCTGTAGCAAGAGGTCACTGGGTTTTTTTTGTTGTGTCCAGGTGGCCATGGAGAAGCAGCTGCAAGCAAGGCTCCCTGCCTTCCCTTTTGTAACATTGTTTACGCGCGGTCCTTGGTCCCCTCACAGCCCGGCCCTCGTCCCACCTCTTCCTGGTGCGCAGTTCTCACCTGCCTCTCGAGTAGCACTCCCCCCACCCTGCGCGCCGGGCCCCGCGGTGTCCCTCTCCATCTCGATCTCCCCCTACCGCCCGTGGTGGTAAAATACACACAACATAAAAGCGAACCTTTCAGCCATTAAGCACATTCACGCTGTGGCACAGCCACCACCCCTGTCCACTCCAGAACGTCCATCTTCTCGGATTGAAACTCGGTCCCTGTTAGAGCCTGACTCTCCACCCCGCCCTACCCCGCACCCACCACTCTGCTTCTCGTCTCTGGGACGTTTTCTGCTCCAGGGACCTCTCGTGAATGCAGTCACGCACTACTGGTCTCCCCTGGAATAGTGGGGGCGGACGCCCCACTGGAGGAGGCTCAGGAGAAGAAAAGATTCCTCAGGCCTGCCCTTACCCGCGGTCACCCACAGTTAACGCCAGTGTGGAAATATTAAACGAAGAATTCCAGAGTCACACAATTCTTGAGTTCTGAGTCGCACAGCATTCTGAGTAGCAGGATAAAACCCCGAGCCGTCCTCTCTGCCCGCCCGGGACCCGACCATGGTCCCTCCCCCCCACCCGTAGTCACTGAGCAGCTGTCCCGGCCATGGAATCAACTGCCACAGCACCGCAGCGCCTGTGCTCAAGTCACCTTATTTTACCCCAAATAAGTCACCTTATTTCACTTAGCGATGGCCCCGAAGCTTAGCAGCCAAGATGCCAGAAATTCCGAGACGCCGGAGGGAAGCACCCGCAGCCTCCTTACGGGAGAACTGGGTGCACCTCAAGGAGACGTTCTGAGAGAGAGGCCATGTCCACGTTACTTTTATTACAAGGTACTGCTCTATTTTATTAGTTGTTGCTCGCTGCCTGAACCTACTTTATAAACCCAGCCTTATTAGGGGCGTGCATGCACATGAAAGAACACGAGACGGGCGGGGTTCGGTGCTCGCCGTGGTCTCGGGCAGCCCCTGGGGGTGCTGGGACGCGTACCCCCACAGGTAAGGGGGGACGACCGTGACGTGTGACGCAGCGACTCCAACTGTGGGCAGGTACCAGGAGAATTGAAACCGGGACCTAGAGCAGATGCTGGTGCACCAAGCTCACGGCAGCATCTGTCACAGTGTGATGACGGAGGCCAAAAGGCGGGGAAAGCGGGTGTCCGAGGACCAACGGAGGAGGGGTGGGTAGCATGCAGCCTTACAAAAGAAGGAAACCTTGCCACATGCCACAACGTGCCCCATGGCTGTTTGGAGCTACCGGAGGGGGAGAAAAAGCAAGGACTCAGGGAGTAAAACAAAAAATAAAAAATGTCTGCATCCTTCACAGTCTGTCATTGTCGGCAGACTGCAAAACACCAGCTTCTTCTTAGAAAGTAAAGTCTGAAAATATGCTGAGAATGCCCTCAGATTGACCCCTAATGGCATCTAATGACTGGTACCTCGCGGTTTAATAGCTGATTAAATAGCACTTGTTCCGTGGGAGGGGAGGGAGCGACCCGCCAGGCTGTCCCATGGTCCGCAGCTGGGGTCCTGGCGCCCCCAGCGCTGGCTGTGCCCCCGCCCCCCGCTGACCATGCAGGTGAGGTGGCCAGTGAAGGCCGCCCTCAGCTGTCATCACGTCTGCTTTGAGAATTCACCGGTGGGCAGCCAGAACTGGCCCATCTCACCGCATTATACACCCAAAAGGGAGAAAGGGAGAGCATCCTGAAAACATGTGAGTCTTTCAGGGATCTGAGAAACTGAGGTAAGAGGTACTAAACCACTTGATTTCAGAATTTTTCCTTTTTCCTGTGGAGCCCCGACCTCATCCTGTGTTGAGGGGCCCTCTCTGGACCTGAGGCTGCGATGTTCCGGTCCCCGTCCAGAGTGCAAGGGCGGGGGGATGGGGGCGCAGGGGAAAAAGGGTGTCTGTCAGCTGCTCGCCACCCAAAGGCTAGAGGGGCAAAGAGAAGTTTGCCCAGGCTCACAAAACAAACGTCCTAGGAGGCACAACGGAGCCGCAGGCCCTCTAAACGGAGGGCATCCACCGCACGGGACTAAAATGAGTGCTCGGGACACTCGGAAGACGGCAGGCCCTGGAGGTGCAGGCACACGGTTTCAGAAGTGGACAATCTCCAAATAGGGACAGAGGAGACTGGGGGTCAGCAGAGAGCGGCTGATGCCGGGAAGACGCGGCGGGCAGTCCGGGCTATTTCTGGCCTCCTGGTTCCTGCAGCGGGGCCCCCGGGGAGGTCGCAGGGCTGGGTCGCGCCCGAGGCCTGCCTCTGCCCACCCACAGACGACGAAGGAGCAGTGAGTCACTCCAATAGAACTGTGACGTGGGGACAGACGCATGTGACATTAAACCCCAAACACAGATGGCAAAACGAGGCCGGAGACGTGTGCCCACAGATTCCGTCTCAGCCCTGTCAGAACATCGAAGGAAAGGTGGCTGCTGCTTCGAGAACAGCAACTTCTCGGGAACATGCCTACGAAGGCAGAGAGGAGGCGAACATTACGCGGTCTCGGCGAAGACACAGCGTCGGGGACAGCCCCGCGCAAACTGAAAGCTTTGAGCCAGCAAAGGACCCGTGTCCCCCGTCCAGTGAGTGGCAGAGCTGGGCCTGCTTGTCGGGGGCGGACAGAAGTACAGGAGGCTTACAGCGGCTCCTATGGAACAAGGCATGTAGGTTCTGGTTATGGCGGTAGCTTCACGGTGAGCCCACCTGCGCCCGCCCCGCCCCGTGTGTCTCCTGGAGAAATGAGTCGCCCACAAGAGCCTGCCGAGGGCCGAAGGGAGGGAGCCTGCGAAGCCCTCCAAGGGCCAGGCGATCCTTTTCTGAAATCGTTCAAGTTTTGAAATGCCGTGTACAAAACTGTGTAAGCAGATAGTACACGGTAGCTGGTGCAGATTATTTATCATGGTTTTTACGCTTTCTAGGTGGACTCACATTAAAAGCAAGCAAGCTCACCACGAGGCATGCCCCCGCCGGCTGCAGCCTGGACTCGGTGTGGGCCCTGTTCTGCTGAGAGAGCTGACAGAGGCTCAGGAAAGGGAAAATACGCGGAAACTGCCAGTCCTCATCAAGGCCAAACGTCCGAGGAGAAAGGTGGATCCCACCAAAAGGAATCTGGAAGCTGAATTTTCAGTTAATGAGAGGGATGCCTCCGGGTGTGCTTCCTGTCACAGCCAGGCGTCTGCACCCCAGGGGCCGTGACAGAACACAGAGGACTAATGTGGGCAATGCCGCTTCCTGTCTCATCCCTGCCGCCTGGGGACGGGGGCAGAGGAGGGCGAGGAGTGAGCCCTGGAACACGTGGTTTTCAGGCTCTGTCCCGGGGAAGGGACTGGAGAGAGGCCACTCTCTGCAGTGCAGTGGCCTAGGGCCCTGCGGAGCTATTTCAGGAAGTTCAGCTGTGAGTGGCAGAAGCAACCTGCCTCACAGGAGGTGTGGGGACACTGCTAATCTCATGGAAATGTGCTGTCACTGGTCTTTTTGTTGTCCCACAGCCAGACCCCTCTGATCCGGGCAGAGGGCCTCCGTGGGGGGTGGGGCGGGGAATCTGGAGCATAAATGGGCAGCCAGCCGCTCCCTGGCCGAGGTTCAGCTGGTTGGAGCATCGTCCTGTGTGCCGCAAGGCTGCACCCGGTCGGGGCGTGTGTGGGAGGCAACTGATGAGTGTTTCTCCCTCACATAGTCTCTCTCTCTCTCTCAAATCAGTGAACAGATCCTTGGGTGAGGACTAAAAATATTAATGGGCCGCTGGCCCTGCCCCCCACCAGAGAGGCTGAGGGTTGGGGGGGGTCTTCCCTGTCCCTCCCCCAGCGGCACTCCTGGGTCTCCCAGTGGCAGGTGACACCAGCCCCTACTGGACGGTGACCGTGCCCTGCCCTCCCGGGGTTTCCAGATGGATGGAAGCCTCACTCCGAGCCCTACCCAGCCCATGGGCCCTATGGCAATGCCGCCTCAGGGTTCCAGGGAGATGGGGGCACAGGCGGAAGCACCCAGCTCAGTGTCCGGGCAGCGCCTGACCACATGGTCCCCTCCCCAGTCTCCTGCTGACTCCCTGCATGGGGACGTGGCCCCTGCTGGCTCAGACGCCAACCCTGCGGCTGCTTGACGCATAGGCAGAGGTGGCCCTGAGCAGCCCAAGCAGCCACGGCCGTAGGGCCGCCACCTGCCATTCCTGGAGCACGCCTGTGCCGTGCGGTGGCCCTGTTCCTGGAGAGAAGGACGAGTGTCTCAATGCTGATCCTGGCACGGCCGCGTCAGGCTGACACTGACCTGCTGGCCTCAAGCCCACCCAGGGTCTCCGGGAAAAGGGTGTTCCTGACGGGCAGAGGGAGCCGCCTGGCCCCACAGGATGCCACTGGAAAGACCCCTTCTCGCCTGCCCTACCTTCGTGCCAACCGACCATCCATGGAGGAGGCACGAAGTTACTGCTGTGCCTGCGACTCAGGGGCCGTTCCTGTCACCCCGCTGTACCCTCTTCACCCTCCGCACCCCGCCATCAACTCGGCACAACAGGGACCTCTGGGACACAGCTAAGTGTGATCCACCGGCAGTTGATGCCTGATGTCCTGCCTGTGCCCAGCTTCCCCCACCCTGCCCCACCCGAACCCTCCGGGCACGCAGCCCTCCCCTCCCTGACCTGAGGTTTCCAGGGCAGAGTCTGGGGGAGAGCACGGTGTGTTCTCATGGGAGACGCCACACACCGACCGGCGCTGTGCACCAAGGGTGCAGCTTCTGGAGCTGAGGCCGGCGGTTCCGACCCGCACAGGGATGGAAACACAGAACACAGGTCCTCGACGGGGCATGTGTCACTGTCTGGAGACATTTTTGATGGCCATTGCGGGGCAGGAGTCAGGGATGCTGTCACATACCCTACCCAATGGGTGGGGTGCCCCCCCCCCCACCAGAGACCTCTCCGGCCAGGATGTCAATGAGCGGAGGTGGAGAAGCCCTGACAGAGACCACGAGGAAGAGGAAACGTGAGAACAGAAGCGACAGCTCGGGGGACTGTGCAGCCCCCACTCCACCGCAGCCCTTGTGGCCACCTCACTCTGCAGCAGGCCTCAGGCTGGGCTAAAAACAGGCGGGGCGTGGAGTCACTCCTGAGAGGAGAGCCGGGCCCAGAGACAAACAGGGCAGGGCCTGGAGGGGTGGCCCGTGGTGGCCTCCAGGAAGCCGACTGCAGGTTTGGTGCCCAGGGGGGGGCTTCTGACCACAAAGCAGCTGGAAAAACCCGACAGCATCTCGCTGCAGAGTCTTCAATTCGAGGTCAAGAAGCAGAAATTGCATTGAGAACAGAGGGTCCATTCTGCCTCGGTGCTCAGGGACAGACGGGAAACCTGCCTGCAGGTTCAGACACTGAGCGGGCACCTGTGTGAGGCAGAGTGGCAGCCCCGGGGCTGCTGCTGAGGCCACCCACCCAGTGCCGGGCCCAGTGCTGTCCACACGGGGCCTGGGCTTCCCTGGGTCTTTCTCTCGTCTCTCCTTCAAACTGCTCTCTTCCCTTCTTCCTGTCTCCCCTCCCTTCCTCCCCCGCCCCTGCCCCCTCCCTCCTCTCTCTCTTTTCCTTTCATATGCTACCCCCCAATTACAGTGGGCCTCCGCTGGCTCTTTTCTCTCCTCTCTGCCCTCTTCCGAGGATGGAGTTTCACCCTGTCCGCCGGTGAGGACAGCAGCCGTCAAGTCCCCCCTCTGGAGAGGACACGGCTACCAACAGCAGAACCAGCGTCCTGTTGGCACCAGCGGGTGCCAGGCAGCCTGCTCTGCGCACCCTGGGCGATGACACCCCCGCCCCGGGAAGGTTCCTCTTTTTCAGGCAAAGGAACCAAAACTTGGATGCGTCACTGTGTCTGGTCACACGAGCCAAAAAGGCTGAGTTCTTTCTGCTAACCCACACGTTTCCCACGCAGGGCAGTTCCAGCCGCCACCTGTGCCACCATGTCACTGCCCCTCTGCCTGATCACGAGTGACACGCAGCCCCGGGGGGCCTTGATCCCAATCCCATGTTCCCGGGCGCGCCTCTATCGTGACATCCTCAACCGAGGATGGACCGCTGCCCTCAGCTGTGCCGTCCTCTAGGGGGCGCTGCCATGGGTGGCTCTCTCGAGGCAAATGCATGAAAGGGGAGGGAAACCTGAAATGTGGTTCATTCCCAGGGGCACCAGCCACATTCTGGGCACTCACAGTGCTCGGGGCTAGTGCTGTCCTAACACCGGGCACAGGGACAGCATTTCTGTCCCCACAGGAAGCCCGACCAGCCAGCACCGCCGTGGGTGGCTTTGCAGGGACTGGGGTCATTGCAAGCGACTTCTCCAGGCATCCAGGCTGGAGTCCTCACGTCAGCTGTTCGGTCAACATGGAAACCCCATCTCAGCATCGCCCTGGAAAACACCACGTGCCTGGGGGGACGCCAGCGAGAAGGTGAAAAATACAGAAAAAAGGGAGCAGGGGTAAGGGTGGAAAGGGGGATGCAGTTATGGCCTGGAGGTTTGAGGCACAGCCAGCCACGTGACAGCTGCGGGTTTATTTAGGTGTGATTTTTCATTCGCTCCCAGGCCGAGAAGCGGTGGGGACCCTGCAGGTGGATCCGCGCTGCTGGCCCTGGCCAGCGCCAGTCCCTGCGGCCG
This sequence comes from Macrotus californicus, assembly GCA_007922815.1. NCBI lineage: Eukaryota > Metazoa > Chordata > Mammalia > Chiroptera > Phyllostomidae > Macrotus > Macrotus californicus. Next base: position 175,978 of record VMDR010000277.1, on the reverse strand, counting down.
GCTGACCGGACTCGCCCGCTGCCAGGGCCGTATCGCATTCTGCCGACCTGGACGCTCCAGGCATTTCCTGCCTGGTTCACGGAAAGTGTACCTCAGCTCTCTGAGAATTTTCCAGACAAATAAATAGATTATCCTTGACGCCCGAAGCTATGAAAATCGTGTTTTTATCACTGCCTTTGTTGGCTCATCTAATTTGACATTTTATTCCACTCTCGGTAGGGGAGCATCAGGATGACCCGCCCCCTTGTGGGTGCTGTTTGGACGTTGGAAATGAACTCTGCTTCCCTGGTGTGAGGCTCAGATTAGTTTTCACCTTTCTTCCCAGTCCCTTCCACCCCCTTAATCAGAAACAAAACACCTACAGACACCAGATCAGAGAAGGCAGCTCCTCAGCATCCAGCAGCATTTCCTTCAACGAGACACAGTGGGCAAGGGCGGCGGCCTTGGTGACAGGGACCTAGTTCAGGTCCCGGCTGTGGGCCTGTGCCCCCTGGCACTGCTCGACGCTTGAGCCAACACCACAGCCGTGCCTTCGCACCCCCGGGGGCGGCTGGTCGCAGCCTTGCGGCCGCGTCCCCCCTAGCCTTTGCTCAGATGGCTCTGAGGTTTTAGTGCCTCGTTCCCGCATCTGAACGGACAGCCAAGGATCAACGCACATCCGGGGAAGGCTCCGAGATGCCTGAGACCAAAACAGACGAAGGACAAAAGAAAACGGACCACAGTGCAAAGGAAAAGTTCAGGGGGGAAAAAGGGACATCCTCAGAACGAGGCACTGTGTCAGTGAATGCAGAAAGATGCTGTAAAAAGACACGAGGAACAACAACAGAAACCACTTAGGGATTAAATACAGAACGGAGGAGTCCAGTCAAAGCAGTGGCAGAGAAGGCCGAGCCATCCCCCAACAAGCATCAGCGAAAGACAAAAGTTTATAGACAAAGATGGAAGGGAAGTGACCCTCAACAGTAGGCGCTTCTGAAAATAAGAAGCTGGTGGGGAGGGGACAATTCAGAAAGTTTCCTACATTTTAGAACACACGTGGCCAGATTGAATGAACCCAATGAACATGCAAAAAGTGGCAAAAGAGAAAAAATCGAGAACACTGGAGATCACGAGGGACCCTGAAAGCTTCTGGAGAGTAAAAAATCACAGATAGCACAAGAGGCTGAAAATCTGCGGGACATCAGAGTTCCCAGAGCAACCCTGAGAGCCAGAATAAAGTGGAAAGATGCCTTAAAATTATGTTCGAGACTAGTTTTTCATTTTACTTTTCTGATGTTTATTCGTTTGTTGGATCGAACCGGTCAGTCACTTGCCTTAGACACCACAGGCGTGAACGGTGACGCGTGTGAGATCCACCCCCACCCACACGCCTTCGCTGGGCTCAGCCAGGGTCGATGCGAGCCCCAGCTTTCTCACAGGTGGGCAGCAGGCCGGTCTCACTTTCTGGCCTTTTCTGTGAACAAGACATGCTGGAATTCATTTCAAGGAATACACAGGAATCTTTGTCATTTCCCTGAAAGTTATTTTTAACCCCGAACTTTACTCTTCAGCCAGACAGTCCATCATGTCCTAGGGTAGCATAAGACACTTTCAGATACACAAACATTGAGAAAGGCATCCTGTCTCTGAAAGATACCGAAGGATGTTTTCCAGCAAAATGAGATAGTAATCCAAGAAAGAAGACAATGGATACGGAATCTAGCAACTAAAGATACGAGGACAAAGTGGCAAAGGGAATTCTCAGAATGGTGTGAAGGGAAGGACAGCTGCAGCAGACCCTAAGCACACGGGAGCAGACTGGGGCTTGAGGACAGGGGTCTCCAGGGAGACAGTCCCAGGGGGAAATAATGTGGAGCTGATAGATCATCTGATTTGTTTAAAACTACAGAAAATCATATTGTGAGGAGGTCTGCTGAAAAGTTTGTGAAGAATTAGACAAGACAGACATGTAGACAGAAGGGCAGTTGGGAAAAAGTAGAAATAATGAGCCCCATGAAGGCAGAATGTTGTGTGAGGAAAGACGTCACCATGGGCCACTTGGCTCCGTAGTCAGTGCTCTGGTGTCCCGTCATCACCACTAGCATTGCCTGTGTGTCAGTCACCGTTCTGCGGGTTCATCACAAAACGTCTCCTTTACCCTCTCAAGCACCTGTGAGAAGTGAACTCTTAAAATCCCTGTTTCACACACGGGGGATGGAGGCACGAAGCGGGTACGCCACTTGCTCAGGGTCACGGGACAAGTGGCAGAGTCAGGGTCTGACCCAGGGACCCCGCTGTGGGCTCACACACTCTACCAGTCCAGTCCAGGGGTCTGCCTATGAATATCGAACCTAAACTTACGATGTCACCACAGTGTGACGAGGACGAGGAGGAGAGGTGGGGACAGAGCCTGAGCTGGCCACACGAGTCCTGGTCCTCATCCCGCAAACCGGGCTGTACCTACCATCCAAATGCCGATGTGCATAGCATGTGCCTGTCACTGACAGATGCGTGACAGATGTGAGACAGTTGCCAGGGCCATGAGGGTCTGGTGAGGCCACTGCGGGCCTGGCTCCCACGGAGTGACCGGAGAAGCCACTGGAGAGTTTCGAGCAGAGAAGAGGCGCGATCCGACACTTGAAGGCTCGTCCTGCTGCTGTGTGGAGAAGAGCCCGAGGACGCGGGACAAGAGGCAGAGCACCTCTGACTTTGATAAAACAAAAATTAGCTTTGCCAGGATGCGGGAAAGAAAAGAAGACGGGAGACACAGCAGGCAGAGAGGACGCTGGGACTCCCCATGAACTGCCATGCCTGACAGCTCAGAGGTGACTCGGGGACAACAGTCCCACAGATGGGATGCAAGCCGGCTGGACAGCAGGGCACGGCCTGGGACAGGGCCGTGGATGGAGCCAAACACTGACCCAGGATGCAGCCTGGATGAGGGGCCGAACCTCTTGGTTATAAGATGACCTCAGGCAAGTCCCTTCACATCTCTAAACTCCTCTGAGGGGACTTAACGTAATTCTGGGGGTGCAGCTTCTGGGGGCGCCTGGCACACCGCCGACCTCAAAAGCAGCCCTAGTTCCCCCTCCCTGCTTTCCGATCCCGCACCCTGGCCAGGCTCATGGGGGACAGGCTCAACTGGAATCCAGGTCCCCTGACTCTCACGGAACCTCTTCATGTCTCCTGCGTGCAAGTCGCAGCCCCGACCATAACACGGGCGACTCACTGAAGGTTCACCCAGAACAGGGACAGGGGACAGCTGGCTCTCCGACAGAAACCGCTGTGGGCAGGCCCCAGCCACCAGCGACCCTGGGGACTGCCCACAGCCGAGTTTCTGAGTCTTCCTCCAGCCAGGCCATCTTGCTGGGACTCAGGGAAGCAGCCCAAGGTCACGGGCGCCGTTTGCAATTCCCCTGACAGCCCAGAAGGTGATAAAAGTCTGCTGGAATGCCTGTGCTGTCACGTTCCTAATGCCCACGGGTGACGTTCTGAGACCGTGTGTCTGTCTGAGGAAGATGTGCTGGGGTGTGGGCAGGTCAGCAGGGGCCACACTGGGTGCAGGCGGGTCAGCACCTACGGGAGTGGAGTCTGAGGGGTGGTGGCTGACCCACCTCTTCCTCTCTCCCCTCCCCTGGTCACAAACTGTGGGCTACACGGAGTGACACAATTATCCAATCACTTTCCAGCAGCTTTTATCTGCTGGCCGCCTCAGAAAAGCAGATTTGTTCAGAAAAAGGGCCTGGCGGGGATGGCAACCAGACTGCCTTCAGGTAAATGCTGGTGAGTCCCCTCCCCTGAGGGCAGGGCACCAGGAGTGCATCCTTCCCCTGGGCTCAGTTGGGAACCCGGAGGTGTGGGGGTGGAGTGGGTGGCGGGGGAGGGAGGTGGAGGTCCACACTGGGCCAGCCTCCTGGGGCAGTCTGTGAGGGAGCATGAGCCCAGCAGCCCCAGCTGGGCCCCTGAATGGCCTGGGGGACAGGAGGACACAGGGCTTTTCTGACAGGCTGATCTGTGGGGGCTGTTTGGGAAGGACATGGGGACTTAGGGTTAGAGTGTCCTGCATTTATGGGGCTCCCCAGAACGAGGCATGGGGGTTGCCCTGAGCTGGGGAGTCCCCAGAAACAGAGGCAGGGAATTGGGAGGGGTGGTGGCAGCAGAGGGGGGAGGGGAGCAGTAGGGCTGGGGGTGGAGGTGGCCTCAGCTGGACCTATCCCTTACCTGACCCCACTGTCCCACAGCGCTCTGGAGCCTGGATGCGCCCCTGAGCGGTTTCCACCCCGGGGTGGGGGGCCTGTTTGAGCATTCATCTCCCCAGGTGGTAGGTATAGGCAGCCCCAGGGCTAGGGCATCATGGTCCTCCCCCCAAAGTGACTCCTGGGGGCCACGGAGCATCTCCAGTGAAGGGGGCGGCTGTGAACCCCGACAGCCAGCACTCACAGGCCAGGAAATGAACCCCTGCCAATCAGGGCTCTGGGCAGCCAGCAGCTGTCCCCCTGCAGGGGTCCTGTGCTCAGAGGACACTGTCACAGTGGGACCGCCTTGGAGAGGAGGCTGTGGGGACAGTCGTGCGGGAGGGCACGGCACTGTGGGTGGGGAAGCACAGGGGACCATGGCTTGTGTGGTCACAGAGGGGACGAGAAGCTTGCCGTGACAGCAGCTCACCGTGGGCATGGGGAAAGGCGCTCTCCACGTGGGGGATGCTGTAGACTGGAGAAGGAGGCACCTGCTCCGCACATAGCCCTACTACCAGTGCCTCCCGCGGGGACAGCTCTCAAAGTCCCTCCTGGGCCTTCGTCCCGACAACACCCAAATGCCACCTCAGACAGACAGAAGCAAGCTCCTCCTGCAAACCCGTCTGCAGTGATTAAAAGCTGCAACTCCATTTCCTACCCATGTCCTAGGTGAACCGCCATGTAACTGCGGGAACATAATGTATCACTCGCAGGGCCTCTGGCCGAGCTGGGCTCCAGCAGAACTGGGACCCGCCTCCCTGCCCGGTGACCACTTCAGCCCAGAATTCTCCCCTTAGCATCCAGGGCACGTTCCTGGGTGCCAGGCCTGTGTGGCCCCTGCCACTTTCTTCACTGCTCCCCAGCTTTCATTTGGGCCCCACACTTCCCCAAGTGCTCCAGGGCGGTTGACTCCCCCAGCCCCAGGGTGGGCCTGACTGGTTACAGTGTAGGACCACCTCACCTCTCCCCCCACCCCTGCCACAGGCTGGTGTGGGCTGCTAGTCAGCAGCAGCCTGGGAAAGAGGGCTTGAGACCTGCTCCTCACTCTCAGGAGAGATGGGGGTGGGCTCACAGGGGCAGCCTGGGAACAGAGCAGCCAGCCTCCTGGAAGAAAGTAACACCGAGGACAAGGCCACCCCCAGAGGATGGCCCAACAGAGCCAGCTATAGTGGTCACACCAGCATCTTTGGTGAGGCTGGTGGGGAATCCGCACCCATTGGGCAGCCCGTCTGGATTAGGATTAGGACTTCTGTCCCTTCAAGAATAACTCAAAATGACCCTGGCTGGTGTGGCTCAGTGGATTGAGTGCCAGCCTGCAAACCAAAGGGTCACTGGTTCGATTCCCAGTCAGGGCACACGCCTGCTGGGTCAGCCTAGGTCAGGTCCCCAGTGGGGCGCATGTGAGAGGCAACCACACACTGATGTTTTTCTCCCTCTCTTTCTCCCCCTCTTCTCCTCTGTCTAAAATAAATAAATAAAGTAATAAAATAAAGAAAGAAAGAAAGAATAACTAAAAATGCCACTTTCTCCAGGATGTCACCTCCGATTGCCATTCCTTGTCCCGTCAGCAGGTACTGACTCTCATTTCCAAACCTCCAGAACAGAGGAGCCGGCTCTCTTCACATCACATGTCTTCCTGCTGTCCGTCCCCAGGTCAGACCTCCCCTCCCCCAACCCAGCTCTTCGGGGACCAGTGCTCCTCAGGGCCACCCCTCCTCCCGGTCTCCTGAGGACAGGGTGTAGGGGGCACACGGGTGACCTCAATCATTGAGCAGATAAAGTGCTGAAGTTAAGGCCACTCTGTATAACCTTTTACAAGAACTCGATGGTGAAGATCCGCCATTTGACTAGAGATTCTAATTTTCGCCTTTGGGAGACAGAACCCAGCTTGTAGTAAAACATACACTAGAGCGCCCGCCCTCTCCAACCAGCTCCGGGGACACCCAGCTCTCTGGAGGGTTCGACTTCGAGGGTGTGCTCGGGGGTGGCTCTCAACTTCCCGGCTGACTCGCCTCGCAGCTGTGCTCACTTGCTTCAATCTCGACGGCCGAAGGGGGTTCACTTTCCCCGCTCGGAAACGAGCAGAGGGAGGCTGAGGGGTTGGGGGCCTCCCTTGCCCGGGGAGGCACCGTCTGTGCGGAGCCGTGTGCCATTTCAAATGTCCAGTCTGAGCTGGTCGCCGCCCGCTGGGTCCCCCTGGCTGGGGGACAGGACTCTGGGTGCCCTGTTACACACAACCTCAGGGCATCAACCCGGGGCTTTTCCTTCCCACCTGTTTTTATAGAAACCAGCAGCTACGAGGCAGACTTTGGAAACACTCATTCTCCTCATTCCCCTGTCCCCAAGCCACCGATGGAAAGACGGGGCCGTGATCGCGGGTCACCCTGGCCGCCGGGCGAAACGTGCTTGGTCTTGTGGTGAAACACCCACATGAGTGCTTGTCTTTGAAGGGGGATTGTATTCTAGCTGCAGCATTCAGCAAGTGGCTATATTTAGCCAAGTGCACTTTAAGCGCCGTGCAGTTCCTTTTTTCTACATTGGTGAATGCACCAGGCCCCGAGGAGCCCCTGCCTCTGCGTGGAGCTCTGGGGATGCAAACGTGAGACACTGCCTGGCTGGCTGTCCCCTTCTGCAGGGGGACAGACTGGTGAACAAGGACCGAACCCGCCCTGGGCTTTGAGGGATGAAGAGGAGTTTGCCTGGGAAGCCCTCTCCCTTCTCAGACAGAGAGAAACGAGTCCGCATTCATTCAGTATCCAAGGAATACCGACGGGCAGCCATGTGCCGGTTAACAGCAAAATTTAAACTAAAAACACCCAAGAACTGGTTACAGAGTGGAATCAGCAGGTGACTGATGTCACCCGACACCACAGCCTCATCCCGGGAAGGTTTCCCACGGGAGCGCCCCAGCACGTGGAAGAGGGTCGCAGGGTCGCATCCGCGTGCGCGTTCTTTATAGGGAGCGTGTCTGCGCGCACAGACACACTGGCGCGCCACGGAGCAGGCACAGAAGTGCACTCCGAAAGCCGAAGCCCCGCGGCCCACGCCAGGCCCGGTGTGCGGGGCGCTTCCCCGGTGTCCCGGGATTGTCCAACCTTCGGGTTGAGCCCTGGGTGAGAAGAGGCACATGTGCGGATTTGCACACCCGGCTCCTTCGCCGCCGGCAAGGGCATCGCCCACCTCGTTAGGATGAACTCTGCCCAGGAAACTTTGATGGGAACCTCAGGATGCCTGCACCCGGCGTCAGGCTCGGTCCTGACACCAGAGCCGCAGTGACGGCAAGTCCATGCCCATGCTGTACTGTGAGTGACAAACCACGACAAATGGTTACCGGCAGGGGCCGGGCCATTTCGTTAGGGCCATGTGGCCTCCGGGAACGTCCACAGGCCTCCAGGGTCTGGCCTACAGCACCCCCATGATGCGGCACAACAAAGCGGGGCACTTGTCCCCCACTCGCCCGCGGGGCCACCTTGCGCCAGGGGCGGCGCCCCAGCTCGGCACGCCGAAGGGGCAGCAGCTGAAGGGAGGCGGGGGAGGGGTCAGTGTCACCGGCCTGTCCCCGGGGCCGCTGAACTGGCGCCCGGCCCGCCGAGACCCCAGCAGGGCCGGCGCCACAGCCCCCGCCCCAGCAGACGGACGGACCGACCGACAGCCGCCTGACAGCTGCGCGCGCCCCGGTCCCCGCCCCCGCAGCACCGGCCGCCGGCGCTCACCTCGCGGGCGATCTGGTTCAGCGCATCGTCCTCCGCCGTCAGTCGCTCCCGGTTGGGGAGCCGCTTGCGCCCCGCGCCCTGGGTGCCCATGTCCATCGGCCACGCCGCCGCAGCTGCCGCGGGGCCCGTCGCTCCCGCCGCTCGCGGCCCCTCCGCCCGGCCCGCCCCGCCCCTCCCTCCGCCGCGGCGTCATGGCGTCAGCGGGCGCGGGCCGGGGACGCGGGGACGCGGGGACGCGGGCGCCGGGACCCGCGGGCCGGGGACCGTGAGCTTGGAGACGCAGGGAGGTTTGGGAGGCTGGGGATCCGAGGCGCGTGGACGCGGGGGCGCCGGGGCCGGGGGACCCTCCCCTGGAGCCACCGCCCCAGGGCGGCGGATGCGGGCAGAGAGGGGACCTCCGCGCGGCGTGGAGGACTCTCGGGGACGGGGTGGCCGAGAGGGGTTTGCGCGGCTGGGCCGCGGGGCGCGGGCACGCCGGTCCGGATGGAGCGGCACAGACTGGGCGGGAGCGGGGGAGGCCGGGCGCCGGCAGACGGGTCTGCAGCTTCCAGGCCCTGTGACCTTGGCCAGCCCCGGGGCCTCAGGCGGGGTCAGAATCGGCGTGTTGATGGGTGCTACTCCTTCTTAACGAGCCTGTCCTGTCCTCTGCGTCTCGTCACTTGCTCACTTCGCTCCCGCGTCCCCAGCTTCTGGGAAAAGGCCTGGCACAGCAGCTGCTCTCAATAAACAGTTGTTGAAAAAGGACTGAATTTGCCTGGTTTACCTGCCGCACTCCAAAGGTGGATTTAAAAAATAAACGGAGAGTCCGGGAGGTTTACAAAGCCATCGCCTTCCTGTCCCCCCGGGGTAGAGGGTTAACACACTAGAACTTCCGCGGATATGTGTTTTAAATGAAAAATAAGAACGTCATATAGCAAATACTAACGTTTCCGGTAGAACCTCACTGTAAGGCGCCACCGGCCACATCGCAGTGACGTGCAGCATCCCCCTGCGGGCGGGGGTGGCTTCGCTCCCACGAGAGCGTTTCCAGAATGTTTTGATGTATTCGAACCAGGTTAAACGGGTGCATGGAAAACATAACCTCCTTTTCGCTACAACTCAGAGAGTAGGAAAATGGCTGCGAGGGGTTGAAGAGATTCTCCAACGGCCACCAGCCAAGTCACAGTCAAGACGGTGGGCCCTGCCTCCTCTTCCTGGAAGGAGCCCTGGGTTGGCCTCCTCGGAGGGGAGGCTGTTAGAGGTGACAGCAAGCAGTCCTCGTCAGAAGCAACTTGAACCGTGAGCCTGTCATCAAGGATGAACCTCATTTCAGTGGTGTGGTGCCTGATACGGTAACCGGTGATGCTCCCGCTGCTGACACAGCTCATACGTGACTAAATCCTAAATGTTGGGGGGCTGCTGGAAAACATGAGGTGAGGGTCCATGGTGTTAAAACAAAAAAGCTTGGGTCCTAGACCAGCGATTCTTTAATTTGCAGGGATCTTTGAATGTCTTTGAGAGTCTGGTGAAAGCGGGGTTCCTCTCCTAGGAAAAAAATGGGGCCCGTGAGCAGGAAATTTGAGCGTGGTTTTGAAGGGTGGTAGTTTGGAGTCCAGCCAGGCCCTCTGACTCCCATTCCGAACTGTCCCCATTCGACCCTTTACCTCCCGAAGCCAGGCTAGCCTTCCAAATACACGTTGTCACATGCCCACTCCAGATGACAGAGCGGCTGCACAGTGCCACTGCAGCCGTCCCGGGAGCCCCAACAGGTGCAGGATGTGCCCCTCGTCACATGTGGTTAAAATGCTGAGGTTTGGGGGGTCATTTGCTCTGTGCCGTTACCCGGGTAATTTCATCCGTGGCAGGAATTTTGCACAAACAGGGTGTCACCCTCAGGATAACCCCATGCCACGTGTGTCCCTGGGAAGAAGAGCTTCGGGTGGCCGTCCTCCTGTGCTCGGCACTGGCTCCTCAGCCAGACGCCCCGAATAGCGTTCCTGAGGTCAGGACCAGCGTGGTCTTCTCTTCCCTGAGAGTCTCGTTCGGGGCGATGGGCCCACAGGTGCCTGGGAAACGTGCATGGCCTGACTGAAGGGAGCCCTTTCATGCGGCGCTAGATGACACAGGACGTGGGGTCCGATGCCCTTTTTGCTTGTGGGAGAGAAACGCTATAGCGCTGGTAGACCAGTGATGGGATCGATGATTGTCCTCGCCTGGGTATCACAAACTAGCAGCTACGTGGTTTCTACAAAGAGGCGACAGAGGACTTTGAGCTTCTAGGGACGGAGATGAAACTTCCATCAAAGTAGCCTTCCCGCCAGTACAATCACAAACGCCAAATACGATCTAAAAGTAGCCATGTGCGGGCACCGGAGGGTAATCAAAGGCAGGAGTGGAGTGGACTGGAGTGGATGTGGCCTTGGCATGAGGACGTCTCCTTCCCCAGGGGACAGTATCTAGTCTCCAGGGTGCTCTGGGGGGAGGACCCCTGCACTCTGCTTGCAGATGTAGTCTCCTCAGCAATAAAACCGCCATGCCCCAGAGACCGGCACCCACGCGGGGGGGCCGCCAAAGCATGAATCTGTGCGAGAGAAGCCAGACATGAAACACACGCAGGGGAGGATCCCCCTTCCATGAAACCCAAGGGCAGGCCACACCGAGCAACGGTGTCAGAGGCGGAACGGGGCTCCCCGTGAGGGACGGGCGGAGGGACTCGGAAGGGTGATGGGAATGTCCTTTGTCCTCCATGAGGGGGTGGTTGTGTTGGGTGACCAACCACCCAGGCCGACCTGGGGATAAGGGGCTTTCTGAGGTGGGGGGGCTTTCGGTTTTAAAACAGGGACAGGTCCAGGAAAATCGGGACCCGTGGTTGCTGCATGCGCCCTTCTGTTCACATTCCCAGAATTTCGGCCTGCGTGTCTACCTGCATGTACACATCCATGCACACTTAAAGTCTGTGCATCTGGTTATGTGCAAGTTACACGTCAATAAAAAAGTATTTTAAAAAAGAACGGCCCTGGCCGAGTAGCTCAGCTGGTTAGAGTGTTTTTCCCCATACACCAAGGTTGGGGGTTCGATCCCCGGTCAGGGCACATGCAAGAACCCACCCATGAATGCATAAATGAGTGGAACAACAAATTGATGTTTCTCTCTTTTTCTCTCAAAAAATCAATCAATAAAAAATTTTTTAAAAAAATAATGGAAAAACAGCCAAACCCATGAAAACAAGCAGGCAGAAGAGAGCCCTTGCCTTCAGGCGTCCCATCAAACTCACCGTTCACAGCGATGGCCTGGGAAGGACCACGGCCTAAGGGGCCGGCGAACATACACTGACCACTTCCTCCAGGACGTGGAGACTCAGGGCAGACATGCCGGAGGGACATTTGGGGGTTGCGAGTTGGGCACCTGTCTGCTGGGTCCCCGCTGCTCACTCCTTGCCTGCAGAAGCACCCTGGGAAATGTGAAGACCTGAAGGTGAGGAGGTGACCGACCCACAGTCCAGATCGGGTCCTCTTGCCCACTATGAGAGGGGTCGGGAAGCTCACGTCTCCAAATACAAGCCCCCCACCCCCGCCCCTTCCTCTCATTCCCTGCGGCCCTTTCTCCCTGTGAGCTTCTCTGTGCTCCTGGCTGTTGGATGTCCACAACCTCGAGTGTGCCCCCTGGGTCTTCTGGGCTGTGTTGGGATTTGCCCATTGGTAGCGCACAGGTGATCTTGGTCACGGGCAGGTGCCCTTGCAGCTGGAACTTTTGTAGACGTCGGCACCTGGGGAGGCACAGGAGCAGAAAATCCCCATGCTCCTCTGCTACCTACGGGCACTGGTGAGCAGAGGCGGCCGCTCCCCTGGAGGGGCCGCGCACTGAGGAGCCCACCACCGCCTTGTCAGTGGCTCAGGCCCAGCACGCCCCAGCCCGCCCCAGGGCAGACAGGGCTCAGGCCGTTCAGGTCTTTTCATATTTTGCAGGAAGATGCCACATTCGGGGCGGTGACTTTTAAGAGCACCCTGTGTCCTCGATTTGGCAATTTTTAAATAGGAGACACATTTCACCAAGTTTTTGTTATGGTGAATAATGCTCTGAAGACGTTCTCGTGAGAAGAAAAAAATCTGGGGATTTCTTTCTCTGCATTAAAGACAGAACCAAACCCCTGGAAGCAGCCTCGCCTGGTTTTGCCCTCCGCCGCACCCGCCCAGGGGTCTGGGCCAGGACTCCCCGCTCCCGGCCAGCCTGCGATCTATTTTAGGAACATGATAGAAAAATAGTTCACTACTTACTCACTTGCTTCCTGTCCTCCACACCCCCAGACAAAGAACAGTTTATAAAAATTTGCTACAGGCATTTCACAAAACTCAGCTTTGCCTCAAGCGGAACAAAAATTGTAGGGTTTTCTCCCTAGGAAACATTTCCCCCACAGCAGAGTGTAAACCCAAGGCAAGGTAGGAGGGTTGGAAGGGTCGCAGGAGCCCACAGCCCCTGGCAGCGGGCGCGCGTGGCCGGGGCGGCCGGGAGGAGCAAGGCTCTAGCCCTGCCTTCAGCGGGTCACCGGGCGGCAGACAGAGCCACGAGTCCGGTGCCAAGTGACGGAGCGTCTCGCTGGGACCGGCGCGGGGAACGCTCGCTTTACAAGCGCAGTGGAGGAAGCCGCGCTGTGAGCCCGCTGCGCGCGGCCTCGGGCCGCGACCTCTCGGCCTGCAGGGCGGCGGTGTTAGGCCCCGGCCGGGCCTCGCCGAAACTTGCCTCTTTGGCACGAGTCTGAGCTGATTATTCTGAGAAACAGCAAACACAGGAGAAGCCCAGCAAACAGCAGAGGTTGCCCTTTCGTAAGAGCGGCGCCCGCGAACGCGCAGTGTCTCCGCACGCTCAGGGGTCCCCGCTCTGCGCCCAGCGCTCATCCGCGGAGAAGGCGCACAAGTCTGCGATCGGCCCTGCCCGCCACCTCCCCTCGCCTGGGCTCTTGCTATCTGTTGTCTTTAGCTAAAGATGGAATTTTAGATGGTGGCCTAGGCCACCCGGGGAGGGGCTCATGTCCCCTCGGTGTCTCCCAGGTGCACACGAGGTGTACATGTTAATAAACTTCGGTTTGTTTTTCTATTACTCGTTCATTACAGGGGCCTCAGCCCACAACTCAGAAGGGGAGAGGGACAATTCTGTTCTCTCCCTATGGCCACCTCTGGGCCCTGTCCGCGGACTCCAGCCCTGTCACACTGAGAAGGGGTCTTTGGGTCCTTGCTCGGCACCAGAACTTGGCCGAGACCGAAACCCTTGGCTGCTCTGCTGGGGACCAGATGAGACACCCCTCCAAAGAAGGAGGAGGGCCTGTGGCCTTGGGGAGCAGTGTGGGGGTGAGACGGAAGGGCCCGGCAGCTGCCAGGAAGGAGGGACAGCCCTGCAGGACAAGCCCAGATAAGGGGACAGAGTGTGGGAGCCCGAGGAGAGAGGAGAGCGGAGCAGAGATGAGACCGCGGCGGGGCCCAGGGTACGGCTGGCCCAGGGTGCGTTCGTGTCTGTGTGTCTGGGGCGCACGCGTGTGTAGGATCCGCGGTTACCCTCCTGCTCCCCCAGTCTGGGCGGGAACTTGCTTTCGTGTCTCTGGGGGTTTGATGATGGATTGTGGGGGGAACCCCCAAAGGGCAGTGTACTCCAGTTATCTCAGTGCCTAGATGCGTTTATTCCTTCAGGTGGCCGTTCAGTGCTGTGCTTGGCTGGGCTTCGGGGGTGGGGGGAGCTGACTTTTTGTCTCTGTCCCTCATTGGCCCGCCATTCACTCGTCCACATGCCTGTTCGGGACAGATTCACTGGGCACCCTCAGTGTACGAGGTGAGTGGGGCCCCTCCTTCCGCTGAGACCAAGGTGAAGCAGAGCCTCTCCCGGTGCACCTGTCGGGCACCCGGTCTCTCCCACCTTTTGGGCTCTCCCCCGGTGCCCATTCCTGCAGGGAAGAGCCTCCTGCCGAGGCCTCCACTCCCCGTTCTGTTCCTGGGGAGGCGTCTCTGCTCCCTGCTTGTTCTGGGGGTCGGGGGAGCTGGCTCCTCGGGCTGCGGGAGGGAGGGAGAAGAGCCCTCCACGCCAGCCTGGAGAGGAAGGATGGGGGCGGGGGAGGGGAGCAGACCTGGAGTATGTCTGCAGGTGCCTGACCTCCAGGTGGGCCTTTGTCCCACGACGGGGTGGGCGTGGGGCCTGAGTCACGTTCCTTGATGCTCCTGTACCCCCTCCGAGGCTTGCCCACACATTCTTATTGTGGCATTTAGGTGGTGCTGATGTGGGTCATTTAGTTCTGTGTTATCATTGACCTTTGTGGAGGTTTCCTTGGCCTTCTCAGTGGACAGTGCGCCCCCGAGGGCATTTCTGCGCAGCCCTGTGAGTCTAGGGCGTCACCATGGGGGATGGGAAGGCTCTTGATAAGAAAACACGTACCTTCTCATCCCAGAGGCTGGAAAGCCAGGTGTGGCGGGGTCCGTGTCTTCTGGGGCCTCTGAGGAGAATCCATCCCGGGCCTGTCTCCTGGGTTCTGGTCGTTACCGCCAGTCCTTGCCGGTCCCTGAACACGAACTTGGGGACCGCTCTTCAACCTGGTGCAAGTGCTTCGATTCTGACGTCTGCCTCTTGGGTGGGAACCCCCAAGGGACAGGCCTGGGGCAGACGCCCCACTGGCTTTTCATGGAGGCAGACCTCACACGTCGGCTGGCCCGGTCGTGAGAGCTTGACACCGCAGGTGCTGCGGGTTCAATCAGTTTGCCCCAGAATTCACAGGTGGGAGTCCTGGGCCCCAGGATGTCCGAAGGTGACCTTGTGTGGAGATGGGGTCTTGGCAGAGGTGGTCAAGTTAAAATGGGTCATCAGGGTGCCCGAACCCAATACGAGTGGTGTCCTTCTAACACGGGGACGTTAGGATGTGGGCACCCTCCCAGGGGGACACCACGAGAGGGTGGGGGCAGAGATGGAGCAGTCCCCGGAAGCTGGGTGGGGCCTGGAAAAATTCTCCATGGTCACAGAAAGAACCAGCCCTGCCCTGCCCTTGACCCTGAATGTGAGACAATCCATCCCCACCACCTGAGCCACCTGGATTGTGGCACTTGGTGACAGCAGCCCTCGCACGCTGATACACCGTGGCCCCGCTTTTTATGGGATGGGGCTGTCCCTGCGTCTGCGTCTTCCTCTGGTCCCGCTGGCTCCCTCTGAACGAGGCTGTGAGCATCCTCGCTGAGTCCGCCTTGCGTCTCCCGCACACTCGCCCTCTGGGAGACTGTGGGCGCAGTGGTCTGCAGCCTCTGCTGTGGGTCCCGCCACCCACAGCAGCCTAGGAGTGGCAGGGGCCCCTCCCGGGAGCCTGGGCTCTTGGGAGAGTCGGGGTGGGGGCTGGGCGCTGTGGTGGGTCTGCTCCAGAGCCTCTTTCCTAGGGAGGCTGGTGGGTCAGGAAATCCAGGGAGAGCTGAGCCCATGACAAGGAAGAGGAGAGGGAATCCCATTGCCTGGAGGCCGGATGATCCTGAGACACAAGCACATCAGTCAGATCTCGGATGCTCATCTGCTCAGAGCTGAGCTCTGTGCTCCCCCCCGCCCCAGTCAGTCTCAGCTTTGATTTTCCCGAGTGCGGCCGGCTGGGCTCGAGGGTGAGTAACATTTCGGTCAGCGCTGAGTGTAGCTAAAAGTGGCAATGAGCTAAAGGCGTGAGTCACTTCCTCGACTCTGCCCTCTGGTTCTAGATGTCCTGCATGTGGGACCATAGCTGAGTCGAAGCTGGCTTTGTCCCTGAGCCCGTGGACATGTGGTCCCAGCTTGTCCTCCAGAAACGTGTGGTCCACTTACTCAGGAGTGGCTTCTGGCAGCGAGTCCCCTCTCTTGCCAAACTGTGGATGCTGTCTTTGCCAAAACATCAAGCACAATATTCAATACTCGATGACAGTCCCCAGACAGAAGTGGGAACAGGGAGACGTGACCCGTGGTCAAGGAAACCACGAAACCACCGATCTGAGGAATCGGAGCTCCACAGGAACCAGGTGGGGGGTGGTGCGCAGATGAGGAGCCTAATACCCTAGGACAGACACGGCGACAATTCTGCAGGGGAACGCGCATCGATGGGCCGAGAAGGGGCAAAGTTCAGGAGACTCAGGAAGTCTAAAGAAGAACCAGTGGACACCGTGGCGCTGAAAAACACCGTGTCATGCACCTGAGAAACCATCGCAGGAGGCGGAAGGGCAATGCTGAAGCTACCCCACGGAGTCCAGAGGAGAAGGGAGGGAGGACGGAACAAAGGACAGAGGGAGCAGGGGGGCCAAGAGGGGGGGATGGGAGAGCTGAGCAGAGCCCAGTCAGCAGCCACGCTAAACGCAAGCGGACCGGACACCCCAGCCTGGGAGTCAGGCGGGATGAAAGGCCCCTGCTCGTCTGTGTGCCATTGCAAGGGACACGCGTCTAACAGACAGG
Source organism: Macrotus californicus (assembly GCA_007922815.1). Lineage (NCBI taxonomy): Eukaryota > Metazoa > Chordata > Mammalia > Chiroptera > Phyllostomidae > Macrotus > Macrotus californicus. The sequence goes on along the minus strand of VMDR010000277.1, from coordinate 159,648 downwards.
CTGAGACTCAGCGTGTGGGGAACGCGCATGCTGGCCCTCTGTGCCTCGGGGTCTCAGGAGATGGTGCAGAAGTGGAGGTGGGGCCTGACGGCCTCGCTCACAGGGAGGGACCAGCTGGAAGAGGGCCAGCAGGGGGCCCTCAGGCGCAGCCCCCGGGGTGGCCTGGCTGTGAGGGAGCAGACGAAGTGAGATCCTCCAAGTCCAGGACTCACGCAGTGCCTGGCACACAGTAGGTGCTCAGTACAAGGTGGCTTGTAGTTTCTAGTCTTCATGGGATGAGACAAGGCCTCCCACACTCACCCCTCTGGCCACCCACCCCAGACTCCACGCTCGGTGACAGTGTCCCCCAGTGACCCCCAATGCTGTGCTCCAGGCCCGCATGCTGCGCTCACGCTGACTCTGGGCTCAGAAAGCTTCTCCTCCATCCGTCTGTCTGTCTGCATTTCCTCCTGGGAGGAGTCTCCCCTGACCCTTCTTCCCCTTCTGCCTGTGCCCTCTGCTCCTTAGGACCTTGTATGACCTGGGGCGGCCACCTCTGTACGGGCACTGTCCTGTCACCACTGGCCCTAGGCGCCCCGAGGCAGGGCTTGGCTTTGCCCCGTGCTGCCCAGCCTGGCCGGCAGCCAAGCACCGAGCTGACTGCTGAGCGGAGGAATTTCACTCAGGTCCAGGAATCCCTGCTGGAATTTTCCATTGAGCTAAGCCAGGGTGAAGGTTTCGGGTGAGGCGGCCACATTCTGCCTCAGGAGATAAGAGCGTTCTGGAAGGTCTGTGCCCCAGATAACGATCTGTCCTTCACCCCTGCTCTGCCTGGGGGCCCCACGGAGGAAGGGGAGCCCCTGCTTCTGCACAGATCCACAGAGCGGAGACGTGTCACCCACCTGGGCCACACCAGGGTCTCTTCACAGGAGAGGGGAACATGGGTCTGGGCACGGTGCGTGCCATCGGCCCTGAGAAGTGCTTCCAAACCTCAGAAATGTTCACGGAGCCAGCACGGGCCCGGGCAGGGGATGGGTGGGAAGTTATCGAAGGCTGATCTGCAGGAGAGGAACCGGGTGCCCGGCTGCCTCGGGGCGACCAGCCCGGCCCTGACACCTGGGAGCAGAGGCTGAAGAGCCCTTTGCTGCAGTATGCAGAGACCCCTCAGACCCGGGGGGCGGGCGCTGGGTCTAGACCAGCCCCAGGGGCCCTGGCGGCTCCCGACTCCGTGACCGTGCATTTCCTTCCAAAGGGGAACGGGCACAGGGAGTGTGCTGCCCACACTCGGCCTGGGCACGTGGCTCAGCGGGAACGGTCCCTGTTAACCCTGATCCCAGGAGCCGATCAAATGCCCGGAGAGAAAGTCTGAAGTTCGCACAGCATGGACGAGGGATGCAGGCGCTCTGACCAGCCGTCGGGGTTTGACCCCCATTCTCCCTGCCCGGCGGGGTATTAGCGCCTGAGCCTGGCCTGCACTTCCACGAGGGACGGGATCTCTGACTGAAGCGCGAGGGCCTCCGCGTCTCCCTCCCGGCGGGCGGCTGTCTGTAGGCTGGTGTCAGGTCACAGCGGCCAGCGGTGTAGGAAGGTGGGGAGGCTCAGCCTACCCCCTTGCCCGGGAGGTGGGGAAACAGAGGTACTGGCTTGTGAGGACCCTGCAGAGTTGGGGGAAAAGACCCACCCCAGTCACAGGCTGGGCAGGGTGCCCCCGAGACCGCAGCAGTGATGAGCGCCAGTTCAGCCTCCACAGGGCCCCTGGGCCCCTCCAGGAGGGGGGTTGTTAGGTTGTTTGGGGTCGGCCTGTGCCCAAGGCCCCAGGGGCAGTTTTACTGCGTGTCATCCGGGCGGCGGCGTGCCCACCCTGTGCCCTTTGGCTCGGACACCGATGGAGGCAGAATTCTGCGGCAGCTCCCCATGTCCTGCCGGGCTGTGACGGCTCCACAGAGGAGCACAGGCAGGTTGGAGGGTCACCAAACTGGCTGATGGCACTACAGAGCACCGTCCCCAGGTGGCCCACTTTGTCCCTGCAGCGGGCCCCCAGGAGCTGGCTCATAGCTGCCCATGGAAGGGCTGTGCTCACCTGCACGAGATGCCCCTCCCCCTCTGGGCCGAGAGCAGCCCCGAGGGGGGAGCAGGGAGGTGCCCCGCTGGTACAAGGCCTCCGCCAAGCCCGGAGCTCGGAGCTGGGTGGCTGTAAACACCTGACCGGAGGCTCATTTCCGGCTGGGCGCCCAGGTGCTCCGGGCTCCGGCTCTAAGGTCCAGCCTCCTGCCCTGCCCCTGTCCCAGGTGACCACATGACTGGAGGACCTTGCCCTGGGAGCCTGGCAGGAGGAAGTGGCCTGACGTGGGGCTGGGCTGGGGTCAGGGGCTGGGCGCTGCCTCAGGCAGAGACTGCTGCTTCCACCCGGGCTGTGGAGCCCAGCCTACCCACCCCCTCCCCAGCTGCCCTGGCCACCTCCCAGCCGCCTGGTGCGGGAAGCTGACCCTTCCCCAGGACAGAGGGAGACAGGTAGGGGCCCTGTAGGGCCCTGGGGTGAGGGGCTGTGAGGCTTCCTGGAAGTGACCAGGCCTGGGGACCCGTGAGCTGTCGTTTCAATGGCTGTGCACTGGGCAGAGTGTGTGTCTATGTCTCTCTGTGTGCCTGTCCCTGTGTGTCTCTCTGTGTGTCTGTCTCTGTGTGTGTGTGTCTGTCCCTCTGTGTGTATGCACGTCTGTGTGTCTGTCTGTCTCTCTGTGTGTATGCATGTCTGCACATGTCTGTGCGTGCTCCCACCCGTGAATGACCCAGAGGGCACAGTGAGGGAAGGAGTCCGTTCTGCCGAGGGCCGCGCGTGGTGTCTGGACCTGGGTGGGGGGCAGGGTCCTGGGAGGAGGCTCCTGCTGGAAATGTAGCGACAGGCCTCATGGTGCAGGGCTGCGGTGAGGGCGCCCCAGGTGCCCCTGGGAACCCCCGGGTCCTTACACGCTCGGAAGGGCCAACCCACAAGGGACGCCTGACGAGAGACCCAGCAAACCAGAATTCTTGCAGTGTCTCCCCCCAGAAAGACTAGTTAGGGTTTGTGGTCCTACCTTTCCTTCGGAGGACAGGAGATCGGCTTGCAGGAAACGGAAGGCCCACTCCCGGTGCTGGGAGTGCATGTCTGGGCCCTGCTCCCGAGCACCGCACTCCGGAGAGCCTCTGATTGCGGGGAAGGCCCCGACCCTCCTAACGATGCCTGCAGATGCGGGGCAGGCCTCACAGCCCCACCTTCCTCCCCGAACAGAGGGCTCCCGCCTCTCGCCATGGTAAGCTCGTCCCCGGCCATCACACAGAAAAGGGTACAGGACGAAGCGTAGTGGGTCTGGTTTGCTACCGAGCAAAAAGCTGCAACCCGTCAAGAGGCGGGCGGGGGAGAACGGTGCTGTGAATGGGAGGGCCGTGGGAACGGCGCTCGGTCACGGAGCAGGAGGAACCTGATGCGGCAAAAGCGCCTTTGACACACGTGGCTGCTTTTTTCAAGGCAGGGCACGCGAGTGCGTGGTAGAACTATAGGGTTTGGATTGTTCGTAAGATTCATTAAAAAATAAACCCAGAAGAAAGCAGGCGCAATGCTATGCCTGGTTGTATCGAGGGTAAGGGATTGTGAGTCATTTACATTTTTCTTGATGACGATGATGTGGCAGAGGTCACAGCCCAGCGAGAGAGAGAAGTCATTTAAAAATAGTTCAACGAACGAAGGTGGCGTTAAAAACGGAGACCATTTCCCTGGAGAAGAGGAATAGGGCACTTCAGGGCCCACTACGTCTATTTTGTTGACTGCTATTTATGGGGCTGGACACCTGCTGGGGCAAGGATGACAGCTGGGGACCACAGAGGGGGCTGTGGCCCGAGGGGGATTTGCATCAACTAGGGCAGAGAGAAAGGAGCAGGCCGAGCAGCCCTCTGCCGCAGGCCAGGCCCCGGTTTCTCGGACGGCGGAGCTGGTACATAATCTCTGGCCACCTCAGACATGGTGGCGACATCTTGTTATCTTTCCCGGGGCTGCTCTCGGAGTTCTGGACTCGGTGAATCACCGGGGCTATAAATTTTATTCCTGGACGACCGGCTGCCTCTTCAGGGGCTTTCCCATTGGCTCGCACTGTTTACTTTACTCTGCCTTTGAGTTGAGCTTTCCACCAGTGGGTCAGAAATCTGTGCAATGCTTTGTTCTGAGATCTTGTGTGGGTGGGTGGGTTCTCGGGGAGCAGACTGGTCCCTCCAGCACCGTCCCTGGGTGGCGGTGGTCTGTGAAATGTAGGAGTCCAGGGCGCCCCCACAGCCCCACAGGACCAGGCAGGCCTGGACCATGTCGCTCCTATAGAGCCTGCTCTCTGCGAAGTCCCCGCTGAGACCCTGCTCTGTCCCCAGTCACTCACTCCTCTGCCTCAGGCTCACAGACAGCGTCCTCTGCTCAGGCAGATACTTCAGAACATTGATGTTTTGATTGGTCATTTGCCTCTCCCCATGTTTCCCTCCCTTCCTTCCTTCCTTCCTCCCTTCCTTCCTTGAAGGTGTTCCTGGGGGCGCAACCCCCAGGGACACCAACTTTTATTTTAGATGTAGGTTTTCGAAACACCAAGCTTTTTAGGTAGACTGCTTTAAAAAAAAAAAGATTTTATTTATTTTCTAGAGAGAGGGGAAGGGAGGGAGAAAAAATCAATGTGTAGTTGCCTCTCGGATACCTCCTACTGGGTACCCGGTCTACAACCCTGGCAGGTGCCCTGACGGGGAACCGAACCAGCGACCTTTCGGTGCACAGGCCGGTGCTCCATCCGCTGAGCCACTCCAGCTCAGGCAGTAGGTAGGCTGCTTTCTGAGAGGCAAACTTTAACCCGCGAATCCCAAACAGCGAGCGCACTCTCCCTCCCAGGTGTTTCTGATACTTTTTTGAGGAGGTGGTAGACCTTGAGAAGGGAGGGTTAGTAGGACGAGGACAGTGACCCACAGGGTGACCAGCCATCGTGGTCACTGCTCAGGGCTGGGCAGTTCATTGTGCGGAGGTCCCTTCCGGCACCACCGGCACGCTTCCCACACAGCTGCCCAGCACCCCTCACAACACGGCTCTGGTCCCTGCTTTCCTGGCGGGGACGTGGGGTGCAGAGCGGAGCAGGGGTGCCGCCCCCGGAGCCTCTGACTTGGAGCTCTGTCTGTCTTTTTGTCTGTCCATCTGTCCCTCTGCGGGCAGGCAGTGCTGCGGGTGAACTCGCTAAGGTTCCTCAGTGGCAGCTGCTGGGCTGCCTTCAGTAGCTGTGTGTCTCCGCAGGGCATGGCGCAGGCGGCTGCGGCTCCCCAGCCCGGGGCTGGGCAGCCCTATGTGTTCAAGCTGGTCCTGCTGGGGAGTGGCTCTGTGGGCAAGTCCAGCCTGGCGCTCCGCTACGTGAAGGACGACTTCAGGAGCATCCTGCCGACTGTGGGCTGTGAGTGGCAGACCGGCTGCCCTTTCTTAGTCTCCTGGGGGAGAAACCGGGGCGCCAACCCGGGGTTGGGGGGGGTACCTGGGGCGGAGCTGAGTTTACCAGTGCTTCTTAATTCGATGAGCCGCCAGCCCACAGGGCTGGCACCGACTCACTGAGCACCCTCTCTGTGGCAGTGACTGCACTGGGGGTTGGGGACGTCGAGCTGAGGAAGCCGTCCTTTGCTTCCAGCAGCTAAGGCCTACGGGAACCAGGTGCCCACTTCCGCCTCCGCGCCTATGGCGCATGCCCGCACACCGGGGTGGGCAGCCTTCGGGGGGTGCACTGTGATCATTACCTTATTGGCAAGGACACAAATTGCATTACCTACACTATCACAATGTATCGGTCAGCACGGTGTCACTGTGTCTTCTGCACCATTTTTGCTGTCATGCTGTTCCGATGATTGGGTGTGGACGTTGCCACTTCAGATGAGGAAGTGGGCCACCGCCGTCCTTAGTGTCTGTGGAAGTAGTCTGAGCTCCCACCGAGGGCGGGGACTTGGTTTCCTTCTCAGGCGTGGTTCTGGCCTTCATGAACAAAACCTTCCGTCTGTTCGTGGCGGGAGGGGCGAGCGGAGGAGCAAAGCCCCCAGGCGACAGGGTCTGGCTTCCTGGAGGGGCAGCTGGGAGCCCGGAGGTGCTGGGCTGAGGGCCCGGCTGCAGGGCCGCTCGGTAAATGTGAGCTGATGACCAAATGGCCCCGTCTCCATGTTTTCAAAACCGGGGACACGGGATGGGAGTGTCTCCTGTGGTGGGTTCCCTATGAAGCCTGATTTAGGACATCTTAAGTCACGGATGACTGTGTCAGGATGTGGGGCCGTCACCCTTGTGTGCTGCCCCCTTTCCTCAGACACCTACCCCACACTCTGAGAACAGGGTTAGGTCCCTGTTGGTGCCAGCTCCCAGGCAGACCAGCTCCAGGACACTCCAGCTTTCGGGAAGATTGGGGGTCCCTGGGCCCCCTCCGGAGGGTCTGGACCCGAGGGTGAGTGTGTGGGGTGGCTCTGCAGTGGAGGGTGCCTGAGCACAGGGCTGGCTCTGCCGAGCAGGTCACGGGCTGGGCAGTACACCAGCCATCCCAGGGTGGGGCCCCGCCCATGCAGAGGAAGAGGAAGGGGGCCTGGAATCTCGGCACAGACAGGCATGGAGCTGAGTCAGGGTGGGAGCCCCACGTGAACGCCACCCCCGGGGGCTCAGCCTGCTGGCAGGAGACCGCAAAGCCCTGGGACTCCTGGCTACCCCCAGGGACCCTGAAGGCTTTGGGGCCCTGCAGGAGAGGGGCTGGCAGGGGAGGCATGCTGGAACCCTCCGGCCATAGCAGGGGAGCGCTGGCCCATTCCCTGCTGCACGTCCTTAGGGGCATCTTTCGGGGCGATAGTGACACCTAGTGCTCGTGTGCGAACTTGCCAGTGCGAGCCACCATGAATCCCGGACCACAACGGGTGGGCCTGTGTGGGAAGGGCGGTGCCCTCTGCCACCACCTCCCGCCCCTCCTACACAGAGAACTTGGCTGAATCCCTGCGCCCCGAGAAGTTACCCACTTCCCATCCCCTCTGACCAGGAATCAGCCCGTGATTTTTACAAAACAGATGGATGCTACAAGAAGGCTTACCTGAGCCGAATTCAAGTCAAAGGTAGAAAAAAGACAAACCTCTGGCCTCCAGAATGGAAAGCACGCATTTCTGTTTTAAGCCAGATAGTCGGGGGTCTCGTGTTACGGCTGCCCCAGGACACTGGCGTGCTGGCCTCGCAGCACAACTTCCGTTTCAAGCACGTGGTGGCGTTTGCCAGACTCTCCCAACAGGCTCCACGACCCACGTGGGGCGGGGCGGGCGGATGGGGCCGCAGCTCTGCCTGGAGCCCACCCCTGCCAACCCCTGCCACCCTACTCTGCTGGCTCCACCCCCGGCCCCTCTCCGATCCCCCGACTTGTTCTGTGTACCCCACACCCCGTACCCCGCACACGATGATGCTAGAGAACCTTGGTGCTACCAAACCGCCATGTGAAAATGACGCCACTTTGGCAAGCGAAGCCCAGATTTTTGAGTCAGGGCCCTGAGAGTTTGTCTTCCCACTCAGAGCCTCTGTGTGACCGACAGAGGTTCTGCGGCACCTCACCCTCGACCCTTGGCTTTTGATGGAAGACGCCACCTTCCGGAACACATGTTGCTCAGCCTCCCCGGCTGTGGGCGGTGGGAAGCATGCGCCTCTGCCGGTTTGCTGAGCCCAGGGCTCGCGGTGGCCCAGCCTGGGCACAGGGACAAGGGCAAGCCACCTCTGGGCCTCCGTGTTCCAGGTGCGTTCTTCACGAAGGTGGTGGATCTGGGTGCTGCGTCTGTCAAGTTAGAGATCTGGGACACGGCTGGCCAGGAGAAGTACCACAGCGTCTGCCACCTCTACTTCCGGGGCGCCAACGCTGCGCTTTTGGTGTATGACATCACCAGCAAGGTAAGGCTCCCCTTGGGCACGTTGCTGCCCCCACAGCAAGGCACCTGCCTGTGCTCTCCAGGCACAAGGACGCTGTCTTCCGAAGGCACAGTGGGACTGGCCCGTCCTGGTGCTTTGTGGCAGCATTGCGACAACCAGTAGGGACATGTTAATGAAAGTGGGTTGCCTCCTGCAGGAAGCCCTCCCTGACCACCCCTTCTCTGTATAGCTGGGCTTGTGCCACTTGGTGGTCCTCCTGGAACACCCTGCACCTCTATCATTGTCCCTTAGGACTCCTTGGGTGCCCACAAGTTGATGAGGGCATGTCACAGAAACAGGGTGGACACAACCCCTGGCTGCACGTCCCATCCACAGGGTGTCACCTGTGCCAGAGAAAGGAAGGGCTGACAGGACAGCCACCAAACCAGCATTGGTTGGGGTGTGGGGGGGTTTCCTGCAGGAGGGTTCCTGCAGAGGTGTGGGGGCAGAAGCAGGGGTCTGCCCTGCTGAGGGGGGAGGCAGGATGGGGGGCAGGTGAGCAGACAAGGAGGGAGTTGTCAGAAGCAGATGGACTTGGTCAGCTTTGCTGTCGGGAGGGAAGGGGCTCCATGGGGCCCAGGGCAGGACCCCCGCTGACTGGTCTGCAGGGGGTTGTTTAGCCTTAGGACAGTGGTGTTGAGGGAGGGGAGCCCTGGGCCCAGACCAGGCGAGGTCGGAAAAGAGCGGGGTCCTCCTCCGGGGGTGGAGTGGCCGAGGTGGGGGGGCGGCAGTCATAGGGTCAGTGGGGTCATACGGTGTTTTCCAGCATGGCCCTCTCTTTCCTGGGACCCCTGACGAAACCGCCCACACGTCTTGTCTGACGCTCACCTACTTCCCATTTTCAGGAGTCCTTCCGCAAGGCTCAGCAGTGGCTGAAGGATCTGGAGAAGGATTTTTCCCCTGGAGAGATCGTAGTAATGCTGGTCGGCAACAAGACAGACCTCAGCGAGGAGCGGGAGGTGACGTTCGAGGTAGGACTGGGGGTGGGACGTGGTGTGTGTGTCTGTGTGTGGTGTGTGTACATGGTGTGTCTGTGGGAGGTGTGTGTGTGGGTCTCAGGAACGGCTTTGGGAGGAACAGAAAGGGAGCACAGGACCGGCGGAGGAACAGGAGGGGGCTGGGCTTCAGGGCTGCCCAAGGGGCGGGAGCCAGGAGCCCTGGGAGGGTAAGGCCTGCAGGAGGCCTTGTGTGGGGGTGACAATGGGGCCCTTGTTCTGGGGCTGCAGTGAGTCCCTGGAGAGTGTGCATCCCTGGGGGTGGGGACTGATGTCGAAAGGGAGCTCGTTGTCCTCAGAGAGTCAGGGAGGCCAGGTGAGGAGGAGCCAGGCCCGGGACATGGACACGGGAAGCCCTAGAGATGCAGCCCAGCTCTGGGGGTCGGGGAGCAAGGGCAGCCAGGCCTCCGTCCCTGCCCTGGGCGGATGTGACAGGGAAGCCCTGTGACCCAGACCTTGTGGAAGCAGCACCCTGGGTCCCGAGTGGGTCTCCTCGTCCTCACAGAGTCAGGGAGTCCCAGGGCTGGGACCTGCACGGAGCGGCCCTGTCCTGACACCCGCTGTGGGCTGGCCACGGCCTTTCCTGGGCACCTGTCCCCTTGGGACACAATCTGCAGCCCTGGTGCTGTCCTCTGTGCCCTGGGACCTCCTCGCTTCACCCAGGCTGGGTCCCATGTGGGACACGCAGAGGGATCCAGAGGAAGGGGCCTGCAGGTGCCAGGGAAGGTGGCCTCCCAGGATTCGGCTCCCTGAACCCCGCTGCTGCCCCCGGCCCAGGGTCCCCGAGAAGCAGCACTTGGTCAGGAAGAGGGCTTGGGGATGAGTTGGTGTACCTGCTGTGCGGGTTTCACCGTTAGGAGGCAGCGGGTCAGCTAGATCTCAAGCAAGCTGCAAACGAGACAAAACCAAACCCAGAAGAAAGTGGTAGCCCGGCCATTGCGGCCACCAAGGACGTGAAGAAAAAAGACCTTTGCTGAGTGTGCTCAGGGCACTCTTTTGTAAGTGCTCTGGAGTTTCTGTGCCGTCTTCCGCAGGAAGGCAAGGGGTTTGCCGAGAGCCAGCGCTTGCTGTTCATGGAAACCTCCGCCAGGTCCAACCACCAGGTGGCTGAGGCCTTCAGCACCGTTGGTGAGTGCGGGCCCCGGAGAGCCAGGGGGCGGGAGGGAGATGGTCATCCTTGCTTCTGCCTCATCTGACCTGGTCTGGCGTCCGGAGCCCAACAGGAGGGCACCAGGGACTGGAAGGAGAGCGGGTCAGTCAGGGCCTGGGTTTCACGCTGCGGGCACGAGCAGGGGAGGGTGGGGTCCCGGGACTGCTGGTGTGGGTGTGCAGGGCCATGCTGGGCTGGGGGACTGTCCACCCTACCACCCCCTCTCCTTCTGTGCCCCCAGCCTGGGAGCTGCTGCAGAGGGCAGAGAGGGAGCAGCACCAGACACCGCAGAGAGATGCCTGGCTGACCCTGAACCAGGGGCCCACGGGGCGGGCCAGGTGCTGCACCCGCTAGAAGTGGCCACTCCAGGAGGGGCCCAGGGAGGATGCCCCTAGCCTGGCCCCGGCTGGTCCTCAGGGTGGGCCACTGCCAGCTCTGTGTGGACGGCGGCACTTGATTCTGATTCACCACTGAGGCTGCTTACTTCCTGGAGGTGCCCGAAGCTGGCATCCCTCCGCACAAGCACGTCCCAAAGCCATGGGAGTCGTTCAGGAGAGGACCAGCGTCCGACGGCCTCAGCTCCCACCCCCGGGCGCAGACTGAATCCCAAGCACCCAGGCCAAGTGGGACTGCCCCTGCCCGGCTTGCCTGTCGCCCCCTCGGCTGCTCCAGGCTCAGAGGAATGGAACGGGTCACAAACAGAACAGCAACCAGGACAATACAGGGTCTGGGTCACTGTGGGCAATTGGCAAGACCTGGCCTGCTCCTGGGAGCAGGGAGAGGACAGACCAGGCCCAGGACAAGGTGGCCGTGCCCGGGGGAGATGGAGTGACCATAGTGAGGTTGGGCCCACCTTCAGTGGCCTCAGAGAAGTTCCCCTGGGAGGGGCGGCGGCGGCGGCAGAGGGCTGTGGGGGGCTCTGTCCCCCCTGTGACTTTGCTGAGACCATGCTGGTGCTGTGAGCTCACATGAGGGTGTGCCTGAGGCGGAACTGGTACCACTTAGGGGTTGTTCTCCAAAAATGAAACTGCTTTCTGTAGCCTGGTCTTTGGTGAGTTTGTAAGGTGGGGGTCTCTCATTGTGCATATCCGAGGGGGGCTCGTGGTGAGTACGTAAGGAGGCAGGCCCAGGCAGCAGGCTGTGATGGACAGGGGCCCGAGACATCTCTCCGATGGTGACATGGTGCCTTTTCACGGCCTGTGCACCTTCCCAAGAGGCCAGCGGGCGACTTTGGGAGGAGAGCCCAGGGGCAGAGTGAGGTGTTGAAGGGGGCTGTTTTGGGGGTTCACCCTAGCCTCTGGGACCATGGTGAGCAGGTCTGAAACGTGAAGGGGGCGTCATTCCCATCTGAAAAGGGAGGCTTTCCTGTGCTGATGGTGAGCATGTGTGGTGGGGACAGGACTCACCCGGATAGGCCGACGAGTGCTCCCTGGAGGGGCCCCGCTGACCTGCTGTGACTGCAGCCCCCCCACTCTCCTCTGTTTCTGCTGGCCATGTCTCCCCCAACGCCCCGGGGAAGGACCCCCTTTGCCTGGAGGGGTGATTCAGGGACCCATTCTTCTTATAAAACTTATCTGCTGCCTAAACTTAGGGCAATTTGAGGATCAAAAATTATCTGTAAGGTGTTGAAAACTAGGGGGGAGAGAAAGAGAGAGAACAATCTCCTTTCGAAGAAGCCGGCTGATCTGTGTGGAGGCCCCCCTGCCTGTGATGTGAAGATCTGCCTCCAATAACGGGTCAGACTCGGCATTTGTCAGAGTGGCCCGGGCCTCACCCTGCATCACGATGTGGCAGGAAGCACGAGAGCACGGTGCCCGCAGGGGTGACAGAGTCCCGCTCAACCCCAGGGACCACGAGGCAGAACAGGGTCACACACCGTGGGGAACAATCTCGCCACGGGCCACTCTACCAGGCGACGCTTCGGGGCTCCTGTAAAAGTCAAGGTTGCAACCCAATAAAAAGATCAGGAAGGAGAGGGGCATAGGAACTGCCCCTGGGGCTGCAGAGTGGAGCCTGGGTTAGAACAAAGACGACTCCGGCCTTCCTGCTGGACGTTGGGGTATTTGCCGGAGGACTAGACGTGGGATGACGTGCTGGAATTGTTCAAAATGAGCAGGCTTGCCGATAACCTTGTGATTGTGTCTGAGATCACCCTTATTTCGGGGCGGGGGGAACACACTGAGCTATACAGGGGGGATGTCATGATATCCCCAGCTTTCTCCCCAAGGGTGGGGAGAGAAGGGGGTGTGGAAGTGAACTCGGTTGTCAGATCAAAGGCAGGCTAACCCTAACCCTGTGATAACCTCCGAACGTTCTCGTGGGCCTGAAGACGTTCCCGATGCTGCAGACATAAAACCGTCTGTGTCGTCATCTCTGGGGACACGGCTGCCCTAACCAGGTGTCGCCAGCGGCAGCACTGAGCCGCCCTCTGTTTTGCAGCCTGGAAGCCCGAGAGGGGGTGGGGGCAGGGCTGGCTCCCGCAGGCCCGCAGGGAAGCTGCCAGGCCTCTGCCGTCTGGGGATCCTCCGTGTGTGGAACGTTGGCCACCTCCACCTCCACCTTCACAGGGCAGCTCTCCGCGTGCGTCTGTGTCCCAGCTCCCCCTTTATGGGGATACCGCTGTATTGGATTGCCGCCCCCCACGACCTCATCTTAACAATTCACTGCAGTAACTCTTGTTTCCAAGCAGGGGCACATGACGAGGTCCTGGGGCTAGGGCTTCCACCCACGGACTCTGGGGACCCACATCAAGGGCAGCAGGGGAGCCTACAGCTGCCTGGGGTCTGGTCCTCCCGCCTCCCTGAGCCTGGAGGTGCTCAGTGCTGCCACCTGCTGGTGGACCAGAGGCAGGGTGGGCACCTCTGATTAACCTGGGAAGGTCCTTCCCTCCAGGCCCCCTGGGGGGCAGGTCTCCTTGGGTGGCCCTGTCACTGCCCCATCTGACAGGCAAGGCCCTGCAGCTGCTGCCTTGGAGGGGGCAGCTCCTGGCACCTCCTGGCTGGGTGGTCTGGGCCAGCTCTGCCCCTCTCACTGGCCGGTGAGCTGTGGACCTGCCATCCCAGACCCCAGGGTCCTTCGGACCTGCTCTGGGCCCTGGCCCCTGGGCCCTCCGGAGCTGGGGTGATTGGGAGTCCTGCGGTCAGGGTGGGCTCCGGAGGCCCTGCGGCCAGGTGCAGGCCGAGGCAAGCTTTGTGTTCGGAAGTAAGTGGGTCGGTCGCCCTGTTCCCCAGCCCTGGGCTGGGAGTGGGGCCTGGGGGAGCAGTTTGCACTCACGGAGCACCCATCTGCATGTGTGCCCCTGAGCTCTGAACGAGGTGGGTGTTGCTGTCCCGGGTGCTTGGATGTGGAAACCGAGGAAGGAAAGATGCCACCGTGCAGCTTCAAACAGGCACCAAAGGGATGTGTGGATGTGAATTGGTCCAGGTTCCCTCTCTCTGCTGCTGGTGGGAGACAAGCCATTCACGATGCTTTTCCTTCTCCAAGGACCAACAGTGGGGTAAAAGGGATGGGGGCTGAGAGCAGGGCTGCCCTCCCTGGGGTCCTGCAGTATGTAGCCTGAGTGACCCTTCTGGTGGCCCAGTGGAGGGCAGGCTGGCTGCAGGTGACAAGGACGACCCCGCTGCTCAGCCCCCTGCTGAGCACCTTCTGGGCTGCTGGGCTCTGAGGGTCCCTCGCTGTGTCACCACACAGACGCATGCACATGAGGCCGATTTTATTGGGGTTGACGGGAAAGCCGCCCTGGTTGGGGGTGGGTGGGGGGAGGCTGCTGGGGTCACTCTGCCTGTGCTCAGCTGTCAGCCACCCTCGGGGGGCTCCGAGCCTCCTTCCAGGGGGAAGCTGCCTGCTGGTGCCACAGGCTCAGCCTCGGGACGATCTTCAGGGCCACGGTCCTCCGGCCGAAGCGGCCCACAGGCCTGATTCTGCGGCCTGTGTACCAGGCGGGATCAATGTCCGGGGCTGGAAGGAGAGAGCGGAGTGGCTGTGCCTGTGTTCCCCCATGTGCCCAGGGTCCCACCCACATCCCCCCACGTGCCCAGGACCCTGTCCACATCCCCACGAGTGGCCAGGGCCCTGAATGTGGTGTCGTGGGCTCCTGCCTGGCTGCAGCAGGGCCCAGCACACACACTCAGCACTGCCCACGGGGCTCTGAGCTCACCGCTGCCCAGTCCCTCAGGCCAGAGTGGGACCCTGCAAAGGAGGGGCACCTAGGGGGCCAATTCTGGGTGGTGGAGTGACTTCTGGAAATAGGAATTCAAACTCACACCAGGATCAAGGACCAAGTCCCCCTCCTGTCCCCCCATTCCTGTGCCAGGGATGGGCAAAGCCTGCTTGGCCCCGGGCTGCCCCGGTGATGGGAAGAGAACCCCTCAAATGTGGGCTGGGCAGGGACACTGGGAAGCAGGTGGCAGGGCCATGTGGGCTGGGGACTGGCGAACAGCAGGCCAACACCCCTCGACCCCAGAGCCGGGGTCCTTAGTGAGGAGGTGGCCCTGGGGGTAGGGTGGGGAGGGGCAGGTGAGGGAGGCCAGCCTGGGTGGGGCACTCACTGCGGATCTCCATGGGGTGCTGGTGGGTTCGGTGGGCAGCCCCCTGCAGGGCCAGGCCCAGCAGCAGCAAGCACAGGAGCCAGACCTGCAGCAGTTCTGTCCCCCTGGCTCCTCGCCGAGGCCCCGTTCTCCGTGGGGCCCCACACAGAAGGGCACAGCCTGGGGCAGAGGGGCAGGGACCACGTTACACTGGTGGAGGGCACAGAGCTGGGAGCCTGGATACTGTGAGCGCTGTGTGTGTGTATGTGTGAGAGTGCATGTCTGTGAGTGTGTGCATGTGCACGCGCGTGTGAGGGATGTGCGCAGGCATGTGCTTGTGTGTGCATGTGAGTGTGTCTCACTGGCTCTGTCTGGGGCAGGCAAGCACAGAGGCAGCGGGCTATCCTGGTGGAGTCCCTCCCGGGGCCCGGTTCTGACCTCTGAACAGAGAGTACTCAGTGAGGTGACCATGTGTGTCAGCCTCTGCCGGGCTCTGTCATCAGACCCCTGTCATCAGAGGGAGCGGGTGGTGTCTGAGCTGTGGACAGAGAGGTGGGCTGTCCTGGAACGGCCTGGTCTGTCAGTCCGTCCGCAGTAGGGGACCAGGAGGGGTGGGAGGCCCCTGCATGGCTGTGTGCTGAGCGCCCGGGCCAGGGTAGGGAGGGCAGAGGCAAGCAGGTCTGTGGGGAGCTGCAGCGGGAGAGGGAGCATCTGTGCAGCCTGACTCAGCTCTGGGGGCTGTGGGGCTGTGGGGCTGGGCGTGGACCAGGCTCAGGGTTTTCTCCGTCACTCTCACCTGAGGGAGGGCGTGACTGGACAGGGCGCTGTAGGAGGTCAGCATCCTCTGACCTCACCAAGAGCATGTCCCCTCCCATGACCCCAGGGCCAGTCCACAGAGTCTAAGATGAGCTAAGATGGAGCAGGACACCCCCTGCAGAGAGGGGCTGGACACACCCACCCAGCAGACCAGGCGGCCCCTCCAGCCAGCATCCCCAGCCCGTGTGCCTCAGGGCTGACCCCTCTGTCGACCTTGACTTTACAGCCTGTCCCTGAGCCACAAGGAAGGTGTTGTCCGTCTGGTGATTTAAAATGCCCACCTTTCCTGTTTAGAGAGCTAGTGGGGTGTCACACCTGGGGTGGGGGATCTCAGTTCAGATGACGAGGGTGCTACCGAGAGCAGAGTGTTAAGAGGTGCAGGCACAGGGGCTGGGCTGTTTGTCTCCCCCGCCCTGGGCCAGCACTTAGCTGGTGGAGGGCACCTGGCTCCTGGTCGGTCCCCGGGGGCCTGCTTCCCCCAGTGGGGGGTTTGCTATTGGTGTGGTGGGACCCCCATCTGCACTCTCACTGGGGTGGCTCCGGTGGCCCTTTGTCTCCACCTTGGACAGGGCTTGAGCGCTGGAAGCCCTGGCCAAGCAGGGGTGGCCCTCAGACACAGAACCACGGGGCGACTGTCCTTGCCTCTCCCCGCCAGTCCCTCGCTGTCGCTGCTGCTGCTGGAAGGCCCAGCACGGCCTTCGGGCAGCCCTGACCCGGACGGGGAGATTCGCAGAGACGGGGGGCAGAGCGACAGGCCTCCTGTGCTACTCACCGAGGCTCCCCATGACGGCGGCGCTGCCGGTGTCCCAGGTGGCGGCTCAGTCAGCAGCCGGCTCGCCCCTTTTAGCCCCAAGAGGAAGCAGCCAGACGCCCCCCAGCCCCCCCGCCCTGTCGCCGCCTCCCTCACAGGGTGTCGGAGTCTTTGTCTGTTTCCTTTCACTATTTTTAAGACTCTCATTAGCGGTGTGATTTGTGCCTTCCTGGGTTATGTGATTTCATTTGGGCCAAGTGGCTTTAAAACACATTAGTCTTCCCCCTTCGTGCTGGCCTTTGGGAGACAGCAAGCCAGGCGCCTGCAGTTTGGGCGGCGTGCAAGCTGCTGCCACCGATGCAGGAGGGGGACAGTGTGGCCACCCCTCTGCGCTCTTATAAACTGCGCCGAAGGGGAAGTCGCACACGCCTGATGTGGTGGTTCCACACACCCGTGACCTGTCTCGGGCCCGTCCTGTGGGTCCTGTGGGGCCCCACGGTGCCACCCTTCCACGCAAGCCACTCTTGTCCTGTCTCTGTAACTTACGGTCGGTCTTCATTATTAATGTTTAAAATAGAACGTTTATTATTACCAGAAACAAACGGGTTGATTTTTATTATAAAGCAATTTGTATGCGTTTGGAAAGAGTTTAACGCATGCAAAAAACAGAAGGAGAAGCAGAATGGGTCGGTGGGGGGGGGTGGGGCTCTGTCCCTCTCGTTTCTCAGCGGATCGCGAGTTCAGTTACTCATCCTGACGCCGGATTCCCTTCTCCACTTACACCCACAAAGCCCACCACCCCGCGCTCCGATGCCTGGTTACGAACCCAGGCGGCCGGTGCGTGACTGACGTCCCTTTCCGTCCCACTCATGAAAGGAGCATCAGAAAGGCTGAGGTGGAAGGGTGAAAGGTCATGCAGGATAGGTCTTCTGTGTGTCCTTCAAAGAGTCTGAACGGCAGTGTCCTGAAGGAGAGACAGAGCCTCACCGTTTCTCACGGTCAGAGCGGGCTGGCCAGGTGGCCCGGGAAGTAGTCAAAGAACAGCGTGCACAGCTGCAGGTCAGAGCACTGCTGTCCTTTCGCAGGTGGGGCTCTGTCACGGATGGTGTAGAGTGGAGAGGGACGGGTGGGGGCTACGATGGCCATGCGGGCAGAGAGCAAGGCGGGCTGCTCTGTCCTGTTCCGACGACCCTCTGATCCCTCAGGGCTGGTGGATCATCACAGGTTTCTGCAAAGCATGAACCACACACAAGATAATTGTGCACGCACAAGTGTGCACACAGATGTACACACACGGGATACACACAGATGCACACCTGCACAATAATGTGCAGAGGGTTGCACGCAGGTGCACACGTGCACACATAAGTGTGTGCAGAGGAGTATTCGCACAGATGCACACACGTACACAGTAAGCATGCACAGAGTGGTGGGCACACACATGCACACATACACGGCTGTGCAGAGGTAGACAGGAGCTTAGACATCTGAGTGTGCATGTAGAAACACATGGGCGTGTGCACAGACACACACAGGGCATGAGCATGCAGACACACACAGGGCATGAGCATGCACACACACAGCAGTGCAGGCAGCGACATACACAGACATGTTGGTCAGAAGGCATGAGCCAGCCTGCTGGGGCTCCATCCACCCCGCCCTGCCCCCACCTCCCGGCTGTGCACACCAGTGCCTCATCACGCGGACACACCAGCCCTCATCACGCGGGTGAACGGGCACACAGTGCCTGACCCGTCCAAGCTCTGAGCTGGGAGATGCATTCTCACTGGAAAGCCTTTTGTCCCTCAGGTCCTCATCGACAGTTTCTTACTCATTGTCCCCGGGGATGGCCGTGCTCTGGCCACAGTCCAGATGGCCTCTTTCCTGGCTAAGCTGGGCCGCACAGGGAGTCCCTGCCCTTGGTCATTTCCCCACATATGTGTCCCCTCATTTGGGGTGGACTAATGGTGGCCACATCGAGTACGCACGCCCCACCTCCCTGTCGCCAAGACAGGATGCCCGCAGCCATGCACAGTCAAGCCTCTGCTTCTGCCTGTCTTTGTGATGAGACCCTTTGATATCCTTTCACGAGCAGGCTCCGTGGGGAGCAGGAGGCGCTAGCTCCGCCTCCCGGGCAGCCAGTCTCTGCTCAGACTCGTGGGGCTGCTGGGAGGCCCGACTGTCTGGGGGCAGGCGTGGCCGACAGGCTAGGTGCTGGTGGGATGTGGGTGTGAGGCACTCTGGGACCCAGGGTGTTTGGACCTGATCGTGAACCTTGGTTGTGAGTCATCATGATGCCCCAGGACCTGGGCGTGACCTCACGACCCCAGAGGTCAGCTGTTTACAAAAGGGGCTGGGACTGCCTCAGGTGGGTGATGCCCATGTGAGGAAAGTGGCTCTCGTGGACCCCGGTGTCAGAGAAGGGCCTTCAGGCCACACTTCCACAGGGACTGAGGTGCCTGGCCTGCCGGACAGGGCCTGACATTTCTTGGGCTGGGGAGGAGCCTGGGATGGGAGCTCTGGAGAGCGTCCTCCCACGAAAGTCGGGGGATACCCTTGACCCCAGCATCTGCATGGGACATTGGCGGAATGGCCTTCACGACACTGGGCTGGCCAGTGGGGGTGGGGACAGGGCCCTCACTGCCTCATGGACCGTCCCTGTCCCCGAGCTGAGATCCACCCCGACGCAAGCAGAGGCTCATCACTGACTCATCTGGTACCTTTGAGAAATGTTTTCCATTTTTGTTTAAATCTTTTGCCACTTTCCCTTCACATATCACTTTACTCCAGTTTTCTCTACTTGAATGACTTATGGTCAGTGAGCAACCTGACCAGTCACAGAACGCTGCAGGCAGCTCCGGAGCGGGGGACCTTACCGCAAAGCTGTGGAGGGCGGCCCCCCTCTTGCCGTTGGGGCTCCTCTGGGTCAGGGACCCACGGTACACTGATTTCCGATCGAAGGACTCGCTGTCTTCGCCTTTGGGGAGAACACAGGGGCGTGCTTAGGAGTCACACACTCACCCCAAGCAAGAGTCTTCACCTCCCCAGCAATGAACAAAGAGGCGGTACACAGGTGCCTGTTCTTTCGAGAAGCTGCCAGGGCGCCGGGCAGTCTCAACAAAGCCCTGGCGTCGCAGGGGCTGTGCAGACAGCTCGGTCCCCTCTCCTTGGTGCTGGAACCAGCCTGCAGTCCTGCCTCCCTGGGGCCCCAGAAATGCCACCCAGGCCAAAGCTATAGAAATGTCCTGGCACCAGTGTGGGGGCCCACCCACCCCTTTCCTTCACTTCCGTGATTTGACAGTGGGCCTGAGGGGTCTTGGGACTCTAACCTGAGATGAGGTCGGTCACAGTGAGAGTGTCCTTCAGGGACAGGGGCATCAGCTGCTGGGACCCACTGGCTGTGCAGAAACTCAGAACCCCCCTTCCACCGGTGGGGTGAGGGAGGCGGGTGATTCTTACCTTGACCTTCAGGAGAATCAGTGAACTTCCTCCCCAGAAGGCAGGGCACAGCCACGACCTGGAAGGAAGAAGATGCCTCTCAATCGCAGTTTTTAGAAATCCCGGGGGCTCATTTTGGCCTTATCGTTCTTCCAGACTCTAAATAATCAGTGGACCGTCTTTTGTTCTTTGGCAACATTGGAAATTTGCTCGGGTTACAATGCGCGTTACCCATCAGTTAAGCACCAACCAAGTGCTAGGATGTCAGAGATGCTTAGCTCTGGGGGGCTTCGGGTGGCGTGGGCTCTGAGGGTCCCACACACGCCCACCCTTGGCTCAGTGCGTCTCCAAGGCCACCAACCAGTCTTCCGCCACCCCAGGGACCTGTTGCGCTCCTGGACTTTCACTTGCTGTCGGGCCATTAGAGGTCAGCGGGACTCACACACCTTGACCTCGTCTGTAGGACCTGCAGGCGGGTGCTCGGGGCTCGGGCCAGGTGTCCTACCACGTCGGGGGAGGAGCACCTGGGGGACAAGGGAGCAGATGAATGTGGTTCCCGCCCGCATGACCTCCAGCCCTGGGCGCTGCCAGGTGCGGGATGGATATGCTCTCTCAACACCCACGCAGGAGTGTGGGGAAGGCGCACCAGCCCTGCCCCTCACGCCACCCTGTGCTCGGGGATGAGGCGGCTGATTCAGCAGATGAGAGTCCCGAACGCCCAGTTGCTTTGAGTTCCAGACAAACAGCAAACCCTCTCTTGGTGTGGGTCCCCGGTACTGCATGGATGCACTTATACCGGAAAAGGACCGGCTGTGTCTGTGAACTTCAGCTTGGTTCTACCCGGCACCCCTGGCTGAGGCTCTCCCGGAGCATCTTCCACTTTCAGCCAGGTTCCCTCACTGGGGTGATCTCGTCTGCACGCTCCTGATGTGCCTCAGGAGAGAAGGCCGTTGTGGGGCACTCCCGCCCTCCCCCCACCTGTTCTGGCCATCTGTGTCGGCACGAGGTGCTGACATTCCAGTCTCGTCCTTTGCCCTTCAAACTGTGCGTGCAGGTGGGTGTGTTTAAAATCCTCACAGTAGGAGCTGAGGGTCCCTCAGAAGGCACTTTCTCCAGTTAGAACAACAAATGACAAACAGAAAGAGCTCCCACGGGGCACAGGTCCCTGATGGCTGTTAGAACACCAAGTTCATGGAGAGGGGAGGTGGCAGCCTGGGGCGCTCAGTTTCAGGTCCTGGGGTGACCCTGTGCTCCTGGCCGGGTGTCCAGGCACCAAACCCCCAGGCCCTGTGGTGTCCACTCACCGGCAGCTTGGACCTCCTCCGGGGCTTTCCCGCAGGCCTCACCGTGAGCCCCGCGGCCCGCAAGGCTGCGATCCTGGACTCGATGTCCGAAACCTAGGGGAACAGCCGCCGACGGACAGATGTCACGTAGATGTCCCATCTCAGAGGCACGGTACTGGAAGAGCAGCTGCCCTGATTTGCCAATTTTACTGTGTTTTCCAGAAGACTGGGGTCCCACCCAGCTGCACTTCCCAGGGGCCCCATTCCATTCAGGTGCACAGTTGTTGGGGAGGGGCTGGGCCACCCCCAGGCAGGAGCAAGGGACTCTGGACACTTCGGGAGGGTGTCAGGAAGCCCAGCTCCCAGCAGGGATGGAGAGGGACAGTGACTGGGGGAGAGGGACACCAGGGCGCTTTACGGCACCATTTCCGACCCCTCAGCATTGCCCTTGCCTGCCCCAGCTTCCCCCTCATGGGCCACCCCTCCCACAGCGGCCAGAGGAAGCTTCAGGGAACAGAAAACTGGCCCACCCGTGTCCCGTCCCTCTGACGGCTCCCAAACCCTCCCCTGTGGCCCTCAGGGCCCTCGAAGTCTCCCTCCTCTTAGACAAGCTCCCACGCTACCCCCCCTCCCCCCATCGTCCATCTCCGGGTGTCGCTGCTGATTCCTGAAACGCCCAGTCGGACACACTCGGGGCCCTCGCCTGCCCTGTCACTCCCTGTGCGCACAGCGCTCCTGGGCTGAGTCCATCTCCACCCATGGCAGCGAAGCACTGTGAAGGCAGGGGCTGGGTCTCAGGGTCACAGCTGTGCCTTTTGTGTCGGGCACACATGCTGCTGCCCTCAGGGGTTTGGGAACTGTTTGCCAAGCACCGGGAATGAGTGAGCGGAAGTGCTTGGGCTTGCCAGCGCCCCTAACAAGTGCGGCTCTGGAGACCTGCCCCGAGCTTCTGGGGACCCAGGACACTGGCCAATGAGCAGAGAAGTGGGAATGGGCAGTGGGTGCTGATCCCCTGGGGGGGGCAGGCCCTGTCTTCTCTGTGGGCACCCAGGGGGAGGGCTGAGCAGAGCCCAGCTGCGTTGGCTGTCCCTGGGAGGTCTGGCTCTGCCCTTTGACCTTTGTAAGCCACCAGCACTCCCACCTCCAAACTACAGCTCTGGGCCCACCCTCCTGCCCATGTTCCTCGGGCCAGAATGTGGTCTAAACTCTAGGCCTGCTTCTAGAGAAGCCCCTCCCCATGGGGGACGGCATCTCCCTCCCGTGGCTACAAAGCCTGCCTGTCCCTCACTACAGCAAAGGGGAAAAGGACGGGGTGGGGTATAGGGGTGGCACAGTGTGATTCCCACAGGGCCCCCCAAGCTCCTGTTCTGGAGCCGGTGGGGGCTCCCCCGTGTGAGCCGCTGAGGTCGCTTCCCTGCTGTCAGACCTTCGGGGCCCACCACTGTCTGTCTTGGGGAGCCCCTGCCCTGAGGCCATGGGGTTACCTCGCTCTCTGCCTGCTGAACCTCGGAAGCGGTCAGGGCCACCCTGTCTTCCAGCTCCGACAGCACCTCGTCTGGGGTCCTGGCGGTCTGGGCGGGGTCCTGAGGGCCCGGGGGGCTCCTTTCCCTTCTGTGCCTTTGGCCTGCAGACGTGCTCACCTGGGAAAGGGAAGGGCTGAACGTGACCACCGGCAGGAGAGACTGCAGGCTCCCCCCCAGCAAAGGCCTCCTTCCTAGACCCCCTTTCTCTTCACTCCTGGACCGGGGCGGCCAGGTGGTCAGCTGGGGGCTGGGCACCTGTGCGGCCACTGAAGGACCCCTCGGGGACCAATAGGGGTCAGCTGCCTGCCCTGAGCTGGGCTGGGGGCTTAGCCACAAACTGCTGAGCCGCCCGCTCCTGCAGAGACCACTGGTGGGGACAGTACCTCTGGAGTCCTCCCAGGGAGGTGCTCCAAGGCAGGGCTTCTGCCTGGCTCCGCCCCTTCGCCCTTGTCCTCGTCCTCTGAGGAGGCCCCAGGGTCGCTGATGTCGCTGGCCAGCTCCTCCAGCTTCCTCTTCAGGGCCTCCTCCTCCACGTCGGCATCCGTGGGCTCACGGGCACCTGGACACTGAAGGGAGCGTGTGGGTGGGTCTGTGTTTGGAGGTCCTCCGTGAGCTCCGTGCTCAGAGGGGGACTCGGCGCAGCGGCCCCTCCTGGGCACCCCGAGGCTCCTGCTGCAGCTATGGTCTCCCACGTCCTGGCCCGCAGCGCGCATGAGGGGCCTGGTCTGCGCCTCCAGAGTCGGCTCTGCCAGGCGGGCCCTTCCCGAGATCAGGACGGCACCAGGGCCATCTCAGACCATTTATTTATTTATTTAGAAGTCCATTTCTAAGTACAGGCGACACCCAGTAAGACGCTGGCCTCATGTCTGCCATATGGTGGCTTCCCGCCTCTACACCTGACGGAGGGAGCGCACCCTCTCGCCCGGAGGCCTGCGGTTACTAGAAGGGTGGCCCTCCCCTGCGCCGTGATCCCACCGCGACCACTGTGTACCCGGAAGTTTGCAGCCCCTCACTCCCCTCCCCTTCCCCACCCAGCCCCTCACTCCCCTCCCCTTCCCCGCCCAGCCCCTCACTCCCCTCCCCTTGGCGCCCTTCCCTTTGCTCCCTGGACCCGAGTTTGTTTCTGCTTCGTTTCGTTCCTTTGCGGTCCTAGACGCCACACGGAAGTGACACCCTGTGGCCTGTGTCTCTCTGGCTTATTTCACTGGCTAGTTCCCTCCGCGCCCATCCTGCTGTCGGAAATGGGGAGACCTTCCCCTTCCCCGGGGCCGGCCCGTGTTCCACAGTGTATGCGTGTGAACACACGTCCTTCACCCGTGCCTGTGTTGGCGCTGCAGTGAACACGGGGTGCTTACACTCTTCAGTAATGACTGTCTTAGTCTGCACTTGCTTTTGGTACCTCCACCTCCTTTAACAAAGGGGCTTCTCCAGGGCCTGTCCCCAGGCGGGCCAGCAGACACTCCGCCGCTGGCACTCGCTCACGCAGGACTCTAGCAGAGGGGGCAGAGGCAGTGGCCGGGACGGCCCGCTCCCACCGGCGAGACCTAGCACCCCCACCTCGGAAGCACCGAGTTCCCAGGCCGTGGATGGGAGGCTAAGGCCCACCCAGGCTGTGACCGGGGGCAGGTGACCACCACTCTCATCTTCTCACTCCAAGGGGTCTGGAACACCCTGCAAAAACTGGGGGCGCACATCGGGGAGGCAGGACGCTGGATCGGAAAGCCCTATGACATGTCCTGACCACGGGGCACCTACTGTCCTCTTCAGCACAGGAAGGCCTGAATTAACTACACCGGCTAAACACACGAAAGCCATTATCTGGCAAGAGCCTTGGGTCACCTGTGGGCCAGAAGACACACCAGGCGACAACCTGAAGTGACTAAATGTACGACTTCCTCATCCCCTGAGTCACCGGGCTCTTGAGGCAGCAGAAGCTATTAGCCCCCAGACAAGAGCACGAGAAAAATCAATTCCTGTTCTGAGCCGACACGGCCTCGCTGCCATTAGGTCATTGCGGCCCGTCTGGCATCAGCAGCGGGAAACGGCCCTTCGGGGCTGAGATGCCTCGGCCTTGCCCGGTAGGTACTGGGTTTGATCTTCGCGGCGCCCAGAGCTGAGAGCAGGCTGATCTGCACGAAGAAGGGCGAAGCCAAGAAGCGTCCACACGAGGTTTCTGCACGGCTGTTGGTGATAGCGTCACACTCAGGCTCCCGGGAGACAGCAGTCAGTACCCTCAGGGGCAGGGGCCCGTAGGCAGCCTTGTGTCCTGTGGAGTTAGGACCTTTGTCTGCTGCTGCAGGCCTGGACAGGGAGAGCCCGACCCTACCAGTGCCTGATGTGTCACTGTGGAATGTCACTTGCAGAGCGAAAAGGAAAGGAAAACATCCCACGGTGGTAGCTTGAACCATTCTCACCTGGGGTTGGGGGAGGTGGGCAGGGTCTGGGGGCAGCGTGGGGCCAGGAAGGGCAGCAGGCTCCAGGCCGGCGGGTGAGCTGTGGGCCCAAGGCGGCAAGGCCGGACAGCAGCCAGGCCTC
The DNA here is from genome assembly GCA_007922815.1 of Macrotus californicus. Lineage (NCBI taxonomy): Eukaryota > Metazoa > Chordata > Mammalia > Chiroptera > Phyllostomidae > Macrotus > Macrotus californicus. The sequence goes on along the minus strand of VMDR010000277.1, from coordinate 134,710 downwards.
CGGGAGCAGGGGCCCCTCCAGGGCAGCATGCACATGACAAGTGTAATGCCACCTGGCTTTCTGTCTGCTGTCGAGAGCTGCCGCCACCATCACACATCCCCACCTGCTTCTCAGGGCCACAGGGGCCGCCTCCGAGAAGCTGGCCGTGCCTCCACTCTCTGCCTGAAGTGGCATCTGCCCGGTGTGGGCCCCGGCCATCAGGGTCCTTGTGTCACTAGACACGTACCTCCTACAGCCGTCACACTCGGGATGAATGGGCACTTTCAATGCGTGTGCACACAACCAACATTCACAATCTGTGAGCACGGAATCGGACAGCCATGGTTTGGCCCTGGCGAGGCTTCTGTGGGGAAACCGAGTCAGTGTCTGCAGCCTGAACGCAGCATCGATGTCCCTGGGGGGCTGGGTATTGGGAGTGGGGGGCTCACTCCCCACCAGGGTGAGGGGTATGTGCCCGAGCTCCGTTTCCTGCCCCCCTCTCAGCCCCATGGAGTGTCCTTTGTACAGCATGCTGTGCCATCTGTGGCCCCTTCTTGGCCTGAGGTTTCACTAAGAGAAAGTCTTTTTGAATAGTCCTCACCCCGAAAGTCCAACCGTGGGTAGAAAAGCGGGGTCACAGGAGGACCATTTGAATTGGCCCAAATCAAACACTGTTCAGGAGACTCTGGGCTTGGAAGACCGCTCTGGGTGGGCAGAAGTGGAGGGCTCCCCCACCCCTGGGCCCTGCAGCTCCCCCACCTCCGGGTCCTGTAAGGTTCGCTCATGTTTCCCCTGTAGCCCGGGGGATACCACTGCATCGGGTATCCTGCAGCTCTTTACCTTGCCTGGTCTCCCAACATAGACACATGTTCCCAGTGAGATGTTCATCGAAGTAAATAGGGGTGATAGAAATAAAAAAGAAAGACATTCCAGAGACAGGATACTAGCGTGAAGCAGAGAACTCAGGGAGGCACACAGGAGGGTTAGTATCAGCGGAATACGCATTCAACTGACTGTCATGAAAGTGGTTGAAGCAGGGACTTACTGAAGCTGACAATTTAGTTCTAGTTCCTCCCACTGCTTTCTGCCTAGGGCGCGGGGCGTCTCCCCACCACCGAGGTCCCCACACAGGGAGGTCCCTATCCCCGGGAGGTCTCTATCCTGGGAGAGAGCTCTATTCTGGGGAACTGTCTATCCCTGGGAGGTCTCTATCATGGGGAGTCTCTATTCTGTTCAACCTTAGGCCAGCTTCTCCACCGGACAGCCCAGAGCTCGGCCTATGGGTCCCAGGAGGGGAGCCGAACAAATGCATCCCTCCAACTCTCCCACGGTGGGCCCTGGGATGGAGGTCTGTGCCTGGCACCAGCATGCAGAGGAAGCTGGAGAAGCACTAACCCAGACTCCTGCAAATGTGCCAGAAGCCAGCCTCGCACAGCCGTGGCTCAGGGTTCTCTGTCCAGAGCAGAGTCCCCAAGAGTCATCAGTTACAAAGCGGCCCAACTCCACTCTCCTGCACAGGAGCCGGGGCCCCGTCGGAGCCGGCTGAGTCTGTTTCGGCCTGGTGGTCTTGAGGTTCTTGCATAAAACACGGTTGCTCAGATCTAATCGATGGTCTGCGGACGGCCGTGGGTTCAACTCCGTGCAGAGAGCCGGAGGTGCACGGAGGTGCCTGGTGATGTGCAGTGTCACGAATCGGCGTCTGCTATGAGCGGTCCCCCCTGAGTTAGCAGGTCTCACGTACGCTAAGTCGAACTTTCTGAAAGCCTACATAGAGTCTGCTCAAGGGGTAAAATAACAAGTCATTTCTCCCTCTTGTAAAAGACACAGACCGGAGAGGGCATGACACGTCTGTTTCATCGAGGGGAGTGAAGTCTGACACCTGCTGCCATGCGCATAAGCCTCAGAAACGTTCTGCTGAGTGAGACACTGGTCACAAAGGTCACTTACGGTGTGATTCCACAATCACATTAGGTGACATGTCCAGAGCAGGCCAATCCACAGAGACAGAGGGCAGGGCACAGTTGCCAGGCTGGGCAGGGGCCTGGGAGTGCCTGGTGAGGGTGTTTGGGGGCGCACAGAGGAGGGATCACACGGTGTCGAGGATGCACTGAACGCGACTGAGCCGCCCACCTTAAAGTGGATAATGCCTCACAGGGTGTCACTCCGATAGAAAACGCGTGTGCCGACGACAACCCTGCTCTTGGTTAAGTAGGGTTGTGCAATCACAGAGCTTTAACACATGAAAGGCGCAGTTTCTCTGATACGACTTGGTATTGAAGTGAAAAGGCTCCCCCCATGGAGGATACCAGAAGGAGCCCTCCCCAGCCACGGTACCTGGCTCTCGGGTGCAGCCCGGCTGCTCCGTCGGGGATGGCGGGAGGCCGCTCTGAGGGCCTGGGCGCGCTCTTCGTCGGAGGTGTCCTCATCGGCCAGGTACTGGGTGGGTGGCTGCTCACTCCTGGCGACGTGCGGCCCTGGGGAGGGAGTCGGTTCGTGTCATTTGGGGTGAAAGACTGAAAGTCAGGGGCATGTTTTTCCAACGGAAGGAAAGATCAAAGGAAGCAAAGACATGAAAATATTCCTGATGTTGTGGAGCCGAGAACCGCCAACTTGGGGACACGTGGGCCTGGCCCTGGCACTCGCATGGGCCTGGGTGACGTGCAGGCCACGCGGGCAAAGCAAATGTCCTATAATCACACCACACTGAGCCCACAGGTGTGGAGCGTGGCGGACGTGGGTCCTGGAAGTTCCTGTGAATGGAGGCAACTTCAGGAAGTCTGTCCACACTGGTCACTAAGGGCTGTTTCGGTGCTGGAACACTGAGGGGCAGACTTTGGGGAGCGTGAGTCACCTGTGATGTGGCTAGAAATGCTTATCCCTGGGCCGTGGTGGGGAAAGCTCACCATCCCCACCAAGTACTTACCCACATACAGCCAGGCGGGAGATAGGGGGCGGGGTCCAGTGGGGAAGGAGGAGCCTCAGGGGCAATAACCCTGCCAATCATACCCCAACACACTCCTTTCTTACCATCCTCGCTGTGACGGCCTCCCCATTTAAGTGAGGGGGCAGAAATGTGTCTTAGAACCAGTGAGACAGGGTGGTCGGTCAGCAGAGCTGGGCTTGAAGCTCAGAACTGCAGGACCCCCAAGCACCTCTTGGTGTGGTGCAGTCTCTCTCTGCCTCCCAGTCACCCCGCCCGCCACCGAGCCCACAGCGTGGGCGATTAGGGAGGAAATGAACGCGTCCACGTCTGGATGCTCAGTCAATGCAGATTCGTTTACTTGCCGCCCAGGACCCTCACGGGCCGGAGGCTCATGAGATTAGGGTTATAATAGGACGAAAAGGGGAACAAAACGACCCATGGCGTGTCTTAACCACATTTCGCAAGCCCATTAGTGGGAAGGCTGAGCGGCTTCCGTGATCTTATTTGCTCCTACATCCGTGGGGAGCCACACTCCCTCGGGGCCCGAGAAAAGGCAGCAAAAGCAAATGGTCTGGCAACAAAACTCAATGAGAAGATCTGGGTTCTCAGCACCTACAGACTTCCCGATTCACAGCCGGGAGCCCAGGGTGGACCGGGGCAGGTGGCGCCCCCACAAGACCTGTGCCATCGGTCCCCAGGGGCACCCTTGGTCCTCTGCTTTGGAGATGCCCTGTCCCTGGCCGGCCCAGTGACCACTGGTCTCAGTCATTTCAGGAAAACCCGCATATCCCTGACCTGTACCAATGTCCCCTCTGAGGGGTGGCCAGTTCCGGCGTCTGTGCTGGTTTGCCCGAGTGTTAACGGGGCATGCCCAGCACAGGGAGAGCGGGAAGGAGTCCACGGCATTCGCCGGGACGGCCCTCGCCTGTCAGTCCCATGGAAGGGGGGCTACTTGAAATCAGCCAGTGTGTCTACCCAAACTGGAACGGTGGGCAGGGTTTCCAGAAACCCCCTCCACCACGCAGAGCCCAGCTGAGGCACCTACCAGGAGCGGCAGTGGTCCCCAGGGCTCCCGCCCAGGATGCTCCTGGTGGGCAGAGCTCAGCGGGGCCATCCTGTCCAGCCGGTGAGAGGCTGTCTGTCTGCACTTCGGCACGGGAGTGGTGTCCAGAGGCCCTGGCGTCCGCCTCCTCCGGGCAGAGCTCACCTGCGAGGGCCTGGGCCCATGGGACCTGCCAACCGCAGAAGGTTTTACTGGGGGGCAGCTCGCTGGCATGCGGGTCTTTCTAGGCCATGCCCTGCGGCTTCCAGGTGTCGTCTGGCTGGCCCAGCACTAGGTGCCCGCCCCTCCACATCCTTACAAAACAGGCCCCTTTAGTTTAAGAAATCACGCTTTTATTGCCTATTCCACCCCCCCGTCTCCTGGGGAGAAGGCTGCGTCCCTGAATGCAGGGCCACCTGTCACACGGGGAGACAGAAATACTTCTAGCAGCCCCGTAGCGTGGCTCCCCCAGAGACCAAAGCCCCAAGGAGAGAGGGTGGGAAGTTATTTTTGGGGGGAGGTACCTTGTTCTGGGTACATCTTCATAATCCCCGAAGGCCAGAGAGGCAAGAGTGGGGTGAGGTGGCCCCATGGCTACAACCCCACGCCCCTCCTCCACCCTTCCTGGGCCAGCACAGGGCTCCCTCCACGGTGCCATCGACCCCAAGGAAAGGAGGCCCTTGTGAACCACGGGCTCTGCCTTCTTTCAGGGACGAGCACCCACCCCGAACACCCTGGGCCCCAAACTCCCCGCCCTGCGCCCCACACGTCCATGCCACCAGCTCAGCCTCTCTGGTGACTCTAGTCTTTGGAGGGTGTGAAGTTTCTGGACCTTGCCCTGGCCTGTGGCTCAGGTTATCCTGGCATGGGGAGGAGGGAGCAGAAACGAGAGCCCACTGACCGGCAGGCTGTCCAGGGCCGCTGGGGCTGAGGACAGGCTTGGGGGGCGACTGCCAGGCTCAGCGGAGTCGTCTGAGTCGGCCTCAAAGTCCCAGCTGTGAATGGGGAGGAGACGCTTTCCCCTGGAGGGCACAGGCTGGGGGCGTGGGGGGGGGCAGGGTCAGGAGAGAGGGAGGACCAGATGCCCCCCTCGCGCCCTGGGTGGGTGCTAGAAACAAACAAATGAGCTCCCAGGGGCCACTCAGAGCCCGCCCCCCAGGTCTGTGTATGCAGCACCCCTGCTTAGATAAGCAGAAGCCAATGACCCGCCCACACACAGCAGCTGCTCCAGGGCCGTGTGGAGGACAAGGCCCTGGAAGGCTGCAGCTGTGGGGCGCAGGCGGTTTCTGAGGAGCTGCCCACCCTCGGGGTTTCAGGCAGAGGAGGGGCGCCCCCTGGGGAGGCAGAGGTGGGAGGGGAGCCCCCTGTGCTCTGATGCCGGAGCAGAGGCCAGTTCTGACCACCACCGCCGTGGTGGTTTCCCTCCTGCAGATGTGTAGGGAGGAGAGCTGACCTGCAGAACACTCTGGAAGCTTCGTGAGTGGCATGGGCCCCCTTCTGTCACACACAGGTGCCTGTGCCCCCCGCAGGGCAGTGGGCAGACCCTGTCACTCTCCACATGGCTCCATGTACAGGTACCATCGCCTGTCCCACCTCTGCCCTCCAACCTGCCCCTCTCTGGCATCCCTCCCAGAAACCCTGGGGGTCACTTTGTTTGTCTTTCCCGCCCAAATAAATGTAAAATAAGTGAAGACAGAAACTAACGCCCCATGAAAAGGAGGCTCAGCTCGCTTGGCCCCAGAAAAAGCAAAACAGCTGCTGGGGGAGAGCCCGACTTCGCTTCTGTCCCAGTGGGAGGGACGCCTGTGCCCTCGGCCAGGGGCAGGTCGGGAGGTCCAGGCAGCCTCCCTGGCAGGCATCTGCCTGCCCCACAGCTGGCTCTGGGGCTCTCACGGTGACCGTGTGCTGACAGCGCCCTCCTGTTTGGTGACCTCAGAGACTATCCCACAGGGCAGAGGGAGGCGGAGTCTTAGGGCTCATGCCACAGAGGACTCACGGCGAGTACTGAGATTTTCAGGAAATCAGAACCCAAGGCTGCAGCTGGGGGAGTCTTGGGGGTGACCAGGGAAGTCTCACTTTGCTGCTAAGGGGCTGGGCCTGGGCTGCTGGGTCCAGCTCTCCGTCTGTATCCGTCTGCTCACTGTCTCCACTTCTGTCTTCAGGGCTTGTCTCAGGCCACTCTGCAACAGACACCCATTCAGGGAGAGACAGGCTGTACCCCCTGTCCTCTCATCCACCCACCAGTCCATCCATCCATCCATCACAAAACATCCAGACAAGCCCCTACAAACACCTACCAAGCATCAGTTAAAACTGGTCCTAATCACAGCGGAAAACTAGTGCTCTGCATTGATGTGATCACTGGTCACACCTGCAGGCAATCCCCCGACATTTCCTGACCCTTCCTGACCCGTTTCAGACCGTTTGCAGACCCTGGAGTCATAGGGGGTGAAGGGGGCCTAGAGCTAAGTCCCGTTTTCCTAAAGAAACAGCTTCTCCCACAGTCTCATTCTCCTGCTTATCAGCCTGGCCTTGGGCACAGCTGGGCGGGGGTGAGGCTCAGCCCCAGGGCACTCTCCCCTCCTTTTCTGCCCCCCCAACGGCCACCAGACATGAGCACGGCCAGCCGGTGCCCCCTCCTCAGAGGACAGACCTGGTAATTATTTTTATTCTCTCTGGACAGTGATGGCCTTGAGGAAACTCACGTCCAACAGCCAGCCAGAGGCTTTGAGAAGTCTCAGTCTGTGTCAAGGGAATGTGGACAAGGGTGTCCAGAGGCCTGGAGGTGTGTGTGACCTCAGGGTGGGGTCCCTGCCCCTGTGACTGAATAGGGGCAGGGTCTCCATGTCCCTTTGGTATCAACTCCTTACATCTCCCTCTGCACCTGGGACAAGGGTTGGAGCGATATCAGCCCCTCTCTGCGTATCAAGTCATGATTAAAGAAAACCAAAGGATTTCCTGTGTTCTTGACATCACAAAGCTCGCTCTTTCTTTCTTTCTTTCTTTCTTTTATTAAAAATGATTTTTATTTATGTTTAGACAGAGATGAAGAGAGGGAGAAAGAGAGGGAGAGAAACACCGATATGTAGTTGCCTCTCGAGTGCCCCCTACTGGGGACCCAGCCTACGACCCAGGCATGTGCCCTGCCCAGGAATCGAACCGGCAACCACTCGGTTGACAGCCTGAGGCTCAGTCCCCTGAGCCTCACCAGTGGGGGCAGAGCCTTCTGGGCAGGGAGTTGGGCATGAAGATACAAGTGTCCAAGCAAGAAGGACTTACTGTGCACGCTGGGCGAGCTCTGCGCACGGTCAGACAAACCTGCAACCGAAGAAAAGGCGCTGAGGAGGGAAGGCTCCCTGTGGGGGCCGGGACCCCCAGGACCGGAGGGACGGGGTTCCTCCGCGCGTCCCAGACGCTCTTCCCACAGTGCCCGCCTATCCCATAGTGGGGCCTTTGGGAAAATGCACCCCCCACTCTGATGGGCACCCCGAGATCCTGGGTGTCCCCCCCCCCGCATAGCTGTGCATGGTCATTAGGTCTGTTTCAGGTCCTGGCTGGGCCACATCTCAAAACACTAACTTGAATCATTTCTTTGTTTGAATATTTTTAGCAGCACAACTTCCTCAGCTTTAGTGACCCTTCCCTGCACCCTTTCTCATGGACTCTGTTTGTGGGCGCCCGCAGGGAGAACACAGCCCCTGGGATGCCACTCCTGGGGCCTGGGACCTGCCTCCCTTGGGGCCCTGGAGTCCTGGCTGTGGCTGGGAAGCGGGAGCCGGCTGCCCCACAGCGCCACCTCCTGGCTGTCGGTGGTGACAGCTTTGAAATGGACAGGCTCTCTGGCTGAGCTCTGGACCAGATCCCTGTGACTTTGTACATGACACAGATTCCTGGGCCCACCCAGGTCCCTAGCTGGTCCTTGGGGCTCTGGTATGGCGTGTGGTTTCCCGCCGTGAGCAGCTGACGTTGGGGTTGAGATTCTCAGGTGCCTTCGGGTGTGGCTTTCCCAGAGCTAGCTGTTCCCATCCCCGAGCCCCGCAGAGGGGGCCAGACCGAGCTCCTTCTGCTGCAGGAAGACCCCTCGGCTGGCTCCTGGCTGGCTGAGCGGGCAGGGGAGGTGACATTTCTGTGGGCTCCAGCCTGAGACAACGATGTCAGCCTTGAAGAAGCAGCCTGGGGACAGAAGGGGAAGGAGCCCCCCAAGAACAGGGTGACGGCCCCTCCCCACGCCACTGGGGCACGCCCAGTCCTCTGCTGTCCCAGCATGGTTATCAGGAGGGCCACTGTCACTCTTACAAATGTCCCGGCTTGGGGGATTTCTCTGTGTAACCCCAAACCCACTGCCCGAGGAGGAAGGACCTGGGGACATGGGACATGAGCCTGAGCCTGGTTGTTCCATCAGCTGCGGAGTTGGAGAGCCTGGGCTGTGAGTTCCTGACTCGCTATGAAGCTCTGGCACATGTGACCTCAGAGATGGGGGGTGGGGGGTGGAGGGGGTGGATGTTTGCACGCAGGGCTTCCCAAGGGGGCTGGGCCGGGGTGTGAACGTCTGTACCCCACACAGCAAGACACCGAGTTCTTAAAAAACCCAGAAACAGGGACCGACAGACAGGCGCTCACACACACATTCCACAGAGACGTGCTTGGTCCCGAAACAGTAAACAGCCTGGAAACAAAGTCTCCCCTCCCCCAACACTGTCCCCTCCGCCCACTCCTCACCTGCACCCAGCAGCCGTGCGCTGAGGGACCGGACCACTTTGGCACTCCCGAACTGCTTGAAGCGGGCCCGCACGTGCCCGTAGTACCACTCCAGGGAGCCCTTCTCCACGACTCTGCAGGGGGACAGAGCTCAGGCCCGCGTCTCGGCCGTGGCCGCGCACAGCCCTGCCCAACAGCCACATGAGCCCAGGGCCCACCTTTCTTCAGCCTGCCCCACTGAAGGAACGAGCCACACCCTAACCCAGCGGGGCCCCTGGACCTCCAGGCCTGGCTCACCTGGCCAGGTGGCAAGGGTGGCAGAGCCAACCCTCCTCTGGGTGGGCGTGGCTGCAGCCCTGGCAGGTGAAGAGGCGGCAGTCCAGGCATTGCCTTTTGGGGGCGGCGAGGAGCCGGTAGGGCTGCAGGCAGTGGGCACAGTGGGTCTCGTTCAGGCGGGCCGCATTGGACACCAGCTCCCTTTGGGGGGTCCCCTTCTTTAACTTGCCCTTCAGCCCCCTTAGGGAGACACCAGAGACAAGGCACAATTACACATCTTGTTTCTGCAACGGGCTGCACACGTGTGAGCACACACAAAACTCCCTCACATTCTAACACGTGGGTCAGACGTGCAGTTCGGGGCCTTGGAGTTGAGTGCTTTATTTTTATTGGGAGTGACAGGGTGTGCAAACACTTCCGTGACTGTTTGCCATTGTCTGTTTTTCCAGGATGCATGCGTACAACTGTCGCTCATTGGCAAAGGGGGCATGAGCCACACAGATTCCAAATCACAGGCTGGGGCACTGTCCACTGCTGCCCGCACCGCCTGGTGTAGCTCAGCAGGACAGGGAGGACAGTCAGCGGTCCCCAGCCCGTGCTCCTCCAGCCCTGCGCCGGAGCCCTGAGCTGTTCCGACGCAGAGCTGCAAGCTGGGCGATGAGCGCAGGGGTCCCGCCCAGCTGGGCGAGTGTGGTCCTGTGGTCGCCGGCATCTGGCACCTAGTCTGCCTCAGACAGGGTGGGCTCAAGGGCTCTGGGGAGCCCAGCAGGGATCGGGCTGGGTGGTCCAGTCAGGCCACATGGCTCTCTGGAACCATCTGTTCTTAGTGGGAGTGTTTAAGAGACAGCAGAGATGAGAAAAAAGCCCGGCAGCGGACGAGTGGGGCAGAGAACGTGTCACCTGGAACGCAGCGAACAGGGTCACTGAGACTCCGGGCAAGGCCGCACTGTTTTCTGTGGGGCCCTGGCCAGTCACGTCCCCTCTGCCACTCTGACCTGAGTCAATAGCCCTGAGCTGAGGACAACACCCAGTAGGTAGACGGCAGGGTGGCACCCTGCTGAGAAAACTGACAGGTCACCGTACCCTCCCGACAGCCGAAGCCAGGTGGCACTTCCTCTGTGAGTGGTGGGGCCTCCCAGCAGAGAGGAGCAAGTCAAGCGGACTCCCCACCTTTGTTCCTGCAGAGCATGGCTAGGATGGCTTGGCTTGGGGGGATCCAGGGCTGCGGTCCTCCTGGGACACTGGGTGCCGGGTAATTCCGGTTGTCACGTAGCTTCCTGGGAAGCCCGCCAACTGCAACTCTTGGGAAAATCGTCCCCAGATAACACATCGCCTTTGTTCTACCTTCAGGGAATGTCTGCCAGGTGTAATATTTTGGTTTGAAATGAGATCAAACGTATCCGTTTTCAGTGACAAAATTGGACAGACACCAGGTGCCCTTGTACTCTGAGAATGCTGCCCCTGCGGCTTCGGCCAGGCACCAGGGCACGGTGCGGCTGTGGTGATGGAGCCGCTGTGAGGGGCTCCGGGCTAAAGCTGACCATGCCCGCACTGCGCCGACTCCCTCTCCCAGCTGTCTGTGAAAATCTCATGAGGTTCGACCCCAAAATAAGCTTCCCTGTCTCAGTTTAGAACAGCAAAAGCCCCCCAAAACAGGCCAAGTGGTTGCAGGAATGTAGGGGGACATTGTCACCCATGGGCCACAGTCTGGCAGGGATGTCCAACCTTGTGGCGTCCCTGGGCCACACTGGAAGAAGAGTTGTCTTGGGCCACACATTAAATACACAAACACTAACGAAAACAGCAAACCAAATCTCATATTTTAAGTAAATTTATGATTTTGTATTGGGCTGCATTCATAGCCATCCTGGGCCTCATGTGGTCTGTGGGCCAAGGGTTGGACAGCCCAGTCTCGGTGACGCTGGGTGGACAAGGTCATGTGTTTGCCTCAAACACAGGAGCACGAGGCGCCTGGAGCCAGGCGGGAAGGGTGCGGGCTCCTCCATTTCCACACTTGCTGTATCTGCAGAGCCAGAACCGCCAGAGGCCATGCATATGCTGGACGGGGCCTTGCCCGCCTGTCTCAGGGGTGCCCCTCACTCTCTATCCAGGCAGAGTGGCAGCCCGGGGCCCCCAGAGTGGGAAGTCCTCTTAAATAAGAGCCCCGAAGAGTCTGGGGTGAGCGGGTGGAGACCGACACACTCCCGGTGCAGGGTTTGGGGGAAGGACCACTGTGCTCCGCCTCAGACCCCTTCACACATGGCCTCCTTTCTCTGGAGCTGGGGGGAGGAGGCCCTGCGTGGGTCCAGCGGAGTGACTCCAGGTGGCGCCAGCAGTTCAGATCACATCATCCCAACCTGGAGCTTCACATCCAGGGCAGGTGGCCAGAGCCATCCACACGCCAACAGTGGTGGGCCAGATGTCACTGCACTACGGGGACATGGGCAGGCAAGAGTCGAACGCACAGCTACAGGTTCAAGTCACCTCCTGGACCACGAGACATCGTGAAGGTGAGTCTCTCAGAACCAGAAAACTCAAAACAAGTCCGCCCGGTGCGCTGACCGGGGCATGAGAGACAGGAGCAGGAGGCAAAGAAGCCAGAGGTGGAGAGGCAAGGCGGTCAGGGTCCTCTGAGGACAAGCAGGACTTGATGCAAGGAAACCCCTTTCATGTCTGGAGGGGAGGCGATGGGAGGAGAAGAGGGCCGGAGGGCGTGCAGAGGTCACAGCCCCGTGTCCTCGTGCTTGCCCTCTCGGATTGGCATCCAGTGGGGCGCAGGGTGGAACGTGCAAGAGTGCTGGGGAGCCCAGGACACCGGGGGTTGGTGGCACACTGCTGCAGATGGAGCTGGGGAGGGCCACGTGCATGTTGGCCGCAGCTCCAGGCTTCTGCTCTCTAGCACTTGGTTTGGGTATTGGGGTGAACCCCTGCCTGGAGCCCACGCCCCAGCAGGATGGCGGGAGGTGCTGAGACTGCCAGGGGGCAAGCAGGGTCAGGGGGGGTAGTGGCATGAAGAGGCCCCTGCACACGGGGCAGATGACAGGGGTCAGGGGTCTCAGCGTGGGTGCCCAGGCTCTCTAAGCCTGGCTGTGACCGTTCGCACTTGAGCGAGGGTCCCCTCCTGGAAGCAGACCTGCCCCTCCACTCTGCAGCAGGGACCAGCCAGGGGCTGGTGGGGAGTGTGTAGGCTGAAGACCCCTTGAAGGCCATGGCGCCCCGTCACCCAGCGCCGACGTGGCGGGAAGCAGCGGGTGGGGGATGCGGGAGTCTGGAAGAGATGATGGAGCGCATGAAGAGATCAATAAGTGAGCAGAGTCTGGGATGTGGACACCCACAAACTTGTGTCTCCTTCTGGGCGAGGCGCAAGGACTCAGGGGTGAGACTGGACAGGAAACAAACTTCCTTGTCTTTGCCCAGCGTGGCCGGGAGGGCACAAGGTCCAGCCGCGCCCCAGACCAGTGCTTCCCCAAGCCTGCAGGGATGAGCGCTCTCCGCGCCAGGAGAGAGGGGCGGGCCTTCAGGCCCCTGCAGGCAGCACCCTCCCAGGCAGGTGGCCACCCGCTAGGCTCCGGGCGGCAACAGTGTCGGGACAGCAGGAGCCCGGCGAGTCTGCCTGTGGCTTCTCCGCCAGGCCACCAACCCAGGGGCTTAAACCATCCTGGATTGTATCCCCCAGTTCTGGAGGTCAGAAGTCTGGCCTGGGTGTCACTGGGCTGGGATGGAGGTGTCGGCAGGACGGCCACCCTTCCAGGGGCCTCTGGGTCAGACCTGTGCCTTTCTTTCCCAGCTTCCGGGGGCACCTGCGTGCGTGCGCTGGCCCCGAAGGCTGAGTCCTTCTCAAGGGACTCTCTGGCTGTCACGGGCTCTGGCTTCCTGCTTCTTCCCACTTATTGGGCCCCTGTGGTGGCATTGGGTCACCTGGGTTCCCCAGGGTCACCTCCCCACGTCCAGGGCAGCTGCGTATTGGCCTTAATGGAGACTGCAACTTTTATTCCCGTTTGCATCGTAACTTAACACTTTCACAGGTTGGGGGGATCTGGATGTGGGTGTCTGGGGGGCTCACTGTTCTGCTGGGGTCCTGAGGAGAAGGGAAGTGAAGCTGCCCCCCAGCCGAGAGATCCCCAAATGAAAATCCTCGCCCTGGCTGCTCCTGAGAACAGCCTGAAGGTGCGCCCTCCAGGGGCCGGGAGTGAGGGTTGAGGGTCGAGCTTGACCCCTGGGAGGGGTCGCGGCAGCCGGGAGAACTCTGAGAACTCCGAGTCACAGAGGGGAGAGGCATGTCATCAAAGGCCAGGTGACCAAACTGTCAGAGGTTGCTGCAGAAAGAGACACACCTGACGTCAGGATGTCAGGGGGTGGTCGTGGGGACCGAAGTCTGGTCAGTCAAGTAAACGCCAGGACTTGCAGAGGGGGGACAGCAACGTGCTGCCGTTCTCTGAGGTCCTCCGAAGCGAATGACCACACGAGGATAAAAGTGACAATGAGGAAGGAGTGGGGTGGACAGCGAGGTGCTGAGAGAGGCGGCCCGCGTCTGCCGGGCGACCTTGGACCCGAGAGAGCCTGGGCCCTGCCGGCAGCTGACGTCCCGTTCCAGCCGTTTCTTGTCCTGGCGTCGAGTCTGGGTGCCACGTGGCCCACTGAGGGGTGACTTGACTGTTGTTGTCGTTGTGTTATTATTCTGATTTTTTCTTTATTTTCATTTTTATTTTTTTTAATACTTTCAAATTTATTATTCTGATGTGTTAAGGCGAGCCACACGTGTTCCAGGGCTTGCGCTGGGCAGCCTTGCAGAGTTTCTCAGGAATGTGGCTCTGTTTGCAGACGTTACGTCCGCCCGTCACCACCTGTTTGCCTTGTCAGGCAGGCCCCAGGCCTGATGTTTGACTTGTGGGCCGGGACCGGGGACAGGGCGTCTGCCGTCCTCGCCCAGGGGCGTGGGTCCCCAGCTCTGGCTCTGTGGTGTCACTTTCTGGATTGAGGAAAGCCCAGCAGTGCCACCCCGAACACAGCGTAGAGGCCACTCCATAAGGAGGGGAGAGTGACTGAGGGGACGTCAGATGGGTAGAGAGGAGGCTAGGCCCAGGAATGGCAGGGGCAGCTGCTTCTGCCCCGCGCTGGGTGCGGGTCCCTCAGCCAGGCTGGCGGGCCACCTGAGTTCTGGGCTCTTCCTCACGGAGGGAGTCACAGAGCTGGGACTCTGGACTGGAGGGTCCCTTCAGGAAGGTTTATGCTGATGTGCCTCTGTGTTTATGTGACATTAAAAACCGAGAACATGTGATCATCATGCCTGTACTTCCAGCCTTTTTGACACACGAGCAACGTGAATGAACGTGGGACTCGTAGCTGATGAATGAGACGAAGCAGCACATGGCCAGGCCGCCCGCCCCCACATTCCCATGGCCAGAGACCGGCTGGCTGCCGGGTGGTCTTCCTCGTGGGAAACCGGCCTCATCCTGCCTCCTCGGTCACTGGGGACAGCACAGGAGTCACATCAGGAGGCTGTCAGAAGACTGAATGAGGTGTTGAGGGTGCGGTGGCTGTTTTATTTTATATTTTTATTGATTAGTTTCTCTTTCCCCCATCCCCTCTTTGGCAGCCGTCAGCCGTTCTCGGTATCTGCTTTGTTTTGTTCATTCATTCGCTTTGTTTTTATTTAAAGTTCTTCATATATGGGAAATTAAAGGGTGTTTGTCTTTCTCTTACTTCACTCGGTGCAAGGCCCTCTAGGCCCATCTGTATTACTGTGAATGGTGACATGCCATTCTTCCTGTGGCGGGTGGCACGCCCTTGTACGCAGCACAGCAGTGTCCTCGTCCACCGTGTGTTGACGGAGCCCGGCTGCTCCCCGTCCCGGCTGAGGGGCACACGTGTACATGTAGGGTGCGCATACCTCTTTGAGCTGCTGGGTTTGCTCTCTTTGGGTAGATACCTGGACGTGTTATTGCTGGATTGTATAGCAAGTCCATTTCTGAGGAAACTCCACACTGCTTCCTGCCGTGGCTGCAGTGGTCTGCGTGCCCACCCACAGTGCTCGAGGGTCCCCTTTCCTTCACGTCCTCGCCGGCATTTGTTGTTTGTTGATTTACTGATGGTGGCCGTTCTGACGGGTGTGAGGTGGCATCTCATGATGGTTTTAATTTGCATCTCTCTGATGGCTAGTGATGCTGAGCATCCTTTTTTATGTCTATTGGCCACCTGGATGTCCTCTTTGGAGAACTTTCTATTCAGGTCCTCTGCCCATTTTTTAATTGGACTATTTGTTTTGTTTTGTTTTTTTATTTGGTGATAAGTTGTATGAGTTCTTCATACATTTTAGATATTAACCCCTTAGCAGACACATCACTGGCGAATATCTTCTTCCAGTTATTATAAATATTTTTGTAATGTTGATGTTTTCCTTTGCTGTGCAAACCTTTTTGAGTTTGATGTAGTCCCTTTTGTTTATTTTTTTATTTTCTTTCCCTTGTCTGAGGAGGCACATCCAAGAAGCTATGACTCAGACCAATATCGAAGAACTTACTTCCTATGTTTTCTTCTAGGAGATCTATGGTCTCAGGTCTTACATTTCGGTCTTTAACCGTTCTGAGTTTATTCTTGTACGTGGTGCAAGAGGGTGGTCCAGTCTCCTTTTTCTCTGCACGTATCTGCAGTTTTCCCACCACTTACGGAGGAGACGGTCACTGCTCCATTGTACAGCCCTGCCTCCTCTGCCGTCGGGTAACTGACCATGTACGTGAGGACGTGTTTCTGGCCTCTCTGTTCTATCCCATCGATCCCTAGATCTGTTTTCATGCCAGCACCGTGCTGTTTTGATGATTGTGGCTTTGTAGTGTAGTTTGAAATCGGGGCACATGCTTCCTCCCACTATGCTTCTTCTCAAGATTTCTTTTAGGTCCCCTGGCACACAGATTAGCTGAAATTCTCCACCAGAAGTAAATCCCAAAGCGAGAGATCATGAGCAGAAAGAAGCAGTTGCCTTCCCAAAGGGCCTCTCAGGTCTCAGTAGCTGGCTTCTTGCACCTGCGGCTGGAACTGCCTCCTAGGAGCCTCCCCTGGTCCCCTCCCACTGGCCTCCTCCCTCCCCATCACCCATCCTTGGGGGCCCCCGAGGACAGCGAAGGCCAATGCTGCTGGAGCGTCAGTCAGAGCCGAGCAGCCCCTGTGAGCAAAGCCTCTGCTGTCCACCCTCCCCACACCCAGGGGTGGCTGCACCCCTGGGCTCACAGCCCAAGCCCCGCACCCGGCAGCAGGTTGGCACCAGGATGCCCGTTCTCTCTCACAAATGTCGGCCCTGCTCTAAGGCTCCAAGTTCACCCACAGCAACACCCACGCCCTCCTGGCAACGCCCCGCCCGCCTCCGTCCTAAAGCGCCTGCCAATGCCAGCGTTGTTAGCGTCCTATTCGGTGCACCTTTGACTTTTCCATTCTCTGGCACTTAGCACCGTACCCTGCTGGGAAGCCAGGAATAACATCACACCCTGCATAGTAAACACCCACTCCCGAGTCCCTGCTCACACATGCCAACTGCAGGGAGAGGCTTAGGTCTGCCTGCACCAAGCCAAAGGCTGGACGTCCCGCTCCCACCTTCCTTCTCCTCCCAGTCCTGGAGGGGCCTGCCAGGGGGCCTGCCAGGCCTCGGGGGAGCCAGACCCCAGGGGAAACCCCTTCCCATCAGTTCAGGGGGAAGCCACACGGAGGTCACTGCGGTTGGCACCCCTGTTCCCTGGAATAAACACGCACTCTCTCTGGAATGCCATTAGGAGGCTCACAGGGGAGAAGGGCCAAGGCCTCCTGCCTTTGTGGTCTCACAAGTGAGCTGCCTCTGGGTCCCCAGGGGGCTCCGAATGTCCTCAGCACAGCCTTGGGGGGTGGGGCAGCCTGAGGGTCATCTGGTCAGGCAGGTGCTGTGAAACTGGTCTCAGAGCCTTGTGCCTGCCATCCTCGTCCTTGTGCAGGTCAGGGACCTGGGCGGGCTCTGACAAGGGAGGCCAGGAGGCAGGCTCATTTGAATGTGTGGGGGAGGGGTCGGGTCTTTGCCCAGATCTGCCCCGACACCCTCCCCAATGGAGGGACGTGCCTGCTGGGGAGGAATCCACCTAATACTCATTTCTATTAACCTTTCAAATATGAAAAGAAATCCTCCCCTTTTTTTTGTTTTTGGATTGTTTTTAAAGCGGCACATGTGGTGAGTTACCTGTTCAGCAGGCCGCCTGTCGGCAAACTCGCTCTCAAGGGACCCTGAGCCCATGTGCTGTGTCCGCAGATGCAGGACAGGGACCCGCTCTCCAAGGCCCAGCGTGCTTGTTTCTCGGTGCCACAGTCTGCCCCGCTAACCGCATCCTGTCCTCGACCTTGGTGGTTTGTGGAGCCAGGCCACCCCGTGGCATCCCTTTCAGGGCAGGGCAAAGGCTGCAGATGCCTGGAGCGGCCCCCGAGGCCCAGGGTCTCCACCGGTTCTCAGACCACGGGTCACTGGGAACTGGGAGCGGATGGGGAGCTGTCCCGGGGGCGGTTGTGGAGAAACCCAGACAGGCTATAGGGAAGAGGGCATTGGGGGCAAGAAGTGGGCGATCATTTGTGTTGAAATTGGTTAAATGCTCAGATGAACACTGAGAAGAGACAGGGAAGAGGGGGCCTTTCTATTTTAAAAGCCATCTTCCGTTTCATAACGGACTGCTGGCATGCTAGCCAACTCACTCTGCAGAGCCGGCTTCGGTGTCAAGGGCCAGAGTCTATTCTACACACATTTCACATTTCAGCTGTGCTGGGCAAGCCTCAGGCCTGCGCTGTTGGCCGCCAGGGTCTCGGGGGTGGGGCCCTGGAGGACAGGCCCCGGGGGAGGGGCGCTAGGGGAAAGGCTTTTCCCAGGCAGGGGAAGCTTTGCCTTTTGTTGTTTATTGAACCAACAGCACCGTGACCAAGAGAAGAAGCACCAAAAACGACGAAAAACAGAAAAAAGGCCTTCCCTAACCCCCGCCGTTTACACGACTCCTTTCCCACGTGTGTCTCCAGTCAGAGCCCTGTTTGCAGTGCGAGAACCAGGCACGAGAAGGCTCTTTGGGCCTCAGTAGCCCTGGCTGACCGGTCCTTTGAGGTGGATGTTCCACATCACTACCTCTCTGCTGCTTACGTTCCCAGGGGGCCATACAACACTGTGGTCCCCCTCGACCTCTCCCGTCTGATAGGCATGGGGGTATTTACCAAGCCCACCCCCATCACATGGTGGCCGGGAAGACACAGAGGATGGACCAGTCCCTGTCCCCATCCCTGCTTCCCCACTGGCCCATTCTGAGCAGACAGGCTCAGGCACTTCGGAACGAGGACGAGGACGTGGCCCAGACTATGACCAACTGGCCTGGGGGCATGGCCTGAGTCCCAGGTCGCTCACAGCATGGGGACTGTCACCAGATGATCCCTCACAGGAGACCTCCTTTCCAACAGCACACAGAGGCTACCTGGGCCGGTCTCTCTTTGCGACGTGAAGGGTCTGAAGGACCGTAAAGGTCGGGAACCGTGAATGACAGGGATGACAGGGGGAGCGCAAGAAACACAGGAAGTCACGCGGAACCCCAAGGCGGAATCCCCAGCTTTAAACACTGGGGTCGGCTGAATCATGCCCCCTCCCCTGAAACCTCTACGTCTCGGTTACCCAGGCCCATGAGTATGTCACCCTACTTGGCAAAAAAAAGGACTTTGCACATGTGATTGAGTTCCTGGCCTTGAGACGGGAGGCTATCCTGGGTTATCTGGGTGGGTCCAATGTCACCACAGACTCTTGGACAGGGTGGGGGGCAGGGGATCGGAAAGAGGGGCTGAAGGATGTCATGCTGAGAACAGCCTTGGAGACCGGGAAGGGCCGGGACCAGGCCAGTAGGCGCTCCCAGAGGTGCAAAAGGCAGGGAAAACAGGTTTCTCCTGAGTGGCCCCAGAAGGGACGCAGCCCCGCAGACACCTTGCTTTTGGCTCCCCTGATCCTCTGGAGCCTCGAGGCACATTTGTGTGTTTAAGTCACTGAATGGGCAGCGGCTGCAGCTGCCGTGGGAAAGGAGCACAGACCTCACCTGTACGGTAAAGACTCCCGTAGCTGCGTCCCTCGGCTTTGGCCCAGTGTGTGTGCTGCCCGCTGGTCCACGAAAGGTCTGACAGGTAGTCCACCCCAACCCAGCTCGGCTCAACGTTTTCCACGTTCCCCGGCCTGGCCTAACTGTCCCTTTCCCGGGTGAGGGGATGGCCCCATCTCTCAGCTGTTCAGGCCAGTTTCCCCACCCCACACACGACCTTGCTGGCTCTGCCTTCAAAGTACAACTGACCACACCAGGAACCCACACCCTGCAAGGCAGAGACCGGGTCCTGCGGTCCCCTGCAGGGAGGCCTGCAGGGACTCAGAGACAGGCCCAGGTCCCGTAAGCGTCACGGGACCATACAATGCCGCCAGCGACCGCCCCTCCTGGCTCTGCCTGGAAACCCCGTCAGGCATCCTCTGGCTACTGCTCTCACCTCCTTGAGTCTGCTCAGACGCCCCCTCTCCGCAGGCCTACAGTCCACAGCGGCCTCAGGAGGGACACCCAGGAGCCTGGTGGGAGCGAATGCTGGTGGTAGGAGAGGAGCACACAGGCGGAAGGGAGCCGGTGCTGCTGGGAGGTGGCAGCTCCGTTGGCGGGGAGGGGACGGGGGTGCCACCTAAGCTACAGGGAAGGGAGACGGAGAGCCAGGCTCATCCCCAAACCCCTCAGTCGCCACATTTGGGGTGTTCCCGAATGGATCAAGTCTTCACCCCTTTATCACCGTCAGCTCTTCTATTATGCAGTGCTGTGGCCCAAGCCTCACCCAGCCTGGGGACGATGTCACCCCGGGAGGCGGGTAAACTTGAAATAAAACTATTCAGGGAACACCTGAGAGAGGGGTGGCCTCGTTTCCATGTCGAGGAGACTGAGGCCAGCAGGGGGGACGTTCCCACCCCTGGCTTCCTCCCACCCAGCGCCGCCGACCCCCCTTCGAGCCCCGCGGTGAGGCTCAGCCCCGCACACTCACTCCAGCCTTTCCTCTTCTTTCCGCCGGAGCTCAAAGTCCCGCTGGACGACTTCCCAGACGTGCTGGGCCTCTTCATCTGTGAGCTTGGAAAGGTCCAGCTTCTTCCCCATCTCTGGTCCTCGGCAGGGTCCCACCTGGGAGACCACAGGGCCACAGCGTCAGCCGGGAGGCCTGGGACGCGCTAAGGCACCAAGCACCAGGCCAGGCCCAGAGCGCTGCGTTCCCAGGCAGCCGGTCTGCACCTGGGTTAGACGGTCCCCAAACAGGCAGACAGCTGAACCTACCTGTGGAATTCCCACACCCTGGACTTAAAGGGATCTGCTTCCTGCCCCCTGGGCCTCACACCCTGAGGCATTGGGGGTCGCTTATTCGCTTCCTTCCTGGGAGAAGTGTCTATGACAGCAAGGTGAGGACGCGCTCCAGGTGAGGACGTGCTCCGTAGGGTGCTGCTTTGTGATGGCAACCCCCAGCTGTGATCCTGGAGAAATGCTCCATCCGACGGGGGAGGGAACAGCCCTGCTCTGGGACACATTCTGTTTGGGTGACATCTGTGTGGGTGACCAAGCCTGCACGCCACCCTGCGACTTTAGGAGGCCTTCACTGGGGCCTGGAATCTGTCTTCCCACGAGTGTCCGGGGAGGGGGTCCCATCTGCCTGCTCTCATGGGGGAGCCTTAGAGTGGCAGGCAGGACTCACCCAGGCTCGCACACTGGGAGCGGCTGACCCTGCAAGCAGGGTCACCATGCTGATGGCAGCGGAGCAGCCCGTGCTCTGCGCCAGGAACACGCGTCCATTTTGTGCATAAGAGGTTAATTATGAAAAGTGACATTTTCTGAGCAGCACGCAGATACCATCTGAGACGAAAGTCCTCACAGAAATCCAATGGCTGTCAACTAGAATGTTCCCTGACTCGTGCCTTGCATCTATCTGGTGGGAAATCACTCACACTTTGGGCCCAACCCGCAGATGCCGTGGGACTGTGAGCTCTGCATCCAGAGGGAGCCCCGAGAGCCCAGGCAACCCCCCCGCACCCCGTCCTCATTCCAGCTGAACTTGGATTCTGGACGAGGAACCGTGGAAACAAAACAGGTCTTTGATGCTCCCCGGAGCACACAGTTTCTGGGTTTAAAAAAATTGGAACAAAAAGTTATTTGATGGATGACTGGGATTTATTCAGTTTTGTTTTCTTTTTTTACCATTTTTGAAAAAAAGATTGTATCCTAAGAAGGCCAGTCATTGAAATTCTATTTCCAATGCAGACAGAAGTGCCGTGACCATCAGCTGAGCATGACCTTCCCTCTCGTGGGGACGAGGCCCGTGCTGGCTCCTGGTGGCCTGGAGCGAGGCCAGCCAGATCCATGCTGAGATGTGACAGGGAGGGGGGAGAGCAGAGCGAAGCACACAGCCCCCCACTTCCCGCCCTGCATCTGCAGGAGCCGCAGAGTTGTTGGGGACCAGCACCAGCCTGCACGCTCCCACGATGGCCCTGGGTTAGTAAGGAAAGTGACGCATGTCCCCTGTGCTCAGTGTAGTAAAACCGGCGATGAGGGAACGTATGTTCTGAAACTCACACTCTACCCTGCTCAGCCAAGACTTGGCTGCGCCCACTTCCTGGGTTAGATGTTACCTGCAAAGTGCCCAGGTGCTTATTTTCGGTTCCTGCCCAGGGAACCTGGGCTGAGGGGGGGGGGGCAGGGAGAACCAGGAGGGCAGCGCCCCCATCTCAGAGCCGCTGTGCCAGGAGGCGGCAGGGACGCTCCCCAGGGGGCTGTGCCTAGGACAGCGGTGGTGGGGGCAGTGGCCCACCGCATGGTCTCTGCTGCTGTGACCGCGTCCCCCCACTTAGTGGACGGACAAAATGCTGAACCTCCCTGAACACCAAGTTTAGAAAAACAGCCTTAAACTGAATGAGAACACGTCTGACTTCAGCATTTAAAACGCACACACCGAAAGTCACAGGCATTTCGGGGGCAGTGGCTAGCACCCTGTCTGGCTTGCCTCAGGCTGGGACACCGGAGTAGCTGGAAGGGCTGGTCCCTCTGCCAGGCACAGCCATGCCAGGGCACCCGTGTGGCCTTGGGGAGGGGACAGTCTTTCAGCCCATCATCTCTGGCCCATCACCCCCTGCTTCCTTGCTCAGCGAGGCCCCATCTCCACTGGGCCCCCTCTCCCACAGCAGTCAAGGGCAGGCGGCCCCGGGAGGGCGCAGGGCTGCTTGGGTGCCTGGCCTGGCCTGGGGCACCCTCCCAGGGAGCGTGTGTCGGAAGGGCAGACTCCACGCAGAGGCTCTATCTGTTCCCCGCCCATTCAGGGCAGATAACTCCTAGTCACGAGGTTCCTGAACAAAACGCTTCCACTCCGTGCCCGGTCCACTGCTCAGTTAGTAATCGCACTGTCCATCTCTGAGACTGCCAGCCCTCCCCCATCCCTGAGCAGTCCTAACTCGGGACCGTGGGGCTGACTCAGCAGGGACCGTGTGGAAAGAGACTGCGGAACTGGTTTTATAAAATGAATACCCTGGGCCCAGGTGGCTGAAGTTCAGTAGTGTGTTATCTTCATTGCTAAAGATTTGAGTTCATATTTTGGCCAAATTAAAGAGAAATCTGGGCCCTGGCTGGTGTGGCTCAGTGGACTGAGTGTCGGCCTGCAAACTAAAGGGTCGCCGGTTTGATTCCCAGTCAGGGCACATGCCTGGGTTGTGGGCCAGGTCCCCAGTAGGGGGCGCACAAGAGGCAACCACACATTGATGTTTCTCCCCCTCTCTTTCTCCCTCCCTTCCCCTCTCTCTAAATATAAATAAATAAAATCTTAAGAAAACATAAAGAGAAACCTGGGCAGGGCCTCCTCCTTTGTGACACTTGGCCTGACCACGTGTTGGGCGGGCTGGCCCCTGAGCCTCGGAACAATGATGATGATGGGCAGGGGACGGTCACCCCCTGAGCAAATAAATCTGGGAAGCCCGGTGAAGTCTGTCACTAAAGGCCCAGCTAGCCACGGCAGGAAAGCTCGCTGACTCAGAACCCAGGTGTGAGGGGCTGTCCTTGCCGATGAGGGCGTGGGCACACTCCTGATAGAAGGCCCAGTGTCAGCTCAGCGTCCACCCCTGTGGCCTTTCCCAAAGCTGCCCCCAAAGCCGGGCCTGCTGTCCATGACTAGGAGCCCACCCTCCAGACCCCCCCACCTTCCAGGGCAAGAGGAGCCCATTTCCCCCGGAAGTCCCCTCCCCCTGCAGGTGCACCACTGGGTGGGTGCTCTGCAGCCTGCCCACTGCCTGCCCATCTCCCTGCCCGGCCAGGTTCCTCATTCACGCACGGACCCAGGTCCTGCATCTGCCGTGAAGGCCTCAGTTCCAGTGTCCCCGGCGAGGACGGGTCCCGGGCTGAGGCTGCAGGGTGAGGGTGGGGCTGAGAGTTGGGAGCTGGCTTCCCACCACCAGTTGGCCCTGTGACCTGGGACAGGCTCCCTGGGTCTCCCTATTGGCACCACAGAGATCGGGCTCCGTGCCCACCCCCCAGCCTTCTCCAGCCCTGCAAGATGCTAGGGGTAAGAATTAGAGGGAGAGTTATCAGGGGGGAGGAGCGGGGTCTCTTCCTCCAGTGGTCGCTCTGCAAAGACTAGCACAGTCAGACCCAGAAGGCCCACCCCACCACATGAGCCATCACCACACTGCCATCCAAGGCCACCAGGGTCCCCTTTCCCATCAGCCTGCTTTCCACCCCAGTCCTCCTGCCAGACCCACCCCGGTGCCTTCTCAGCCCCTGGCGCTCATCTGTGTGCCCGGCACTGCCGCGCCCGTGGGCCAAGGCCGCTGCTCAGCCGCCCGTGGTCTGCAAGCTCTGGCCCTCTCCCTGGACTTCCCGCCATGGCAGGGCTGGCCTTGTCGGTTAGTGGGCCCCTGAGGTCTCACCTGCCCCCATGGTCACTCCAGCCTCGCAGAAATAAATGGGTGAATAAGACTAAAAACCCACATGAAAAAAAAGAAAGGAGACATGAAGGTCCCAACCCACCTGAAAATGAAGTGGGGTTCTCAGGGTACGATCTGAGCCTGTGGAACCCTGGGGGGTTTACAGGGAGGCTGAGCTCAGGCATTGCCCACAGGCCCTCGCCACATCTCTACAATGCGGCGGGTGGGCAAGGAGGGGGCCTGGCAGCAAACCAAAGAGGATTCCAATGAAACCGAGGCTTCTGGGTGCCCAGAGGGAACCTCCTCCCTCACCAGGACATCCTCTGGGCTTGGTCCCCAAGATCTGCAGGGCAGGAAGCCCAGGAGGAGGTATTACCCCGACAGCCTTGGGGTAATACGTGGCCAGCCGAGTAAGAACCCTCCATGTCTGTGGCCTCAGCTCCATCTGCAGGCAGATCCACCTTAGGGCTCCTGATAAAAATGCAGTTTCCCTGAAAATGGGCTGCCTGAGGACCTGGACCAGTCTGATCAGAGTCGCCAGGTGAAGTCTGAGGTTCAGGGTTCTGGGGGGTGGGACAGGATTTCCTCACCAGCCTGGAGCGACGCCAGGGAGTCACAACTCCAAGGACCCTCCCGGGTCCTGAGTCTCCTGTCCTGGGCCCCACCGGGCCCCACCCACTCCTCTGCTCCCAGTACTCACCGACTCTTTCCCGTGGCGTGCGGGCCCTGCTTCGGAGGAGGATGAGCGTCTGGTCACCTCGCACTGGGGCAGCAGGGTGCAGGGCACAGGGTGCAGGGCAGGAGCTCCTGACTGCCTCAGCCTGGCGGGCAGTGGGCGAGGCCCTGGTGCTGCCCGCCCGGGTCACATGTGCTGAGCCCCGCCCAGGTCCGGGAGCGCGGGCAGCTCCGGGTGCTGGGCTAGGAGGAAGGGAACGCACCCTGGTGCCCGCGCGGGAGGCGCCGGTGCAGGAGGGAGCCTCTCGACCCTTGCCCCAAGCCAGCGTCGGGGAGAAAGGCGGCGGCGGAGAGGGGTGGCTTGAGCCCGCGCCTGGCGAGTCGCGCCCGCACCTGGCGAGTTGCGCGACTTTGTCCGGTGATGCTGCGGGACTGTCCTGCCCTTGGTGGATGGGACCCGCTTGCCTGAACGCTCCCGCCACGCAGTATCTGGTTAAATTCCCACCACCACTTTGCAGGGAGGACGCTCTTTCCTCTGGCTTTACAGATGGGGAAACTGAGGCTTGGAAAAGAGCCTTAGTGAGCTAAAGCCACGCACTAAGTGGGAACACCTACTGGGCAGCGGGACTTCGGGCCCAGGGTTTCCTCGTGCAATACCGTGCCCCTCACCGCCCTCCATCCTGCCTGGCATCTGGACGCCCCTGGACGGAAGCCCACAGCGCCAGGAGCCCCGCCGCGGGGAGGGCGCCTAGTCCATGCCCACCAAGAAAAGCCCTGCAGGTGGGTCACGCCGCCTCGGCTCTGGGCGGAGTCAGGGTCCGCGCATTCGGGGCGGGGCGCGCGCGAGGACGCGGGGTGGGCGCCGGGAACGCCCTCCTCCCGGCTGCGCCTTCGCTCCCGGCGCGTGCGACCCAGACGCGCTCAGGCGCAGCCCCGCCTCCATGCCGCCCGCCCGCGGGTCCTTCCCAGTCCGCATCTGCCCTCTCTTCTCCGCTTGTGGGCGCGCCAGAGCGTCCTCCCTTCCTCCCTCTCACTTATTAAAAAATAAAAGATCTCTACGTTCTTTCCCTTGGAGCTACTTTTGAAACTCAGCGCCATACCTGCACAATGTGGATAGGAATATAAACAAATACATGCATAAGCAATGCTTTTAGGTGGACAGTTATTATTACCTCCGTTTTATGATGGAGGAAACTAAACCTTATGGGGCTGTCGTGAGAATTTGTAAGGAGCTTTCAAAAGCCACAAAACGCGACTCCGGTGAGAGCATTCGGTTGCAGGTGTGCCTAGTGAACGCTGGAGGTGGATTTGGGTATTTCAGGCCCCTGGGCTGCCTGCCCTCCGATGCGGGCGCTCACCAAACACCGCCAACTGGTGTGTGCAAGCCCTGGAGGTGCGTGCAGCTTACACTCTGACGGGTTTCCACAACCCATGTGAGCGTCCTTACAATTTCTTGTAAAATTAATCCCCCCCCACCCCCAGCCCCCTGGCCCCTGCACCACCAAGTTGGTATCCGGACTGTAAGTTCCTTAATGGAAGACTTAAAAACAAGTTTTAAACTTCAGTAATTATTTATTTAAATTAGTAGGTTTTAAAATATACAAAATGGGTATGTGGTGATAAATGATAAAGATACCTGGTAAAGAATACAAACAGTAAAAATGAAAAGTCAAATTTCCTAATTCTTTTCCTCAAGGACCATCATTGTTAATGGTGTCTGTGCTCCCTTCCCCGACCCATGAGTGTGGGGTTCAGCACATGGGCTCGCTAAGCAGCTGCAAGAATTGGTCGCCAGGCAGGGTGTACACCCGCTGGCTGTGTTATCTTGGACGTGCCCTTTGACCTCCCCTGCCAGGCTCAGCTCTCTCTCCCTCGCCCTGGGGGGAGTAGCAGGACCTGCATTGGCGGGGTTGCTCTGGTGTAGCCCCCAGGCCAGGCCTGCCTCCTGGGGAGTGCAGGGCAGACAGGAACCGCTTTCCCAATGGACCTAACCTCTTTGCAGTGATCACAAAGTATCCATTGTAAGCACTCACTGTAATTACCTGATGAACGGTTGACTTTGGATTTTTTGCTATTTTAAATGCCTGCCATAAATATGTACATGGTGGGTAATAATATCGACACAGACATTTTTATGCCGATACACAGTATCACCACGCACATATTCTTACACCAACATATCTGCGGAATAGCCCCTGAAATTGACACTGCTGCAGCAAAGAATGCATGCGATTTTAAGAGAAAATTCTAGACTTAAAAAAATGTTGAACTGTTGAAACAGTCTCAGAATCACAGTGATTTGCAAATGTGATGTGAAGACGTCCCCAACCTGGGCGAGGTGCTGACACGATGTGTACATTCTGCAAACTCCGACAATCTGCTGCAAAGCGGCTGCAGTGGAAGTTGGGAAATGATACAATGTTGCTCTCATCCTGCCCTGAGAACCTTTCCCATTCTGCCAGTTGTCTCAATAATATTCTTTATGTCAAACGGATCAGTTGAGAACTTCTGATTTCTTAGCTTGGCTATGCAGGGGGCACTGGGAGGGGCAGCGAGAGGAGGGGAGAGGAGAGCCAGGAGCTGGGTGGCCCCTGGCCAGCATTGTGGGGTTTGGCTGTGTCCCCTCACCCCGACATTCTTGGCCTCATGGTTAAGCCTCTGCCCCGCCCCCCCCCCCCCCCCCCCCCCCCCCCCCCCCCCCCCCCCCCCTGTTTCTCAAGGCTCCCAGGGGGCCCCTCAGTGGTATGTCCCCCACATTTTCTGCCCTTGCCCTGTGACTGTCCTGCCTTGTTCACTTGCTTGGAGTTGGCTTTCTTTCTCAAGACTACATGGCTCAATCTCGTGTCTTACAGACAAAGAAACTGATGTTCAGAGAAGGGGTGATGGTTCCCCAAAGTCACACAGTGAGTTAGAGGCAGCTTGCACCTCCAGCTGGAGCCTCTCACTGGGCTGTATCAGGGACCCTGGAGAAGTCCGGTTGGTAGGTGGACACCAGAGGGCGGTGGGGTCCTCCCCACCATCTCAGCTGAGCCTGTCTGGACCTGGGGCCCTCACCTTTGCTGGGATTAAGGGACAGAGCCAGGATCACTTCAGCCTTGCTGGAGAGAAGCTCACTGAGAAAGACAGGGCTGAGGGCAGGGGCCTCCAGTTTCACAGCTGGGGAGCTCTCCATGAGTCCCAGTCTGCTCACTGAGAGGGGACTCCCGGGGAGAGGAGGTCCCTGCCCACCAGGGAGCGAGTGCCCTCGAGTGTCGGGAAGCACCAGCTTCCTCCGAGGTGGCAGAGTACAGGGTCAGTGCTAGAGGCCGGCTGTCCCCTACCCACTGCGGTCCAGGGGCCCTAACACCCCAAAGGCCCCTGTCTAAATCCTCTGGGCCAGCTGAGCACTGGGCTCAGGGTGGCACCTGCGTCTGAGATGGACATCCAGGAAGGTGAGCCCACAAAAATATTGCCCCCAATCCCAGCCATGTCCAGTAAACTATCTGTAAATTACAAGAAAATATGTTTTCATCAGACTTAATGAAATAAAAAAAATTTGATGGATCTGGAAAATGGAGAAAAGTCCTATTTTGTGAAGCATTCTTTAAAAAAAAAGAAAAGAAAAGAAAAGCCAGATCAGCTGGTTGAGGAATCACAGCCAGGGTTGGCAGGAGGTGGCACCTGACCCTGCTTCCTGCCAGCCCTCCGGGGCACAGGGCCATGTGACTTCACCCCTGACACTGAAGGACACAGGCTGACCCTGAGTGAGCTGCATTCCTTGTGGGGGTCAGAACCCTGTCCGCTGTCGCCCCCACTTGCTCGGCGCTCCAGCCCTTTTCTGAAGGACGCCCGCCCCCACCTGGCCCAGTGGGGTGTCCTGTTGGCCCTGCCCTCCATACAGTCCTTCCGGGTGGCCCGCCCTCTGCACGTTGGGGGCCCAGTTACGCCCCGCTGGTTCTTGCGTGACCGATCTCCTAGCTCACCTGGCAGCTTCGTCTGGTGGCCTGCCCGTCAGCGTCCCGGCCCATGCGGAGGAGCTCTGGCGGCAGGGGGACTGTGACGTTCGTTCTCACGGGGACTGTGACGTGTGTTCTGGCAGCTGCCGGCCTGGCCCACAGCGGGTCTTTGGTGACTGTTTGCTGGATAAATACTGTTCACAATCACACTTGGACAATGCCTTGGACTTTAACTTTGACTGAGGGGCACTTTCCAAGCAGAGCTCTGCGCCCCGCCCCCAGGTGGGCTGAGCTCACAGTGCCTTCCGGGGGGCCTGGGGTCAGAGGCCTGGTGGGAAGCGGCCCACAGGCTGGGAGGGGGCTGCGCGGCCCTGCCGGGAACTCTGCCTCTTCTAGGGCCCTATTCTCTCAAAGCTCTCGAGGGTCTGTACCGAGTTTCCAGGCGCAGTCCCAGCTCAGCTCGGACTCTTCCTCTTTCTTGAGTTGGTCTGAGGCCATCTTCTGTTTTCTCGCTCCCGGAAGAACATGCTGGAGGAACGGCTCTCTTTCCAAAGCCTCACAGTGCCATCCCCTGGTTGCTGCCCGACAAGTCCGTGTGCCGGAAACCAGGTTCCTCAGATTCATTTTGGCAACGTGCTGTCCCAAGTCTGGAGTGGAGGGATTAGGTCTGATTAGAGCGGGGCGGGATCTCAGTGCTGGAGGCCAGCCAGGTGGGGGGGGGGGCGACCTCCTGAAGGATGGAGCCCACTCTGAAACCCAGCTCTCGGCTCTCGGTCACGGGAACATCGGCTCCCAGGGGGCTCAGCCGTGAGCACCTCTGCCCCTCAGTCAGCCCACGGGGAGGCTTCTCCAGCAGGGAGTCAGGGGTGGAGCGGAAAGGGGCCACGCAGAAGGGAAAGCATCCAGGTGACAGAGTCTCAGCCTCACCTTCCAGAAGACCCACTTTGGGAGGTCCCAGCTGTGTGCTCCTGAAGGTAGGGAGCGAGAAGGGAGGTCTGTGTGCTGAGCAAGCCCCGTCCGAGTGCCTGACCTGTACGACCTCTACCGGGCGAGGTGCCTGCCCTGTACACTGTCACGGGACCCGGGCGCTGGCCTGCACAGCAGGAAGCTGAAACGCTTGCACAAGGTCGCTCAGAGAGGTGAGATGGGACTCAAACCCGGGTCTGAGTGTCGCGAAGCCTAGACGTCCAGTGGGTCAGAGCAGGCTCCCGCCACTGCTGGGGCGACCAGCTCAGCGGTGCCAGCCCGGCCAGCGGCAGAAAGGATGTGAACAGACCCCGAAACTCAAACTGGAGCCCCCTGGGGGGATCCACCGGGCGGCAGTGGGGAACAGTCGGGCATCCATGCATCGGCCAGTCTTCGCCAGGCGGCGGCCACGGTGACAGTCCTTCCCGCCCCCCGTGGTGGCTGTAACTCAGAGGACGACCTAACTCCGGTTTCAGCTGTGTAAGCCATGCTTTCTGGTGCGCACTGAGCCCGTGTACCAACGTCCCAGAACGTGAGCCGCGTCGCCAGTGGCCTTCCGCCGTGACGGCTGTCGTGAGGCCCCCCGCGTGGCCTGCTGGTCCCTCACCTCCTCAGGTCTATCTGCCGCTAGGACTCAGGGCTCAGGGCCAACTGGACACCAAGCAGAACCAAGAGTGAACTTCCAACAGCACCTCACACAGTCTGCCCTCACCCGTGGCCGGATCCCAATGCCCACTGCCAGCCAAGACACGTCCCCCAGCCCCTGCTTGGCCCACTAAGCCTCTCCTTGCCCTTCCCCCATCCACACAAGCACCCCAATCTCCACGTTAACCACCCCGCTTCCCACACCCTCACTACCACTCGAACTCCAGATTCAGTGACAATTTCCAGCCTTATATCCCACAGCGTCCTGATGCCACAGTCCACATGGTGCACATGTTCCCGGAGCACAAGACAGGCCTTCAGTTCCGGGCAGAAACCCGGCATCACACGGCGCTTTCCTGCCTTCCCCTTGTCACCTGCAGCCAGCCAGAGCTCAGGAGGCCAGGCGAGCTCACTGGTTCTGAGACCAGCTTGGACCTGTGTTTCGGGGTTGGAGGCATGTGATTCAGACTCAGGTACTGAACACTGGTGAGCGGGACGGCAGGCACAGGCCCCTCGCCTGAGGCATGCTGGGGGAGCTGGAGGCCCCACCGGCCCGTTTCCAGAAACCCGCCCTGCTGCCTGCTCAGGGTGCAGGGTGCTGACGCCCAGCCCCAGGACGCAGCCTGTCCAGAAGTGAGGAAACGCGGGCTGCCCTGTTAAATGCGAAGTTTGTGTGAACAGTGAACAGGGTTTATTTGATCAGGATAAGTATGTCCTAACTATTTCATGGGGTCCACTTGTTTATCCAAAAGCATCATCTGCTGTTTATCTGAAATTCAAGTGGAAGTGGACATCTCACACTGGCCCCAGAGTTACAACGGGAACGCCCAGAATGGGTTTTCTGTGCTGAGGTCGGGGCTCTGCAGGGAAGTTGGGGAACTGTGTCCTGGAATGGGGACCTTTGCGGGGATGAGGCTGAGTCAGGGCCCCTCGATTCCGCAGACCCCTCTGGGCACGGAGCAGCCCCTTCCCCCTCCCCCCAGGGGCTGGTGTCGGGACACCGTGTGAAGACTTCACCTGAGCTGATACCTTACAATAAATAGGATGCTTGTCTTCACGGCCTGTCCCCGTCTCTCCTCGTTTCCTCCAGAACAATGACTAAGTTCTCGCTCTGGGGATAAGTGGCATCTTTACTGGCACAACTGTGGCCCTGGCTTCTATGTGTCACCAAGCACAGGGGCACATGTGTGCGGGTGGGCCTCGGAGGTACTGAATGGAGTTCATGGACTTGGGAGGAGTCTCCTGGCTCAGGACTGGACCTCCTGGCGGGCACACTTGGAAAAGGTCCCAATACACCGCTCTGCAGGGCGTGGGCTTGAGGGCAGTGAGGAGTGGGCGCGGCAGTCGCTGTGCTCCAGCCCTGAGTCAGAGCTCCGAAGGGGCGCGGGGTAGAAACGTGAGAAAGATGGATTTATTCTGTAAGACCGCAGATTCCCCCAGACTGTTCCCTGGGAGGCCCCAGAGGACACTTCTGCCACAAACCCCTCGAGCAAGAGACTTGGACGGCTGACAGGTGGAGGTGGGGCTTGGACCAGGGAGGGTTCCTGCAGGTCCTGGCCCGCACGCAAGCTGCTCTGGTTGGTCAGGGAGGGACTGGAGGGAGTCGGGCGGGAGGACTGGACCCAGAGAGGCATGTGTGGACCGTGGGCACCGTGCCTGAGTCTCGCGTCTCTCGTCAACATGCACCGGAGGCCGTGTACTGCAGAAGGGACGCTGACTGAACAGGCGTGCTGTGGACGTCAGCCTTGGTCCTCGGGACAGTGGTCATCACCTTGAAACGTCCTCTCCTCCTCTCTTCCCTCTTTCCTGCATCCTGACCACATGTCTACCTTTGCCGGGGTTACTGCAAAGGATGAAGGTCAGGGCCATCCTCCGGGGCTGGTCCCCAACATCACTGAGACTGGTGCTCGGCCTGGGGATGACAGCCTGGTACCTCTGGACATGCTGCCCTGGAAGTCCACTGGAGAATAGGCAGAGTGGGTGGGGCAGGGGGAAGCCCTGTGGTCAGAAGCTCGATTCTGGGTCATTTCCTGCCGTGACGTGTCTGCACCGAAAGGGGTCAAAAGAGGCCAACGGTGGAGGGTGCAGGGGTGGGGGGCCATCACTGGACACGGTGCCCAACCTCCTGCCCTAAAGGGGCGGCGGGGCCAGGGCATTTAATCCCCCACGGCTCACACTGCAGCCCAGGCGCCCCCATCAGGTGGGTTCAGTTTCCCCACTTCCAACACAGGGTACCTTCTGGCACTCGGACGTCTGAGTGCCCGGGCAAGATGAGAGTCTGCGTGTGGCAGAGACGAGGGAGCCTTTCACCCCCTCACAAGGGAGGTGCTCCCCTCCCCCAAGTCTACCCACAGCCTCCATCGGGGCCTGGCTCTGGACTCAAAGCTTTTCCGTTTGCGGCCAAAGAGCTGAACGCAAACACATAATTAAAGGCAGGGATGAAGTTTCTTCTGGCGGGAGAGTCCCCCACAGGCATGCAGGCACTCTGCCCCCGTGTCTGTCCCCCGGGTGGGGCTGGTCATGTGCCCCCCACCCAGGAGGAGCCAGGGGAGGCTGGAGGAGGACCCGGGATTCACACCCTCAGCTCCTGCCCCAGTCTGTCTTCCCTGCGACCCTCAGGGGCCTCTGACACCGCTTTTGATGTACTAACCTGCCTGTTGGAACCCGGAGCCCCCAGCTCCAGCCCTCCCTCAAGGGAAAGCTCGCTGTTCTCCGTGGAAACTAGGGCCTTTAAACCCAGGGCTCTTTACGTATCAGGTGACTTGCTCCTGTTCTCAATCACTCCGGACACGTGACTCCAAATAAAACCAGCCTGAGCCAGAAAAGAGTTATGGAAATCCAGCACGGGCCCCTCCAGAAGAGTTTTTATCCACGGTCATGACTTGAATGCTTTTGGGGGTTTGTTTTTAATAGCAAATTTTACAGAAAGATCTCCTGTCTTGGTGCCCCTGCAGGGTTTGTTGGTGTCCCCAGTCCCCGCATGACGGGTCCCTTGGGAAATCATTTCCCAGCTGGGCTGTTACTCAGCCTACCCGGAGGCACACCAGCAGGCTGCATGGCTTGGCTCCTTGCTCCTGGAGTCCAGCTAAGGGAACCCTGGAACTTCCCAGGGGGACGGTGTCAGGAGTGCTGGGGCTTCCCTCCAACTCAGCACAAGGTCAAGGTCCTGGCTGGCAGTCCCAGGACCAGGAGGAGCAAGAGACCTCTGGGGACCCTCTGCAGACAGGCCAGGCTGTGCCCTTGGTCCCCACCCTGAACAAGCAGCTACTGCTTGGGAGACCCGCTGGCTCCCAGCTCCTACCTTTGGGGTCTGAACGCCCGAGGGGGCCCAGCCCCTGCCTTGGGCCTGACCAGAGATGCTGGGCAGGGGCTGTGGGTGCTGGGCCCGGAGGGCAGGGTAGGGCGTGGAGCCGGGCATTGTTTCTAGCTCTCCGAGGCAGAGGGATGGGACCCGGGTCTGTGTTGCCCAGGAAACGGTGGGAAACCGGCTGTGTGCTGGCGGCCGTCTGAGTCATGAGTGGGGTGTGTGGCTTCTGGCGTGGGGCCAGCTGTGGGGAGCTGGGTCCTCGGTTCCTGGCGATTGTGTGAGGGCCCTGGAGAGAAGCCCGGAAGCTGTCCTCGTGGTCCGCTCACGCCCAGTGCCCATGACCTGAGGGGGTTCACCGAGGCCTGGGCCACTCTGAGATGTCTGCCGCACACCCAGGTTTGCTCCAGCCCCACCCAGGGGCCACTGTTAGCCCCAAGAGGAAGCGAGGGGCTCCCAGCCAAGAACAAAGCCCATGCTCCAATCCTGGCTTCATGGGGGCTCCAGCCCTGTACCCCACGGGCATCCCTGCGTTCTTCCTCCCTGCCACAGGTGTGGGCAGACTTCAGACAATCAGCAGGGCAAGTCCTAGTGCTGGCCACGGCAGCAGCCTTGCACTTTGGGCCGTAGGGGCAGATGAGGTAGAAGGTTCCAGAACACAGAGGAGCAGGGGGCTGTTAGAGAGAGGCTGTGCCACCATTGCCATTGGCATGTCGCAGCCAGGGCCACCACAGGCAGGAAGGAAGGGGGGGTGGATTAGGACCTCGGCCTGTCTGCTCCTGCTCCCCAGGCCTGGCTGGTACCCCTCAGGGCTGAGCCCACTGGGAGGCCGAGGACCAGGTGCAGTCCATGCAAGTTCAGCAGTCAGTCTGGGACGCAGGAGGCTACAGGCGGCAGGGCCTCCCAAGGGACTGCTGGCCCCCACACTTCCCTTGGCTTCCTCAGCCCTTTCCGCCTCAGCTCCCCGGAGTCCCTACTAAGCAGCTGCTGGTATGTGACAGGCTGCCGACCACACCCAGGGCCCCTGACCACCCTGGCCACAGGGCTTCTGGGGCGGGAATCAGGACAGGGGCTCCAGAGAGGACAGCCGGACCTGGTTTTCTTCCCAGTCCCACGCCCAGCACTCAGTGTGCTGGTGGGCGCCCCCTTGTGGAGCGAATGAGTAAGTGGGAGCCTGGGCCTCTGCCGCTCAGTCTAAGGGAAAGGCCACCGCTTCAGGAGCTAGGGAGGCTGACCTTGGGTGGAACCCAGGGTCAGTGACCAGGGCCCAGTGACAGTTCCCTGCTGCACACTGAGTGATGAGCACGGGATGCTCCCTGTGTGTCGGGCCCTGTGCTAAGTGTCACTGATGGGACCTCATCCAGTCCTACAGTATTCTTTGGAGGGAGGCTCTGCCATTCACATCCCCATGTTACGAATGAGGGAAGTTGAATGTCACTTAAGACGGGGGTCCCCAAGCCCCAGTCTACGGCCTGTTAGGGACAGGCTGCACAGCAGGAGGTGAGCAGCCACTGAGCTTCACTGGCATAATGGCCCGAGCTCTGCCTCCTGTCTCCCCCGCCCGGTCTCCATCCTAGGAAAAATGGTCTTCTATGAAACCGGTCCCTGGTGCCAAAA
Source organism: Macrotus californicus (assembly GCA_007922815.1). Taxonomy (NCBI): domain Eukaryota; kingdom Metazoa; phylum Chordata; class Mammalia; order Chiroptera; family Phyllostomidae; genus Macrotus; species Macrotus californicus. Next base: position 99,715 of record VMDR010000277.1, on the reverse strand, counting down.
AAGCTGGGGACCGCGGACAGAAGTGATTTTTCCAAAGGTCGCTGGCCGTGTGGATGGAGCTGGGGTTCCTGCTCAGGTCTGTGGAGAGCCGAGTGTGGTTCCCGGCTGCATGGCTTCTCCCGGGGGCCGTCTGCAGCCTGAGTGGCCCCTGCAGTGGTCCTGGGGAAATCGACAGCTGGGGGCCAACCCCACTGACGCCCAGTTCGGGGATGGCAGAGCCAGGCACCCTGCTCAGGCACTGGTGCCTGTCCCTTCAACCTAACAGGGGTCTTTTCCCTTGGAGACCCTCCGTCCAGCCCCTCCCTCACAGACCAGCCCCAGGCCCCCAGCACCCTTCCTGAATGCACCCCTACACAGCCCCCTGCGTCCTTCCTCTTCCCCCAAGCCCAGTGCCTACACTCTGGCCAGGGAGCTCCTCCCTTTTACTTCCAGGGTTCCTGGGGCTCTATGCCCTCTGCTCCAGGGCCTGGCTCTCCAGGGCTCCCAGATCTGAGCTCTGCCCCCACCTCTCTGCTGGCTCCTGCCCTGGATGCTCTCTGCATCCCTCTGTGCCTCCTGTGGTCATGGGGTGCCGCAGGGGTCACAGGTCTACCCCTGAGATGTGTTCCTGGTGGGGGCTCCTCCTGGAACGGAGGGAAGGACCATTGTCCCAGAGGGCAAAGTCTGCAGGAGCTTGGGGACCCGGCAGGCCTCCCTCTGTCCTGCTGCCTCACCAGGCTCTTGGGAGAACTTCCTGCTGAGCCCTCCTTTGATGGCAGGCCCCCAGGCCAGCCGGACTCCCAGCGCAACCGGCTCCGTCGTGCTGCCCTCGGGTGCCCTCTCCTGGCCAGAGGAGGTTACTGCGTCTGGCCCTGCGGTCCAGGGGGATCTAGGGGTACCTGGGGACCCAGGAAAGGAACCAAGCCGAACAACGCCGTCGAGTATTGGCCGCGCCTCACTGGAGACGGAGCGGCAAAGAGGCGTGGCCGCCACCTCTCCTGTCTTTTGGAACAAATCCCAACAAGTAAGCTTCTGCTCCGCTTGGAAACAAGCCCCTTGTCTGCGCGCCCGCCAGAGAGCGCGCGGGCGGTGCGTGGGTGAGGCGGGCGCACAGGGACACGCTGGCTGGGCGCAGGGACCGCGGCGCGCGCGGCGGGCTGCAGCCACCTGACTGCGGAGCTCCGAAAGGCGAGCTTCCCGGCGGCAAACGTCCGTTGGCGGTTTGACTCGAGGGGCGGGCATGAGTCCAGGCAGGACTGCTGGCCCCCGCGTCCGGGCGTCTGAAGTCCTTCCGCCTGTGCGCTCAGCCGTGGAAGTGGTAAAACCCCAGAGACCATCACGCTGGAACCGGACGCCAGAAGACGTGGCAAGCCCTCTAGCACCGGGACGAAAACCTGGAAGCACTCGAGCCGCCACCTAGGGTCTGCTCGGGAGAAACCGGTCCTCACGGGCGCCGCAGACACAAATGGAGATCAGATGACACGGCCACCCGAGCTCCTCGCGGTGGGCACGGGCCGGGCTCCATGGGCTCACCCTGGGCTCCCGGTGGGGGCGGTGGACAGCTCAGCAGGTACAGGTCTGCGGCGTGGCCGCTCTTCGTGGTGCAGGTGATCCTGGTGATCCTGGGTCACGAGTGTCGTCAAAGCTGAGGGCCCCCGCTTCTGGCCATTCTGAAGATTTCCATCATCGTCTCAGCTGTGCGGCGTTAAAAAGATTTATCACTACTATGAACTAACTGCCTTTCCTTCCTCCCTCCTTCCCACGGGTGACTGCGCCCTGGCCCGCGGGCAGGAGTGGGGCCAGGAGGGCGCGCACGCTCAGGATTATCCTGGCCGGGCGGAGGGCGCTGGGATTGTAGCCTCAGCCCGGGTGCATCGCGGAGGAGGCTCCTGCCAGCTGGAAGGTGCCGCAGGTACAGGGTCTGGGTCACCAGGAAGTGGCATCGCGTAGAGATAAACGAGGCGCTGACGACACCACTCCGCTGGAGTTCCTCCGCGTGGCCCTGCCCCACTGGCCGGGCTTCTACAGCGCCGTCCTGCTCTGGGTGTCTGAGTTCCCGCTCCCTGTGCCTAGTGCCCGACCACCACCCCACCCACCTGGGGGAGGCGGGACCCTGAGCCTTCCCCACTGGCCTGCCCGAGGCCTGGGCCCCTCCCCTTGTTCTCCTGGCGTGACTGGGCTCAGGCCAGCTGTGCTGCCCCGTCTCTAACTTGTGTCCTGGCTCGGGCAGGGTCTTCAATGGATGTGAGGAAAGGTAGGGAGAGGTTTGGTTTCATTTAGTTTGTTTTCCTAAAAAAGAATGGGTTATGACGTTAGGGGTCACCATAGACCAGGGGGTCCCCCAAACCTGAATTTATAAAAAATCGTGTGTTTATTTTTACGTGTTTAAACTTCAGTCACCTTCAAACTGCTCATTTGATGCAACCCACCCACTGGGTCATTTTTTCCCGCTGCTCAAAAACGTTTTTGAACTCATCGATTTTGATGCCTTTTTGTGTTTTTGCTGTTTTTTGTTTCCCTTCTTCCCCATTGGCAAAACATTTCCATCTTAGGACTTTTTACATCCCAGGAAACAAAAACGTTGCTCGGTGAAAAGGGAGGGTGGGGCTCGGCAGTTGTGCCTATTTTAGTCACAAACTGCTGAACACTCAGTGCGGTGTGGGCAGGTGTGCTCACAAATCACCCATCATGCAATGGGCAAATGTGCTGAAAGAGTCTTAAAAAAATAAATACACTGAAGCCGAACTCAGCCTCTCACAACACCACCAGCTGGTGCACTGATACACATGGGTTCCTGGAACACGCACCTAGTGGGGAAGCCTGAGCTACAAGGGGCCCACTCTCTGGGAGGTAACACCGGGTTTTTTTGAGGCCCCCCCTCGTAGCTTCCGTAATCAGGACCATGTGGTATTGGCAGATGGAACACAGATCAATGGAACAAAGTGGAGAAACCAGAAACAGGTTCACACCCAAATGCCCACGGACACCTGATGAAGGTGTGCGAGCAGCCCAGCGAAGGAAAGAGAGCCTTCTCTACAGACGGTGCTGGAGCTGCTGAGCATCATGGACAAGGGGACAACCCCCTACCCAAACCTCCCGCATTACACAAGCCCCAACTCCAGAGGGATCACGGCTTAAAATGCAGGAGCACCAAACTTCCAGGGAAAAAATCAGAGAAAATGTTCTGGACCAAGGAGTGAGTTGCTGTTTTTGACCAGAAGCACCGTTCATAGAAGACAATACGGATACACTGGACGGCATTGAAGCTGAACGCGCTTGCCCTGCGGCAGATTCTGTTGAGAGCGTGGAAAGGAAAGCCACCCACGGGGGGTGAGTGTGTTTGCAAACCACGTGCCTCTCCAAGGATCGTTGTCTGGAGTATTAACACGTAAAGAAGTCCAACTCAACAATAAAAAAACAAAAAACCCAAACATCTAATTAGAAAACGGGCTAAAGACATGATGAGCAGGCTTTTTCTTAAAAAAATTTTTACCAAAGAGGACCCGCAGATGGTAAATAAGTACATGAAGAGAAGCTCCACATCATTAGTCGTGGGGAAATCCAAACACAGCCACAGTGGGATATTGCTTCTAAGACTGGCTCAAACCAAAAACATCGGAAACACCCAAACCCCAGCTAGTGAGGATGAGGGGAACCTGGGCACTATACCTGCTGGTAGCACTGGAAGCCAGGACAGCCTCTGGGACAGGGTGTGTCCTACAGAACTGAGCTCCCAGTTCTGCGATGCACCACTGGGTGTTCGTTCCAGAAATGTGAAGACTTCTATTCACGAAAAACCTGGACACACCCACTCATAGAAACGTCAATCGCATCCGCCTCACCCGAGAAGCAACTCCGACCACACAGTGGGTGTGAGGTGGAACAAGATGTAGCTCACCTGTGTCTTCAAACGCTCTCAGCCATGAAAAGGAGCGAACTCGGGTGGACCTCAGGGAACGAGGCTGCCTGGAAAAGTCACCCTCTGATGGCCGCAAAGTATAAGTCCATTTCAGTAGCATCTGGAGGTGACAAGTTTACAGAGGTGAGAGGACCGGTGATGGCCGGGGTCAGGGACGTGGCTCAGAGGGTGTGGCCGTGGCTGTAAAGGCGTCCTGGTGGGGGGTCTGGCTTGTGTCTTTCCCGGGTGATGGCTGCACGGATCCACACAGGCGATAAAACCACGCAGAACTAAGCACATGCGTGACTGCACGTGAAACGGGTGCACTGGGAATAAGGTCGATGGGCTGTGCCAAGGCCAGTTTCTCGGCTGTGATATTGCACCAGTTACGCTCGATGTGGCCCTTGATGGAAACGAGGTAACGGACGTTTGGGGTCTCTCTGCGTCACTTCTTCCAACGACCTGTGAACCCACAGCCATCTCGCCGCGCAAAGCTGGAAGGACGCGTGAGTCACCAGAGAAACAAGCCTTGTGCCCCACAGGGCACCGCACGGTCGCCTGCAGCTGGAGACGCGCCCCGTCAGCGCATGCGCGGTCCCGGTCGGGGAGCGTTCGACAGGCGACTGGTGTCTCTCTCCCTCCCTTTCTCCCTCCCTTCCCCTCTCTCTAAAAATAAATAAAATCTTAAAAAAAGAGACGACCCATCTACTTCTGTCCGTTTAGGGAAGCGGCTGTCTGGAGCCGAGGGCGGGCTTGACTACGAGGGGGTACCGTGGGGGTGCCTTTCTGGGAGTTGCAGGTGTTGTCTTTGTTTTGGGTGGCTCCGTGGTTGTGTGCATTTGTGGAAGCTCATCCGAACGTGTGCTTTAAAGAAAACACATTTGTTTCCTTTTAGAGAAGAGGGGAAGGGAGGGAGGGAGACATTGTTCAGCGGCCTCTCGCAGGCCCCCAGCTGGCGGCCCAGACAGAAGCCGAGGTGTGCGCCCCGACGCGGAATCGAGCTGCTGACCCTTCGCGCGCAGCCTCGCCAGCCGGGACCAAGTGTGCACTGGCTCTAACACACGTGGGCGTACACACGTGTCGCAGCCCATCGAGCCGGACATTAAAACGGGTGCCTTTGGCCGTGCGCCTTGTCACTCGCGTCTGACTCGAAAGCCGCGGCTCTGCCACAGCTGAGCGGGGTTTGGCCCCAGAGATCCACTTCAGAGCGGAGTTTCCCACGTTCCCTCTGGTGGCCGGGTGAGGTTTATCTTGTGCAATATCTCCCTGCACTTTGTAGATAGTTTAACTCATCCCAGCTGTGCCCTGACCCCGTCCCCGGTGACTCCTGTGACTCACGGTCGGCGTGCCCGAGTCCGTGGGGAGGAGATGGGGTCGGGACCGCGCACGGCAGAGAGGCCTTGCTCTTGCGGGCACTCGACTGGCGCAGAGCTCCCGCAGGGCGAAGTCAAGGTGCATCCTGTCTGTCGTCACAAAAGGGTAGCTTGCTGCTATGGACATGGGGTTGGCCGCTGGGATTTCCCTTCAGGAAAGAACTTGCTAGAAAGCTGCAGGGGGGTTCTGGGCTGCCTCTGGCCCAATTCGGCACCTGTAGGATGTGGCCCCTGCCCGAGGTGTGGCTGATTCTTGTGGGCCGCTCTGGACAGGGCGTGGGCATGGTGGGGGGTTGGAGTGTGGCCATTTCTGCCCAGGGCGGGGCCCCCTCGGGGTTGGGCAGGTGTTCTCAGCCCTGCCCCATCCTCCCTCTCGGCTCTGCTCCAGGCTTTCTTCTCCTAGACTTGCTCCCTCCTCTCCCACGGGCATTGCTGGCTGCAGACACCCTGCAGGAAGTGCAGTGCAGGGAGGTGCTTCTGCAGGTCCTGGAAGGGGGTCAGCAGCCAGATCCGGCTGCTGCAGCATCGAAGACGTCAGCCAGAGCAGGAAGTCACTTGGCTCTCTAGGTCTCCTGGGCAGAGAGAGGCGGGCCGGCATTGCTGGGGACTCGGGCCACCTGGCGGACACTGCAGTCATTTCAGGCACATCTGGTAGGAGCCGGGAGCCCAGAGGGACGGACTGGGACTGTTGTGGGTCCCTTGTAGTCAAGTTGGGGGTCACTGGGAAGACAAAGGGGGGGAGAGAGACCCTGACTTCTCCCTTCCTGCCCCTCCACCAGTCTCTGCTCTTGTCTAAACCCACGGGGATGCTGGAAGTCAACGGGCTGGGTTTCTATTTCCCTCCCTTACTGAGCAGAGGAACGAAAGCCAGGACGCGAATCTGAAAGAAGACAGGAAATGGTCAGGACACCTTCCAAAACCTTCCCCCGTCCCCTGCTCATTTAGGGGGAAGGCCATTGCGAGGGGTTGTGAGTGGGCGGCTGGGGGAGGGATAGACGGATGCGTTGTGATGAAACCAGTCCGGCACGCTGTCGATGGCAGAATCTCGGTGCTGGAGATGCAGATTTTCACTAAAATTCTTCCAACATTGCTGTAGGCCTGCACATTTTCATAAGAAAATATTGTAAAAGAACAACCTCTTTCAGTGAAAATTTCATCTGTCAGGGGGAGAGGAGGGTCAATTTCTAGCATGACCGTTTCTGCCCGGAGCCCTTTGCCTGTCCTGCTGGGGCGAGCCCTGTGACCCCCATGTCTGCAGCTTTTGGGGCACCTCTTCCATCCCGGGTCGGGGTTGGGGGCGGAGGCGGCACGCCCGGGCCAGGCGTCAGTCCGTGCCACATCACCTGTGGCCCACCCAGGGCTTCACAACTGTTGTGTGAGCTGCTCACGTTCAAACGTCCGAAAAATTCTCACAGAGGTCCAGATGTCCAGCTTGGCTGTGGAACCAGAGAAGCAGCAGCCCCGGGCCTGCCTTCCTCCACGGGGACAGCAGGGGAGCTGAGCCTTGGATGGCGTGTTCCCCAGTCACCAGGACCACCGCCTGCCCCCACCGCTCCCAGCTGGTCCCCCTGCTCACTCAGGCTTCCTGTCTCGTCCCTGGAAGAAGTGATCCGAAGCCCCTGGGTCCACCAGGGCACCTCTGTTGAGAATGCCCACTCTGCACCTTCCCTTGATGGCTACGTCCCTGAAAAGCTGCTTCATCCACCAAGCCCCTTGGTGACTTGCCGTGTCCATGGGTCACCTCTAGTTCCTTAAAACATTAACATGGATTCTTTCAAAGAAAAGGGCAATCTGGTACCTTTCCTGAGCAGCAGTCCAATAAAACTGAGCCTGGTGCACTCCACAGGTTATTCCTGGAACCCTGGGCACACGTCTTATACACTAACGGCTCGTGCACCCCTGGGTGACTCTGGGTGGGGCAGGGAGCCCTCCCGGCCCCTGCGGCCTTTCCCGCGTCACTCGTGGACGAGTCCAGGCCCCCTGCGGCCTTTCCCGCGTCACTCGTGGACGAGTCCAGGCTGCTTTCACATGGCCCTGAAGCTTGGGGTACACAGCATGGTCCCCAGCGTCTCCTCCTCCTCCAGAGACTGCTTTCTGCCCTTCCCAAGTCCCGCAGCTTTGGTACCTCTTTGGGTTTCGGCATGTCCGCAGTTTGCTGAAGTTCCCCCGATTCACCTTGGAGAACCCTGGCCTGTTCCGACTCTAAGTCCTTCTTCGGGAACGCGGTGTGTGGTGAGAGGTGGGATCATGCTGGGGACACAGACGGGGCCTGGGGACAGCCCGCCCTGCTGCACTCGGGGTCTGTTCCTGCTGGCAACCGAGGCTTAGTGAGCTCCCCTCTCAGGTAACTGGGTGCCTTTCCGGGGTCACCGTGTTATTCCCACATAGCTGGAGGTGGGGTCACCACAGCAAGGACACTGCCCACGTATTCTGAGGGCCCGCGGGCCAGTGTTCGCAGGTTCCGACTCAATGGTCGCATGGACACTGTGTAGGGGCCACCATCACTCTGGCCCCTTGACAGATGAGGAAGTGACAAGTGACGTTCAGAGAGGTGAGGAACATGCCTGGTGCCCCACAGCTGGTAAGTGATGAAGCCGGTGCTGAATCCTGGTCCACGTGACACCTATGTTCACTCTTCTGGTGCCCTGCTGGCCCAGGCAGTCGATGCCGAGCCGTGTCTTGTTCTTTTGGGGGTTAGTGCAAGGCCCTTCCACTCACAGGTTCGGCGGTTTGGCTGTTCTTGGTTTCCCCCTGGCTGTCCCTCTCGGTGCTGACATGGCCCCAGAACTGGGCCCAGGGCTGGGAAAGGGCTGCACAAGTCCCCCATGCCAGGTGTGGCTGTGAGGGCCTCCCGCAGGGCAGCTGTGTGTCCTCCTGCTTCCCCGGGGGTTGGAGTGGCCGAGTCACACAAGCTGCCTCCGCCCTCGAGAGCAATGCTGTCCTCTGTCATGGCCAGTGCCACGGAACACTCCGGAGGAGGTTGGGAGGCTGGGGTGCTGTCACCAGGCCATCTTCTGTGACTTAGTCCTGCCTGCTGAGTCTCGGAGCCCGAGGGCCGGGCGCATGGTGTGGTCTCCACACCCAGAGGGGCGCAAGGGAGAGGCCGGGCAGGTGACATTGTGTGCCAGCCCAGGCTGTCCCAGCTGACATGCCCACCGGCAGTGCCCGGGAGTCTCTGCCTGTGCCCAGCAGGGGGGGTGGGAGGGTTTTCATCCCGCCCCCACCAGGAGGCACGTCCTGTAGAAGAAGCTGCCAGAGGGGCCGGTGCTGGGCGGCACAGAAGGGATGGCTGGGAAAACGGCCGCTGTTTGTCAGCTCTTGTCTGGGGCCGAGCCTGGGGCCCGTGCTCTGGCACCTCCCGCCACCCGGTCCCCCCAGGGACAGTGTAAGGCAGGAAGAGTCCTGAGGCCAGGCGACTGAGGCCACGCAAGGTTACGGGTCTTGCCAGGACTCGAGGGGTTTCCGGGATTCACCCAAAGCTGTGGCCGCCCGCCGAGGCTTGCTGCCCCACCCATGTTCCTGGAAGCCTTCCCCGCCCCACCCCTGCCAGGAGAGGGGGGCTCCCCTGTCCTGTCCCGAGCCTCAGAACTCACTTTCTCATGGAAGCAGTGCCGGCCACGCCGTCGAGGGCGCTGGGACTTTGAGGGCAGCTCGCTGTCACCCACACGCCGTCGGAGGAAGAGCCAGCTCTGGGCCGACCTCATGACCCCTGAAGACAGTTTCTGTGGGAAAGTGCGACTCGGGCCCCAAACGACAGACTTGGAAACGCAGTCCCGGCACTCAGCCCGAGCATAAATCAGGGGCTGCCTGTCACCGTAAAAACTGTTTATTTGGAACGTGGGCCTCCCTGGACTTTCCTCCCTCTGGTTCCGTCTCTTACTCACTTTCCTCTCTTCCTGACACTATGCAAAGACTTCCTGTTCTAGCGAACTGGCAGAAACCACAGGGTCCCTGGGCAGAGCGTCCATTTCTGGAAATACCCCAGAGACGTATTTCATTGCTGTGGAAAATGTCATTCTGTTTCCCTAAGTGACGGGATGTGTTTACTCAGGGACTCCGACGGGGCTCCCGCCTGGCCGGCTGGAGCTGCCGGCTGTGCTGCTGCCCAGCAGCTGATTGCCCCCCTCGCCCCCGCCCCCACCATGTGACTCCGCGGGCAGGGTCTGGGTGGGCCTGTGGCCGAGTGATGTGCACGTGCCCAGCTCTGCACACAGGACACAGGGCTCTGCCTGGTGGATGCCTTAGGTGGGGTGGAAGGTGGGGCAGGCCCGGCCGGCTGGTCAGGGGCGGGCCCTCCACTCCCAGCCCACAGTGAGTCATGCCTATTTTTAGCAGCCTGCTTACCCAGGTGGGCCAGGTTTTGGCTAACTGCTCTCTGCTTGGGCAGCTCCCTTTCCTCTGGGAAGCGGCTGGGCAGCCGATGCTTCTGCACATGTGACTCTCAGCAAGGCTGGCGACACAGGGAGGGAAATTGGCCATTTCGGGAGCTGGTGACATTATGACAGGGATAGTGTTCGAATGGCTCTTGGGCTCTGCACCCCGGAGGGCGGGAGCAGGGCTGGCAAAACCCCAGGGACTTATCCCCCCACTTTTCCACCTGCGACAGACATGACTAAGTGATTGGGATGCTCGCTCTACCTGGGCTTGGCCTCGGCCGCCCGTGATTGATTAGCAATGTCTGTCTCTGTGCCTGGGGGCGGTGGTAGGGAGCCCCTGGCCGCCAAGGTGGGGAGAGTCGGTGTGTAATTTAGTTATCGTGTGCGTTCCCTTCTGTATGTTGTATTGGCACCAGTATGGCTGTGTGTCCACGGAGCCTGGGGCAGGCGGTGGAGTGCCGGCCGTTTACTGGGAGGGTCCCAGAAGAGCCCTAGGGCGGTGAGACAGCGAGGCAGGGGTGGACAGCACGGGTTCCCTGGGGGCATCTGGGGACCTTGCAGGATGTGTCCAGAGCTGTCCCCTTCTAGGGGTGAGGACGCAGGGTATTCATTCTGCCTCTGCAGCCTGTCATTGACTGAGGACTACTCTCTGGTCATGAGACCGCTGGCACTTTTGTCCTGCCCTCGAGTGGGGGGTGGGGGCGTTCACATTCTTGTGTCCAGAGAGAGCCCCCAGGCTGAGAGCCGCAGGGGGTGGCAGGGAGGGGAGGAGGGTGCCCCTGAGTGGGTGGGCTCAGAGTGGCTGCTCCGGGGAGCAGTTTGGACAGAGCCCAGCAGGAGAGGGCAGCAGGTCTGGGTCCGCGTGGCCCATGCCCTTGCCTCACCGGGTAGCAGTGCCGGGTTAGCCACCAGCGTCTCCCCGGCTCCCACCCCTCTGAGTCACCTCCAGGGCTCACCTCGAGGATGTAGCGGGCGATGTCTGTGAAACCACTTTGCTCGATCCGAAGACCTCCGTGGGGGTCTGTGTGAAGACCGTCTGTGGCTGCCTGCCTCCCTCGTGGTCCTGTTCTCCACGTAACTCCGGGGACCGCTAATTAGGACCCCGCTCGCCCCTGGAGGAACTAAGTCCAGCTGGTGACACCACAGGCAGCCTCTCCCAGGAGGCACGTCGCAGCTTCTTGGTAGATTCTGGAATTCTCACACTCTCCCCCCAAATTGCGCTGGTTGGGGAGAACAGGGGATCTGCAGCCTGGACCCAGGGGTCTGGACTTGGCGGGCTGGGTGACAGACCTCTCTGATGCCTTGCCATTCATCCTGAAAGTGCGTGTAACACGTGCCATCTGTCACATGCTCTAACGCCAGCTCATGTATTAAACAATAGCATTTCCAGTGGCTTTAGTCTCCCAGCCCCCTCTTCGAGTTCAGTGACCCTCCAGGGCGATGTCCCCGTCACCCCTGTGGCCGCAGCACACAGCAGCGTGCCTGGCACAAAGTAGGTGCTCACTAAGCAGGGGCTGAGCGGACCCCTTGCGGGGCCACCCCCTCTCTGGGTGGGGCCAGTTTTCCATCAACAACAAGAGGAGGCAGTTTGAAGAGCCCCGCAGTGCAGTCCTGGGGAGTGAGACTGCCAAGCGACACAGTCACCCTGCAAACCGCCCAGGCTGCTCAGGGCACGACAGAAGTGCCCCACTCGGAGGGACAGAGAGGACATGGGCCCCAGCTGCAGTGGACAGGGCTCTGTACTGACCATGAGGGGGACCTCTGGCTCCACAGGAAGATGCCTGCCAGGATCGCCGATGTCAGCCAGCCCTGGGGCTCCCGACCCTCCTCTGCAGGGCCCCCATCCTGAGGTCCCCAAAGAGCCCCTTCTAGCCTCTGTATGTTGGTCTCCTTGCCCTCCTCAGAGCTGAGGAAGGCGGGCTTGCTGGTCCATCACCCCTCCCTGTGACGGCTCCGGGCCCTGAGACCCCTGTGGGCCTGCTCAGTGGTCAGGCCCGTGCCTCGTCTTGGCTGTGACGCCAGCCCGAGGGACTGTCCCTCACAGAGCCGTCCTGACCGATCGTGTGCTGTCAACCAGCTTCGGTGTGTTTCAATCTGGGGGTCAGAGACACACTCTACCTCCTGGAGACCAGCACTCCGGTGGTCCCAGTCATGTCCCCCCTTTGGGACTGTCCTCCCTGCCTGGTCTGGGGTGTCCAACCTCCCCGGCCCTGTCCTTGCCCTGGCTGGTGCTTCCCACCCAGCAGCCAGAGGGGCCTCTCAGGGAAATGGCAGGATTTCAAGAGACCCCAAGACCTGGCTCCCTTTCCTGACCCTACCTTCTGGAACTTTCCATGTCATTATTGCTGTCAGTACCCCCATGCCCTGGACCCCTGAGGGTCCTCACAGTGGGCTGTGGCAGAGCCCATCTGCCCTGGTCTCCACGGGCACTGCAGAGCTGTGTCTGAGGGCCATGCATGGGACGTCACATAGCCACACGCAGCTTGAGCAGAGCCCGCTTGACCGTCCTCAGGAAGGAGGCTGGTGGCCGTGTGTGGCCTGGCTCTGATGCCCTAATGGGAACATTCCAGCAGACTCCGACACGTGCGCTTCCGCCAAGTCCTGCTCCTGGTGGGATGTTTCGGCATGGCCCATGCCAAATAGGAAACTCTCAGGGCTCCTGAAAATGCTTTTCAAAATCTCTGATAAAAGTGCTGACCTCAAGCCCTGGCTGGTGTGGCTCAGTGGATTGAACGCTGGTCTTTGAACCGAAAGGTTGCTGGTTCGATTCCTGGTCAGGGCGCATGCCTGGGTTGCACACCAGGTCCCAGGTGGGGGGTACGCGAGAGGCGACGGATCGATGTATCTCTTGCACATCGATGTCTCTCTCCCTCTCTTTCTCCCTCCCTTCCCTTCTCTCTAAAAATAAATAAATAAAAATTAACAAACAAAAGTGCTGACTTCAAGGGGGACCGGACTGAGGTGCTGAAAATTCTGGGGAAGCCGCCGCCACACAGTCTTTTCCTGGGACCCACATGTTCTTCAGCTGAGGTCTGAACAGGCAAATGGAACCAATGGATGAATGCTCTCCTGGGGAGGCCAGAAATGGAGGGGGCGGCACTTTGAGGGGGCTGCCTAAACAGGCCAAGGCCTGGACCCTGCCCTGCTCCTCTCCCACCCGGGGTTCCAAGGGTCCCACTGGCCAGCCTCAGACCACAGAAAAGCAGCCCCCAGGCCTGGGGGGAGGCACGTGGTTGGCTACCTGGAAGCCAGAATGGGGGTGTCTCAGAAGGGACACCTCCTCTCACGGCCACTGTCACACCGGCCTGCAGCCAGGGAGGGAGAGCAAAGGGACCGAGGGACCTGGAGGAGGGGGTCTTGGCCAGGTGAGTCAGGCCCGTCCGATCTGCCTCCCACGTGAAGTGATGAGCCATGCAGGTGACCAGTCATTCGCACCTGAGCACAGTCTGGTGCCTGCTCGGCAGCCTGGACTTGCCCACGAGCCCTGCACTTCAAGGACTCCGAGTCCCTCGTGAGGCTGAAGTGTCGTGGGGAAGTCTCTCTGCTCTGCCAGGGCTGGTAACATACACACTTGGGATTTTCCTCCTGTAGCTGAAAAACAAAGCCTGTTTGAAAAACCCGTTAGCGTAGCAGCGCCTTCATGCTAGGCCCCTCTGAGGCTGTTTCTGACTGCGGTGACTTTGGGGTTCTCTAATCACGCTGCTCTAAACGTTTGTGTTTTGCACTGATGCAGAGAGGGCTCCGTTCACACAGCAGCATAAGGTAAAAGCGGCTTTCCGTCTGGGCCAGCCCCCCTCGCTGCCTGAGGCAGAGCGTCTGCTTTGATACTCCATTTTCACCCATGTGATTCGGTACCGTTAGCCGAAAATCAGGCTGCGTGGCCTGCTGCCCGATCTCTCTCCCCTCCCAGGCTGAGGAGCGGCTCTGTTGGGAAAGCCGAGCAGAGGCCTAAACTCGACCCCCTGTGCAGTTAGTTCTGGTATCACGGACCCTGCACTGCCGAGAGTAAAGTCGCAAGTGCCCCCAGCACGGCGGTTCTGGGGGCTGCACTCACCGTGAGTGCACAGGAGATTTTATTTTTTAAAGCAAATAGAACTTTTTTGGTGTGCTGTCAATCAGGGAAAAAAATCTGAATATTTATTGTTCTAATTTGATGAGTTAAGCTTCTGTGGTTTCAAAATCCCTGTTTCAGCGTAATAATTTGTCATACCAAGGCCTCCCTCCATGCAGCCCTTCCTTCCACAGACATCTGAGGACCTACTAAGTGCTGGGCCCTGTGTGAGGGGGTAGGAAGCCCCACCCCCGGGAGCTGTACTCTGGGGAAGGCAGTGCTGATGAACAGCAAGCCCATTGCAAGGCGGGGTAATTTCCCGAGTGATGAGGGCTCTGGGAGGGGTGGGCTAGCAGCTGGGATGGGGTTCCTTCCCATGGGGGTTCGTTCCCACTCCCTGAGTCACTCTTCCTGTGGGTTGCTCCCAGACTGGACTGAGCACTCGGGATCCTGATGCAGCCCCTTCCCACGGGCGGTGGGACCCCCTCCAACGGGAGGCTTTGGCTCCAGTTCCCCCACTGACTGAACTGGAGCCTGAGGCTCTTCCTTCTGCTTCTCCTGCCCTGGGTGTCGGCCCCACATCCCGGTCTGCAGGCCAGCCTCCTTCTCCTGCCCCTGCCTGGGTCCTGCACCCACAGTCTGGTCTTGGACTGGGCTTCTCTAAAAGACTGCGCCCACAGAGCCTGCTGGGATAAAAGAGGAACATCTGAACAGCCTGGTGCAGCGGGGACACAGAAACCAGCCTCGGCTGGCAGACAGCTGCCCCCATCCAGTTCCAAAGGCCACTCACCGAGGTCGGCTTCTCCGTTGCATCTTATTCTTCTGCTGACACCCCTACGTCCCCTCCCCCTCCTGCTTCTCCTCCCACCTTGTCCTCCCTTTCCTCCCCTCCCCTCATGTCCTCTCCCCTCCTGTTCTCTCCCCTGCTAAGCTCCTCTCACTGGAGTTCCTTCACGTTTTTGTTCCGCCCAGGTGTTTTCTCTGCAGGACTGCCAGCCCCGGCACCAGGCTCCGAACACCTCTGCCCCTTTCAGCTGCTTTCCTGACGTTGTAACAGCGAAGCCCAAAGCCCAGACACCTGTGGGAATCTCAGCTGGAGAATCAGGACTGGGTGTTGATTAACATGCGGAAAACATGCGGTGTTTCCTTCTCCGAAGAACACAGTCCCCACGGTGGTCGGCACCCCCTGAAGGACAGAGTGCCTGGCGAGGGCAGGTGCTGGGTAGCCCCTAGGATGTGCTCCTCTGCCCACGGAGCTCTGCCCAGCGGGGGGTGATCCCCCACTTCCCAGCCTCTGCCTGCATGAGCCTCCCTGACTTTGCTATGGGGTGGGGGTCCGGAGCCACGTGGGAGGGGCCGGGCCACAGTCAGCAAGAGGCCTGGTCCACAGGGAGCTGGCTGGGGGTCTGGAGGGTGCAGCAGCCTAGGGGACTCAGGGCAAAACCCACCCCGTTCCCCCCTAGCTATGCCTGCCTGCCCCTGGAATGAGGAACCCCCTCCTGGGCGGCAGCACAGGTTTCATCAGTTGCTGGGGTGCTGTGAATGCTCTGCTTCTACTGTCTACTTGGAAAAAGCAGCAGAAGCAAAGAGTATTCAGGGTGGGGTGTGACCTGTGTGCCGGCTGTGCTCCCACCCGGAAAGACTGTGGTTCCGGGCGGTGCTGGCGGGGGGTTCTGCCTTGCCCCCAAGCTAAGGCTCACTGGCAGGCAGCCCCGCTGTTGATGGACAATGGTGGGTGTCCAAGGCTCATGCCCAGCCAGCGAGGGGTCCTCTAAGGATGGTGCTGCCCGGTGCTCTCCCATGGGCGGGTGGGGGCATCCTCAGAGCACGTGACTGTCGTGAGCTTCCCTGTCCCTTCCTCTGTCCTTCCCCATCTCCTTCCACAGGACCTGGGCCTGCATGGCCATCTGACAGCTCCCCCGCCTCCTCCCGTACCCTCTCCCTTGTACTTACCACGGTGTGATGTCCAGTAAGTCCCTTGCTCGCCTCTTCATTTTTACTTTGCAGAGGACCAAGAACTGGGGTTAGGGACTGGATCGTTCACAGCCTGGCTGGCAGGCTGTGATGACACAAGTGACACAAAGTAGCGGTCCAGGTGCCAACGATTTTACTGGTAGTGACTTAGGAGGGTGTCCTGGGGAAGAACGCCCTGCCCAGGGTGGTCATTTAGTCTATGGGGAACAGGGACAATCGTGCAGGCGAGGACACAGAAAAGGCGCTGCATCCAACACTGCATTCGGTTCCCAAATGGGTCACTGGGCCGGTCCGAGTGGCCATGGAGTGGCCCCTGCTGGGTCCTGGGCGTGTGCAGTAGGAGCCACCACTGCGCGCAGACTGAGCGGAGCCTCGGAAACTGGCCCTCCCACCTCGGCTGAGACCGCGAGTCTGAAACCTGTCTTGTTCTGGCCAGCGGGCGGGTTGTTGCAATCAGCGCTGCCCCTGGAGAGGGTGGGGACGTGGGGGTGGTGGTCTGTCCCATGTCTCTGTTTGTGAGCCATGTGCCTGGAAGCTGGCATGCCCAGGCCAGTGCATTCTGCCTGGGGAAGGTACATCTGGGATGGAGCCTGAGCAGGAGGGGGCATGAGGACTGCATGCCTCCCCGGCAGCTGGAGCAGGGGTTCCCCCCACATCTCCGGCATCTCCCACCATTGCGGTGGGTCTGATAGGACCTGCGGGGAGGAGGGGGCACCAGCTTTGCAGACGGGGGAGCTGGAACCTGGAGGCTCCACTGCCGACGAGTCTCAGCCGTCTCGTGCCTTCCTCACGCCAGCTTTGCTCCTGACCCGACGGACACAGTGAGACACACATGACACAGGGACAAAAAGGTCAAACCAAACCCACTCCAACCCCAACCTAGATCCACTAGTGTCCTCCGTGAACCAGAGGGAAGGTCTGCGCCCGTGAGACTCGGACACGGTGCTGTGGCAGCAGGGTGGTCACAGTGAGCATGGGCCGTGAGGTTGAAACGGTGGGGAACATTTGGTACCAGTGTCAGAAGGAGGAGAAGTCTGGAAAATCGTACGAGAGGCAGAGACACAGAGACCAAGAGAGAAGAGCCACAGAGGATCAGCGCAGGAGCAGCGATGTCACACTCGGTGTAGAGCCCCAGCACACCTTAGCACCTTGCTCACACCCTGACAGTCTAAGAGGAGTGGCACACACACACGCGCGCACACACACACACACACACACACACACATACACACATACATGCAGGGCAATCACTGGGGGATAACAAACCCAAGTCCCAGAGTCTCGAGTCTGGGAGTCAGCATAGTGGGCAAGGGAATCGTCAGCGTCTTGCAGGGAAGGATCCTGGGAGCCAGGTGGGCGGTGGGGCAGGCGAAGTCCTCCGTCCAGCAGGGCAGAGCCTCCAGTGGCCGATGCCAAGGGAGGTCAGTGTGGCCGGGAGCAGCCCCCTGGGGTGTGGAGCTCGGCCGCCTCCACAGTGGTCTGGGGCCTGCTTTGGTTATACCTGGAGAGTGATGCTCTCCACCCTTCGGGGTCTTTGATAAGTGCCCCGGCACCCCTGGTGCTGAGTGGGGAGTCTCCCCAGGAGCCCATCTGTGGGTGGTCCCGTTCGCTCTGCAGACACGGCTGTTCTGGTCACATGTGCAGGTACTCGGGTGTGTCTCCTTGCCAGATGTGTCCAGCGTGACGTGGGTGGTTAGTTTCCCTCTTGAACCAAAGTGTCGTGGCCGAGTGGCCGCCATCTGGGCTGCCATGAATGGCTTCATCCTGTCCCATGTCCTCTGTGCATTCGGCTCCTGCTCTGCACAAGACCCACGAGGGACTTTCCTCTCAGTGGGACCGTCGCCTGCAGGAGGGAGAGATGTCATCTCCGCACGCTGTTCCCTTGTACAGTGAGACATGTCCACACTGTGTGTGGGTGTGCACTTCACTTTTGGATCTGATTTCTGGATCATTCACTCAATGTGAGAACATTGTCAAAAGTAAATGTTACCAATTTTTTTTTTAAGTAAGAAAATAAGAACGAGAATCCCTCACACGTGTGGTGGAGGTGAAGGGACAGGCAGAGGGAGACAGCACCTGTCCGTCCCCTCATGCCGTGGGGTTCGAGAGTCACCCCGGGGCCAATGGTCGCTGTCAGGCCCCTCAAGCTGTTGACTCTGGTCTTTCTTCTGCGATGTGTCCCTGTGTTACTTCTTCCGCAGTTTCCTGTCCCCCTCTGTGGCCTCTGGGACTGACGCTCTCATGAACGTTCGTTTCCTCCTTCATCGTCAACTTCTCTTGTGTGCATCCTGCTGTCATGGGGGGCACCTCAGGTCTGTTTTCTGTCACCTCTTTCCCCTGTCCTCGCCCTCCTGTGCTCAGCCGTCAAGTGGTCATTCTTATTCCACAGAAACACGTGAGAAACAGCGCATGCGTTTTAAGAACGCCCTCCCACCTCTTTCCTCGGAGGTCCCCGGCGTGGTTGCCCTGGAGGTGCACGCTGATTTCTTCATTGGGAGTTTCAGCTCAGAGCTCCTGTCCCACGTTTGCTGGCGTTCCTTGGTCTTCGCCTCTTTTGTCAGGCGTGCATTTGAGTTTGGAGGCTCAGGAGCGGGTGGGAACTTCCTGTGCTTGGTGACTGCCTGCAGGCCTCTTGACGGGGTGACCTGGAAGCCAGGGACTGGTTTGTCAGGGTCCCCTTGCCAGTGTCCACCCTGACCGTCCCACCCCCGAAACCAGCTCACCTCCTCCTGGGCCAGGGCCCACGAGACCCCTTCGAGGGGCCTCTCCCTCTGACAGTTGTAAGTCCCCACACACTGGTGGCTTAAAACCATTGAAATTGATTTTCTCACAGGTCTGGAGGCCAAACGTCTGAAACAGAGGTGTCGGCAGAGCTGTGCTTTTTCCAGATGCTCCAGGAAAGGCGCATGCCTCACGTGCCTGGTGGCTCTGTGTCCCTTGGCCTGTGGGCACACCCCGGCACTCTGTCTCCATTTCCCCCCCATCCCTGGGTCTCCCTCCCGTCTCTCATTCAGGCAGGTTTCACGGCGTGTCGGATCCACCCGAGCAACTGAGGAGCTTCTCATCTCGAAATCCTTAACCTTATCATATCTGCAAAGGCCTTTTTCCAAATAAGGCCACATTCTGAGGTTCCAGGGGTTAAGACGTGGGCATATCGTTTGGGGGGCACCGTTCAATCCACCACACTCCCCAAACTGCAGATACCCCGTCCCCCTCGCCAGCCCAAGTCCCTGCAGAATGAGCTCTCTGCAGTCTGACACACGAGGATCAGGGGCCATGGCCACCCTGTTGGACCTCCAGCAGCCACTCTGCCCCGTGACACGAGGCGGAAGGACTCTGAACAGCAGGAAGGAGGGGCGTCACCTGAGTTCCATTCGTTCAGCAGATGCTTCTGTGCCGCATGGCCCCGAGTCAGAGCCTGACTCTCTGGAAGGGGCCCGCACGCCCCTGGACAGTGCGGTGGCTCAGAAAGGGCCACTTCAGGGAGTGAAGAGGTCCTTAAACTGCAGCGACAAAAACACGCACGGACACTTAAAAGGAAGGGCAGAAATAAAGTGGCAGGCGCTGGGTTCAGACACGGGGTGGGCCCTGGCCCAGCTGGTTAAAGTGCTGTCCTGTGCACCTATGGGCTGCGGCTTAGATCCCCAGGCAGGGCACGTGCCTGGGTTGCGGGTTCGATTCCTGATCAGGGTGCATCCAGGAGGCAACCAGTCAATGTTTCTTTCTCACATAGATGTTTCTCTCTCTCTCCTTAAAAAAAAAAGTCCTTGGGTGAGGGCTAAAAACAAAAAGACAGACAGAAAGGGGGCGGAAGGGGTGTGCACCAGAAATGCTGCATTATTCCTCAGAAGTGCTGATGTTTTCTGTTTGGGGCTCGTTGCCCTGGTGACATTCCACAACGGTGCGTCACTCTGCTGGACGCAGGGTTGTCCAGAAACCTCAGGAGACCAACGGCTTCTACTATTTTAATATGTGGGTCAGTGGAAACCAGTTGGAAATCTGATAGCTGCTTGAACGCTCACTGGCCAGGCCGCGCTGCAGTAGACAGACGTACAATTTAGCGAAGATTCTGATGAATTGCACCGAGAGGTGGCTGACAGCTGTGTCAGGGTGTGTTGGGGGACCTGGGGGGAGAGGAGGGATCAGAAAATGGGGCTGAGTGGGGGTGGGAGACGACCCCCACACCCAGCAGCCCCGACAGGGCTGAGATCTGACTCCAGGCCTTCGGCCCCAGCGGCCCCCCTTCTGTGACAGAGGTCACAGCCACAGGCCTGCAGGGTGTGTTTTATTTCAAAGAAAATGTGCTCCGATGTCCTGATGCTCCGCATGAGCAGCCCCTCTTGAGGGTCCCTTGTGAGAGACTCCAGCAGCGGTGGTGGCTGGGGAAGGGCGCCAGACTGTCCCTCGTCCCATATGCAGGGCCTGTTGCCCAGGGGACACGCCTCTGTGTGATCTGGCACCTCTGTCCGGCTCCTTCTCACCCAGCAAAGCCAGCCCCCTATGCGCCCAATGGATTACAGGTGGGGAGGGAGGGAAGCTTCTAGAAGGCACTCTGAGACCTTTGGGTCACTGTTAGGGTCCAGTGGCCAATAGAGAGGCTCTGGAGGCCTGGTCTTCAGGGCTGTATCCATCACCTCCTGGGGTGATGTGGGGACAAAGGATTGAGAATGGCCAGCCTGCAGGCTCGGGGTGTCCACAGGGCCTTCGAGGAACTCCAAGGGCCGTGGTGCGGTGCCTGACCCCCCTGCACGAGCCTCTTCACCAGCCGTTCAAGGACAGCCCTGCAGAGAGGGCGCAGGTGTGAGCCTTCACCAGCTGCACCTGCTCTGGTGGGGCAATGAGCTGAGAAAGCCATTCCAGGCCTGGGTGGGGCACCCAAAGGTGTGGCTGTGAGAGCCTTGATCCCTCAGAACAGTTCACACACAGGTGTGACCCACCCCGACAGGTGCATGCTGGCCGGGGCAGTTCCTGAAAGGACTGTGTCTGTGGAGCTTTTCCTGGGCCCTGGGGTGCCCACTGTGGCAGCCACCAGTGGCTGATCACCAGACGACTCTGTGCGGCCGGTACCTGGAGGGGACCCTCTTGTTGGGAATGCGAAGGTGACAAAAAGATGTCCTGAGAATGTACAGGCCCTTCCTCTGTGCCGGGTCTGTGCCAGTGTCCCTAGCCCCTGGCGGGTCCTGGTGCGTGAACGCTCTTGAGGATGGCATGGTTGTGAGAATGAATGAAGGAAGGAAGGAAGGAAGGAAGGAAGGAAGGAAGGAAGGAAGGAATGAAGCAACGATGCACCCAGCCTTGCTGCTGCCAGGTTCCTGGGCCTGCTGCCGCTGGACATCCTGCCGGGGAGACCGAGGCCTCCACGTGTGTGCCCCTCGGGCTCTCTAAGAAACAGGCTGGCAGCCCCTGCCCCCTCCCCCAGGATTTGGCCCGGTGTCCCCAGTCCCCACGGCTCTGGGCTGGAGAGGTGAGCTGAGGAGAGGGCGTGGTGGGGACCCGCAGGCATGGTTGCCCTCACTGTTTACAGCACGCAGCCATGGAAAAAGGACTTCACCGTGGCCGATGGACCATGAATCAGTAGCCGCCCTCTGACGGCTCCTCTGTGAGTGCCCCATTCATGGCGCCCCGGGGGTGGGGCAGGCTGGGGCGGCAGTGCAGTGGGTGTGCCCGCCCAGTCTCCGTCCTCTGCCCTCTCCAGGCTGCAGCGACCCCAGCCCCAAGTGTGGCCCCTCCCAGTCTGTGGCTGCAGTGGGTGGGCAGCCGGTGAGCTGGCTTCTCTTTGCTTGCTCCCAGCCTTACTCACTGCCAGGTCATCTTGTTGGTGCGTCCCCACCCACCTGCCACCCTCTCCCAGCCTGGGGCAGCCCTCCTCCCTCCCCATGGTCTCCCAGCTCTACCCGGCCCCCAGCCCTTCCTCAGGGCCTGTGCTTCCCTCCCATTCCGTGGTCCCATGGTCCCATGGGTCGGCAGGGAGTGGGGGTCCAGAGGTGAAGAGCACAAACCCCCCGGTGGCCTCGTGGCAGGAGGGATCCCTCGGTTGGGCAGTGAGGATGCTGTGCAGAGGAAGTGACTCAGAGGTGTTCCCGGCAGAGGGGACCGTGTGGGGACTTTACCTGCGATGTCCGTTAGACCCTCCGGGGGCCTTCAAACCTCTCCACTCTTGCCTCTCATCGGCCTCTGCAACCCTGTGAGGCCAGGACGGTGGGGGTTGTTCGTGTTTGCCACGGAGAACCCTGGGGTTCAGGCTGGGCAACCAGCTCAGAGTCTCACAGCCAGGCAGCCGGCAGCCGAGTCTGCGGCCCCAGGCCTCTGGTTCTTGCCTGCCCCCCTCTGCTGCTCGGGCGGTGTCCAGATTCGGTGTCAATCTGCCCTGGCCTGGCCTGTCTCACTGTTCTATTCTCTTTTTTGTGTTATTCATCTAATAATTTTTTCCTTATTTTTTCTTCCATTCTCTTTCTTTTGTTTCTCAGATATTGGACCTCTTGAATAGACCTGCAATTTTCTTGTCTATTTGTTTAACTTTCTCTCTGACATTTGTCCTATTTTCTGAGGGATTTCCTCAAGTTAGTCTTCCAAAAACTTCTGTTGAATGTTCTAGTTTTGCGACGGTTGTTTTTCCGAGATTTATGGAGGTATAATTGACAAATAAAAATTGTCGTATTTGTGGTGTACGGCGTGATGTCTTGGCATACGGAGACTCTGGGGAGTGACCGCACAGCAGTCCACACACTCGTCACTCATCACGCTTTCCTGTGATGAGGACGTTTAATATCTACTCTCCCATCCAACTTCAAGGACACAGTGGCGTTTTATCAAGTCTCGTCACCAGGCTGCACTTGAGCCTCCAGAGCTCACTCAACTGGTCACTGAGTCTGTCCTAGCAGCTCCGCAGAGTCTTTGACCAACGTCTCCCCGCCCCCACCCGCCGCCATCCCCACCCCAACCCCCGGTCACTGCTTCTGCTCTCTGCCTCTGGGAGCTCAGCAGTTTTAGAGCCCATGGGTGGGTGAGACGTGCTCTGGTGCTTTTAACTCCTAAGTAGATTTCATGCCCAGCAAATACCCTCCTTCGGAAAACGGCATTCTTCCCTGTGTCCCGTCTGCCATATTCTTTCCTTGATTCTGGGAATATTCACCACCGCCCGGTAACGAGGTTTTCTCTGCTCCCTGCCTTGTCGGTCTCCCCGAGTTCCTTAGTTAATTAAGTAATATCTGCTTGCCTAAGTTTCTGGTCCGTATGGAAGGTTGAACTGGTGCCCGTGTGAAGGATGGGGCACACAGATCTGGTTAAACATCCATGTCCGCGGACGGGCCTGTTGATGGACGGCCTTCGCAGCTGGGTGAGGACCTACCTGCTTTCCGGGGGACCCCTGTGTGGCACCCGGCCACCTTTTCTTTTGGCCCAGAGAGCTTCTCCATGGAGGGACTTCCCGGTTTTCTACTGCAAGGATGTCATGGGTTCGGCTGCGGCTCCCCAGAAGGTCAGGTCTGAGTCCCACCCCCAGGACCTCGAGTCGCTGTCAGAAACGTTCGAACCTGTAGAGAATTTTTGTGACTTTATTTGAGCCAAATTGATGACAATTGCCAGGAAGCAAAAGTCTCAATGGGCTGAGAAAATGTTCTGGAAAATGACAGTTTTGCAGATTATTTTATACACTTTAGGTCAAGGGAGCAGGAGAAAAGAAACCAGGGAAACCTCTGGGATCAGATAAAGGGTAAAACGGAGAGGCACCCCCTTCTTTTACCGCCTTGGGGGCTGGCAGGTAACAATGAACGCTCACAGCCCACGGAGGTGGAACTCGGGAACCAGCCAATAACCAGGGGTTCCGTGTCTCGGGCTCAAGCGTGGTAGGCAGGCGCGGAGGGGTCTGGAGAGGAAATTACCATGACGTTCCCAGGGTGCGCTGTCCTCAATACACAAAGACAATGGGCGGGCTCAGTTAAGGTGAAGGCTGACCTTTGTCAAGGAAGCCGAGGGCCCAGGACAGGACTCCCGGCCATGACGCTTTTCACCAGGAAGTTCTGTGCGCACGCCGTCGAGGTGGTTACTTGTGGTCTCTGCGTGTGTGAGGCCGCAAGCGGGCCTCCCCCGAGATCGTCAGGCTTAGTGTGTGGTCCATTTTCGCCCGCACCCTGAATGCGTCCTTGCTTGGAAGTAGGTTCCTTGCGGGCGTGACAAGTTAAGGCGAGGTCACACAGGGCTAGGGTGACCCCTGCTTTCACTGCTGTCTTCCCGAGAAGACAGGGGCACACTGGGAGGAGGCCACGGGCGACAGACACAGGGATTGGAGCGATGCTGCCACAAGCCGAGGGGCGCCCGGAGCCCCCAGAGCTGGAAGGGGAACGGGAGGACCCTCCCCTGGCAGCTTTGGAGGGAGCGTGTCCCTGCGGACACCTCGAATTTGGACTTCAGCCTCCAGAACGGAGACTACACTTCCACTGTTTGGGGCTGCCGTTGTGGCACGTGGTTCTCAGACACCGTTGCAGAGAGCGTGTGACTTCCCCGGCTTGCTTTGGAGGCTGAGGGGCCAGGGGCTGCGAGGGCACATGTCCTCGTCCATACCGAGACTTCGCTGAACACCCCCATGCCTTCCGCTGTCCCTTGAGGGTCTCACCCTTGCCTCATTCTGGGCCCCAAGTCCTGGGGCCTGGAGCTCCTGGCACTTGAAGCCCACCTCCCCCATTCCTCTTGGGGTTTGGAGGCGTGACCTGCCTGGGGCAGGGTCTGGGGGTTGTGTCTCCTCCCAGCCCACAGCAGCCCTTGTGCTTCCTGCCTGGGCTCGCTCTTGCTCAGGAAATGGCAGCTCCTGTTCCTAAGAGACCTGCCTGAGCTCTCCCGGGGAAGTGAGGGCGCCCTCTTCTGGCCTCCTCTGGCATTTACCCTGGGCGTGCCCAGGCCTCTTCCTCCCTCCCGGGGTCTGGCCTGCAGCAGGAGATCCGTCTCACCCGCAGGGCAGTCTCCACCTCCCGGTCCCCTGGGGTCGCCTCCCCACCCCGCATGGCTTCCTTACACAATAGCCCTTCAGTGCCCGTGGCTGGAAGAGCGGACGAAGGGAGAGGGCAGGGAAGCTGAAATGAGTCGACGTTTGACTTCATGCCTAAGAGAAAATCAATCCCGAGGAGAAGGATGTTCAAGAAAGAACCAAACCCACCCATTTCTTTCCAAGTGGAATTCAGAGTTCAACGTTAAAAAAAAAGAAAAAAAAAAGAAAATGAGTCAAATTGGAACTTTGGTGTCGTCCGGTAATTATAACACCAATACCTCCTTGCTAAAAAGTTTGAATTCCGATCGACGGCAAACAGCTTCCTGGACGGTCTCACTTGGGTTTGCCATCCTTAAAACTAATCAGCTGAGCACGGTTTATAGCTCACAAAATTCTGGGAAGTATGCTATATTTTTAACCGGGCGCTTTGACACAGATTTTCCTAGCGCTCGGTGCTGGCTCATGGCTTCTCCTCAGAGCCGTCCTCTTGTTTCCCCAGATGGGGGGGTTCACACGATCCCCCAAAGTGGCCGATTCCAGGTGAATAGAAAGTTCCCCTTGCTTGGCGTTTCTTTGCAAGAATGCGCGCCGTTACGAGGCTGTTTCCCAAGCTCTGCACGTCCACGGCTCAGGACTCGCAGCCCTGCCCCACATCTCCTGGGGCGATGCTTCCGCGAACGCCTCGCCTGCGATGTCTAGTTTCCGAATTGGGCTTTGGGCCCACATGCCACTCAGTGACAAGGACTCCACTTCCTGTCTGTTCCATTAGGAAAGTGGCTTTGAGAGGAAGCGAGGAAAATCCGGACGAAGACTTCGCGAGAGCAGGGGTGGCCGTGGGGCTGCGGTGTGCGCTGCCAGCCTCGCAGGCTGCGCTCGGCCCTGCAAACGCGTCAGGCAGGCTGTTCGGGTCGCACGTCTTGGGGAGCTGACTCAAATTAGTGTGAGAAAAGAGTAACTTTTGGCTCACACAGTCAAAAGGAGAGCTGGGGTGGGGGGCCAGACCCAACTACGGGGAGGGCTGGGTCTGGGGACGCCTGGAAGCAGGGATGGGTGCTTCTGTCCCCTTCTGTCTGCTGGCTCCCCTTCACGTGGCTGCAACTAAGGCAGCTCCTGGAGTCCCCTCAGGGAGCCCCAACACCGGCTGGCTGCGGGTGCACACTGGGAAGCCTGGGGCTGGCCGGCTGGGCCGGTGTGTGTCCCATGCCCTCCAGGAGGCTCTGTGGGAAGCTGGCAGCCCACTGTAAAAGCACATGATGAAGTCGGGGGAGGGCTTACCCCTAGGAAGGGAAGTACGGTCTAGACAAACAACAGATGTCCCTCCTGATGGGCACTGCAGGTCCCTTTGCAGCGGCTGTGCTTCGGAAAGTGAGCTGCAGACTCCTGGAAATGGCTGCAACAGCACCCTTTGGGCCGTGGATGAGCGCAGTGGGGGGATCGCAGAGAGCGTGTGCACCGAGTGCGGGGTCGGGCAGGGGCGGCTAGCTCCCCACCACTCTCCCACCTCAGCCCTGAGGCTGGGGCTGTGGGCACCGTCAGAGTGAGCAGCCTGGGGCCGGAGGTCAGGCAGAGGCCAATGCCCTGGATACTGCTGGACCTCTGGGGGGAGTCAGCGCTGGGCCAGCCTGGAAGTTGTCATGGCGACCTGGTGTTCTGCAGATGAGGAAACTGAGCCCACACAGCCAACTTGCCCAAGACCCACAGTTCATTAGTAGTAAGAAGGCCTCCTTCCCTCTTTCCACTGGGCCGCCGAAGGAGGCAGACAGTGACCCGGTGGGGGGCACGGAGGAGCCCCAGCCGCTCCCTGCTGCGGGGTGCGTAGGGGACAGCTCAGCTCCTGCCCAGTGGCTGTGCTCACACCCTTCTCTGGAAGTAGCAGGGTTGTTACTTTGGCTGTCGCACTTCACTGTAAGCTGACTTTGGACTCTCACATACCGCCCCCTCCCCCAGGAAGGGGGAGCTCCTCCTCCAGCCTCACCGGGAGCAAGTGCGTGACCCCGTGACCCTGCCTGCAGACCCAGAGCCCCCCTGTGGACTCCGCAGGCGAGACTCTCCCCTGCACCCAGCTCAGCCTCTTCCAGGAACTCGAGTTTTATCTCAAAGGCAGAACTGCGCCTCTGCTGCTCCGGTCTTCCCCGCTCAGCTGTCTCAGCGTCCTCAAGTGTGTGTGAACTCGGGACCCCTGCACTTGACCGGTGAATGCAGGGACACCCCTGGGTGATTCTGATGGGACAGGCTCTCTGACTGTGCCCCCAATGTTATTTATTTTTTAAAGTTTGTTTATTGATTTTAGAGAGAAAGGAGAGAGAGAGAAACACTGACTGGTTGCCTCCTGTACATGCCCTGACCGGGAATCGAACCCTCAACATTTTCGGGGACAGGATGACGCTCCAACCACCTGAGTCACACCGACCAGGGCGATGTGCCCCGACTTTAGAACCGACCCCTCCCTGTTCCCACCAGGGAGACGCACAGCTGTTGCTACCGCTGCAGAAACTAAAATGTGGCTTCTCTTTTACTGTAGGAATTTCATGATGATCTTTCAAGATTGGGGCATAATTAATAGAACCGCGATTTTTCTTTACCCATAATGCTGCAGCCTTTGTGTCCGCTTGTTATTCCTGGAAGTTTCTGATGCCTGTTGGCAAGAGCCATCTGGTTCCCAGCGGCGTCCTTGGGGCCCAGAAGCTGGGGTGTGGCTGGGATCCCGGAGAGGCCTGTCCTGTGTGGGGCCGCTGAGGCACCTCTTGGCTCCTCCAGGGGCTATGACAACAGGGAGTGGAGACAACAGTCACAGTGGTGGGCTTCTGGGTCTGTCAACTCTGTGAATGCTACCAGTGCTTATTATGGGATGCTGGTTGTTAGGGTGGCGGGGCAGGGTGGGGGTCGGCTGTTCTGGGGGGTGCTTACTCGAGATGTGGCAAAGGGCTGAGCCCACGTGGACTTCCGGGAGCTCCGCCCGGGAAGCTGGCTGTGAGCCACCCAATCCCCTCCTTCCAGGGCCCGGCAGCAGCGCATCTAAAGACCCCCACCAGCTCAGTGGGTCCCTGTCCTTACCGACAGGCCGTTCACAAAGTCAGGGTCATGTGAGTTGCATCTCCTGCAGTCTCCTCTCGGTTAGCATCGACTTCCTCTGGTGAATTAAGAGGAAGAAATGAAATTTGAGGGGAAATCATTTCACGTTTGCCCTGAAAAACGAATTCAAACCCTTGCACGTTGTGTGACAGTGCAGGTGAGACTCTTCAGGGTCTTCCGCAGAGAAGCGGTAGCGGAAACACCTGTGCGTGCCCAGGCTAGAGGCTGACCCAGACCATGGCGCATCCCTCGGGGGCCCAGGGTTCTTTCTTTCTTTCTCTCTCTCTGCCTGTCACACGAAATGCATAGGCACAGGCTTTCAGAACGCACGACGCTGAGAGCGGACATGTTAGTGCACCGGCACCAGCTGGGGTTCCGTGTAGAAGAGCAGATCTCACCTAGCTGCTGTGAGCTCACAGGGATTTGAGGCCGGGAATTATCGGGGCCCGAGGAGCAGGCTGCAGGGCCACGCCATCCCGGCTCGGTCCTCTGGCCGGTCCTGGGAGGTGGGGACCGGGGCTGCACGGCAGAGCCTGTGCTGAGGCAAATGTGCCCAGCTATGGTCCAGGGATAGAGAATGTAGATGGGGTGGTGGCATCCTCAGCTGGAATGTGGAGTCACCACTTCCCTGCAGCCACCGGGAGCTGGTGGTAGGACTCCTGATTCTGAGCCCAGCTGCCCCTCCGCACCTGCCTCTCAGCACTGGGGAGGGGGCTGGAGTCGCCTTTAGAATTCTGCCCACCATACCTGGAGGTGTGAGCTGTCAGCGGCTGACACGGTGGCTGCTGCCTCGGGCACCCCCGCCTGGGAAGGGGTCTGGGAGAGGCTCCCGCTTGGCTTGCCAGGGGCCCAAAGAGCAGCAGGGGAATGGCCAGCACCTCTGTGTGCCTTCTCCTCACCACAGCTGTGCACCCAAGGGAGACCCAACCCCCACCGGAGGGAGCCGGGAGCCGGGAGCCGGGAGGGAAACTTCCCAGCTGTGCAGAAGGTGGCGAGAAGGTGGGTCTGGGCCAGTTCACCCCAGCGCTGAAGGGGAAGCTGAATCCCGAGGCCCTGTGGCCCACGAGGTCCCTCAGGTGGCCGGCAGACGCAGGACCCTCAATGTTTAGGTCGGTGCTGACTGAAGTTGAGATGCCCCCCAGGCCCAGATGGCAGAGAGGAGCAGGCTTTGCAGCAAGGACTGCGCGTCCCAGGAGCCAGCGGGGAAACCGCAGGAGCCCGGGTGCTTCATATCTGGGAGTGCGAGGGAGGACCCCGGAGCTTCGCCCCAACCGTCACTGGCCTTGGGAGTTTCCAGAGCCACACGCTCCAGAGTGTTGGAGGGTCTAGATCATCGATGACCTGGGACAGTTCAAGGTCATAGAGTACGGTGCCTGAGTCTCCTGATTCCAAGGAAGGGCTCTTCTCAGCTCTTCTAAATGCCACCTTTGCGCACGTTGTTCGGGCACTGCGGCTCCCCCTCTGAGCCTCCGCCCGCTTCCTCATGGGCGGGTGACGAGCCAGGACTCGCCACAATGCGCCCCTGTCCCCTAGCCCGACATTCTGCGAGCTGAAGCCCAGGGTGCCCTGGGGCTGTGTGAGGGGTGCGGGCGCGGTCTCTCGGGTGCTGTCTCCCCTTTTTCCTTGGGCTTAAAGGGGACACTCCATGGAAAGGAGGCCAAAGCACCCTTCCGGTGTCTCTAGTCCAGGGTCCAGCACAAATAAGTCCCCCTTTTATTACAAAAATCACAAGCATGTAGCTCTGTAACGTAACTACCACCCTCAAGCGCAGCACACGGCCTGTTAGGTGAGATGCTCACATTAAATCCATAAATTCTCACGCCCACGCCATTACCCTCCCCACCACACTCACACCGGCCTTGCTCCGGCCGGATCCTGTGTCTCACCCTCACAGAGCTGTCACCGGGGCCACGGGACGGGGCAGCAGCGAGAAGCTGGGGAGTGTCCGAGGTGAGGGCTCAGCCCTGAGCTCTGCTACGGGCCCAGGTTTCCCTCATCTGTGAAATGGGGACCTCCCCCCACCCTCACAAAAGATGACACCCATCCGTCGGAAAGGGCTTGGGGTGCCACTGTCTGCCACCGAAGAGAGAACGGGTATCAAAGTGTCGGAACTGCGCAATGCCTTGTAGAAACGCAAGTTCTTTCTCAAGAATTTCCTTGAAACTCGGAGCGAGAGAACTGTTCTCTTCCCTTTGGATGTGCCCTGGAATGGGGTGCCCAGCCTCACACGCAGGATCACTAAATACAGAACTGTGAAGAAAGAGAGGTCTCCCTTTCTCGGCTCTTCGCTGGCAAACCGAGTTTGGGGAGGGGAAGCCGGGGTGACTTTAACGGTGGCGCTGAAGTTGGAGAGGAGAGGCTATCAGGAGAAGTCTCTGTTCAGAAAGTTCAAGAAGAAACGGGCAGGCGGGTGTGGTGAGGGCGGAGGGGCAACTGCATTTCCTGTTTTCCTTTCCGCTGGTGTTGGAAAACATCGTAGGAACACTATGGAGACCCACGAAAAAATTCCAAAATTTATTCTTTTTGCCGCTGGCGGCCCAGCCCAAGTAGGTGGCGCAGAGAAAGGGTGAGTTTCTTTTTCAAGAGTCGAGGTTTGGGGCACCCAGCCCCACGCATGTCGGGGGAAGACAGTCCTCAGGGGGTGACCTCAGCGGCTGCAGGGCCAGGAGCAGCCCAGAGTCTGGTTTTCATTTACAGTGTGGGGCGGCGCGGTGGGGAGGGGCCCGGAGGGGTGGGAGGAGGGGGAGGGGGAAGGGGGAGGGGCTGGAGGAGGCCCCAACTGTACCCCTGGACCCCGGCCAGTGTGCAGCTCAGTCTTCCCCCAAAGGCCGCTGGGCTCTCCCTTGCTCCAGCCTCCTGCAGGGACCTCCGGGAAGTGTTCCTTCTCCACCCAGGTCCCCTCTCCGACAGAAAGAAAGGGACGCGCTGGGAGTGGACAACCATGCGCCAGATCCAACGTAACTGAACACAGCAGCCCAGGGAAGCCACCTCTTCAGGTCTGCTCAGGGTGAGTGCGACTTCCCCTTGTGGCCCCAAGGCTGAGCCCAAGGAGGGAATGCTTTCGAGCCGGGGACCGTTGGGAGGTGGCTCTCAGGGTCCCTCCGTTAGCGTCTGTTTTCTTTACAAGTTGCAGGTCTCTGGAAGATTCAGCTGAGTTTTCCTTCTCAGTCTGCGGCCACTGGGTTTCCCTAACGTGGTTGAGGTCGTGGGCTGCCCATGGGTGTACCTGGGCTGCCGCTGAGGGGCGCCTGGGGTTTCCAGCTCAGCCTGTGCTCTCTGGAGGCTGTGCTTCTAGGCTCACAATACTCGGGGCTCCGTCTTCTCCTCCCGAAACTCAGTGGGAATCTGCTTTGTTAGCAGGAGTGTCTTTGGGAGAATCCAAGAGCTACCTGTCCGGCTGCTCCATGGGAGGTGCCTCTGAGCTCTCCCAGGTGTGCCAGGTCCCGGCTGGTGGAGCACATCTGTGGCCTTTGGGGGACTTTGGTGTCCAGGCTCGGGGCCAAGTCAAGAGCTAGTTGTCACCATCAGGGCTTCATCTTTTCAGGAACCTCCGTTCAAGCCTTTGTCCCCTGGGGCTGCTTAAGGAGCTGCAGGGTCAGACGAGGAGAAGGCGTTTGGCGTCTGGGCAGCACGCCCAGTGGATAAGGCTGGGGGCCCTGGGGCCACGGGCCTGCCTGTGCTGCCCAGATGGGGGGCGGCTGCCAAGCTGGGAGGCCCTGGCTGCTCCCTGGCTGGGAGGGTGGGGCGCGGTCCTCTCGCCCAGGATGGAAAGTGTTTCCTGACAGCTGCCAGCCTGCCTTGGGGACCTCGTTCAAGGGCTTACTGTGTTAGGAAATCAGTGGGGGTTGGAGCAGGGTGGGGTCCCGGGAAGGGCCCCGTGGAGTATGGGGGACTCAAAAAATCGGCACTTCACAGTCAGCCCAAGGGGCAGGGGCAGGAGCTGGTCTGGAGCCCAAGAATGAACTGCTCCGAGCCCAGGGGGGTGCCCTGCACCCAGTGGGGCCGCAGGGCTGGGCTCCTTCCCAGGCTGGTCCTTGAGAGCTGTGGGATCGAGGGCTGCTGGGGCATTCAGTGCTCATGGGGACAGACTGTGCTCGACCTTGGGTCCCCCACCTCCCAGGGGACCCACTTGTAACACTTCAGAAACTTGCACGGAGCTGGCTTTAAACTCAAGCAGTCTTTGTTTCTAACCGAAATCCTGCTGAGGGGCAGTAGGCTGCTGGACATTATCGGGACTTCTGGGGTGTTCGCTGGGCCACCGATTGTGGGGGGTGTCCCTGGTGGGGGCCTCTGAGGCGTGGTTCCTTGGTTTTGAAGAGGAAGAATAGGGCACTCCCAGATGCTGACTTCCTCGCTGAGGCTACAGGACCGCCAGGGGGCCGAGATGGCAGGAAATCCCTGACCAGGGCAGAAAAGCAGGTGGCCTCCGCGGAGACCCTGAGCTAACACGCCTCTGGGTTTGCATGTGCTGTCTGCTTTGCTCCCCCCGAAGATGGCGTCCCGCTCTCTCGGTCTGTTACAAGTGATGGGAAACTGGTCTGTGCTCCCCGAGTCCCTGCCGATGCGTGGAGGAAACGGTGCCGAGCAGGTGAGCCGGCCCTGCGCTCCGATCACGCGGGCGGGCGGCTCCTTCTTGTGGGCCTGCTGCTGAGGGCGCCAGCGTGGGGGGGGGGGAGGCAGGGGCTTTGGGAGGAATGCAAGATCTGGGAGTGACCACGTGGCCTTGACGGCTTCGTGGTTGAGACAAGCGTTTTTCGTCACGGGGTTAGCGTCTCCTTCTGCGCGCCCGGCAGTGAGGCAGCGCTGAGAGGGCGTGGGGTGGAAGGGCCCCGTGGGGAAGAGTGCTGGAGCAGGGCAGTGCCCAGTGGCTGTCCTGCCTTTTCCCAGTCGGGGACCTGGAGGGTGTGGCCACCCCACCTTCTTGGGAGTGGCTGGGGAAGCCTCTAGAACGTTAGTCCTTGGCTCTTCCAACTCCTGGCAGGGTGTGTGCCACCTCCCCGTGCCCGTGGCCGCCTGGCGATGGGGTCTGTGGTGAGTGTTCGCATTTGGGTCTTAAGGACGTTTTTGATAGGAGAAAAGTGTCTTCCTGAACAGGGATTGTCCTCTGTCTACAGCCCCCTTGTGTTCAGGACCCACTGGTGTCCTGCACGTCCGTGGGGGTAGAGGGGGGAGCAGCCCTCTAGCGGTCGGCGATCTACCCGTGGCCCCCGGGGGCGCCCCATCCAACCTCAGCGGTGGGTGCAGGGCTGCTCAGGGCTCGGGCGGTGGGGTGGGCGAAGCATGGTCCCGACCAGCAGGGCGTGGTAGCACCCACTTTCATGTGAAATTCCACACCGGGGATCTAAAATTCCACGGCAAATCACAGGTTCTGTGGCTTGCCACCGTCTCGCAGGCTTGTCAGTCCTTCAGTCAAAAGTTTCATTTGGAAATCGGCTCTTGGCACTCTTCTCCTTGGAAGAACCGGAGGGTTTGTTATCTCTCGGAGGAGAATCGGGTGTGACCTGGGGCGTCCCCGTCTGAACGGGGCATTGCACCCGTGGGCTTTCCTGCTGCGACCCGAGGGAGAGGACTTTCCCCGGTCCCTTAGCTGGGGGAATCGGGCAGTGAAGCCCAGCACCGCCTACAGGAGCAGTGGGCAGCCTGAGGAGCGACCTGACATTTAAGACATTTTATTAGTCGCTCTAGCTAAGGAAATGAAGACCCCCCGTGCATCACAATTTAAAGCAGGGGAGCTTTAAAAAAGCTCCTGCAAATTCAGACAGCTTTGAACTAGCCATTTGTAGACACAGTTTCTCTCTTCCCGATGTGAAAATTCTTGGGATAACCCTGCCTTTTACAGAAAAGACGCTGTTTGTCCTCTCTGAACCCGAGATCATGATGGCCTCCCACTCAGCACACACGGCGTCCCTTGGAAATTAATTATGCCAATGCTCAGAAACATAACTTTTGATACCTTTTGGCCTCAGAGGTCTATTTTGGGAAGGAGGTGAAATTCTGAGTTAGAGCCTTGTTCCTGAAAGTAAAGTTTGCCTTTCTTTCCTCTAGAGGGCGGTATGTCCCCCTCAGCTCCAGAAAAGAATCTCCAAAGGGCCCGCGAGTCCCTAGGGTGGGGTTTCCAGGCTCGTGGGGAGAGTGTCTCGGCAGCTATTCCGCAGGGATGGGGGGAACGTCAGGAACCTCCCAGAGGTGGTTTCAATGCAGTGTTTGGAAAATGGGACTGCAGCTTCCAAAGTAGATGTGAACTTCGAACTTTTTCTAGCTCAGGTAGGAGTGCATGGAGGTGAGGTCAGGCTTTGCAGGGAGGCGCTCTGCAGGCGGCACAGCTTCCTCACTGGGGCGTCGGCCGGGTGAGGGCTTCTACAGGAGGTGACCGCCCACACCTGCTGAGGGCTTCGAAGCGGCCGTGAGGTGTTTCCGAGACAAAGCCGGATCGCGCAGCCCCGCCGTGCCGCGTCCAGGAGGAACTTCTGAAATCCATTCATTTTTTATTTGCATTGTGTCACAACTTCATTTTATTTTATTTTCTACATATATTTTATTGATTATACTATTACAGAAATTGGTTGTCCCAATTTTTCCCTCTTTGCCCCCCTCCGCCCGGTACCCCCCTTCCCTCCAGCAATTCCCCCTGCCCCTTAGTTCATGTCCATGGGCCGTGCATATAAGGCCTTCGGCTTCTCCATTTCCTACACTATTCTTAACCTCCCCCTGTCTATTCTGTACCTACCATCTATGCTTCTTATTCCCTGTACCTTTTCCCTCCGTTCCCCATCCCCCTCCCTGATGGTAACCCTCCGTGGGATCTCCATTTCTGTGATTCTGTTCCTGTTCTGCTTGTTTGCTTAGTTCATTTTTTTGGATTCGACTGTTGATAGTTGTGAATTTGTTGCCATTTTACTGTTCCTATTTTTGATCTTCTTTTTCTCAGATAAGTGCCTTTAACATTTCATATAATAAGGGCTGGGTGATGATGAACTCCTTGAACTTGACCTTATTTGGGAAGCGCTTGATCTGCCCTTCCATTCTAAATGAGAGCTTGGCTGGACCGAGTCATGTTGGATGGAGGTCCCTGCTTTTTCTCACTTCGAATGCTCCTTGCCAGCCCCTTCTCGCCTGTGTCAGCTGGCAGCCTGTGGGGACTGGTGCTGAGACAAATGGATGCAGTGACTCCAGCTTTTCATGACCTGCCCTTGGCTAGTTTCTCCCGCTAGGCAACCTGCTCGAATGTATAGTAAGGAATGCACAAAAACGGCAATTACGAAGGCCCCATTTGACGTATTTGTTAATACAAAGTAGACGGCTGACTCCCAGACTTAGGGCTGCCAGCCTGAGATGTCCCTGCTCAGGGCCCGAGTCATGGAATCTGGCTCCGAGGGAAGAGCCCCAATCCTCAGCAGGGTCTCCTCAGCCAGCGCTTGTGCTCCATGGCAGGGCGCCTGGGGTCCAGGGAGGGGCAAAAATGGCCAAGACACAGACCCTTCACTGTGGTCAGCAAGTATGGTTTCCGTCTGGCTACTTAGAACGTCAAAACACGACTACCTCGGTGGATGCCTTCTCCACCCCCTCGACACTGCAGATGAAGGGACGGTGGCTGAGTGGCCCGAGGCCACAGAGCCGGCAGCAGAGCCAAGTCGCCATTTCCTGGGCGCTCCCTCCTGTTGGTGCCTTCCATGGACAGGTGGCGGGGACCAGGAGCACCCGGGGCACACGTCTCTGGGAGCACGGGGCTGAGTATCATGTGAAGGAAGTCCCTTCTTCGCATCGGCCCGTCTTCTGTGGAGGAACACATTTCAAGTTTGCTTAGCAAAGAGGTGATGGTTGTTAAAAAAATCTGGAGAGGAAAAGGAGAGAAGAAAAGTAGGACAGATGTGCGAAGTTCTGCCAAACCCTCTCCCAAAGGCAAAGTGTTAGTCTTCTGAAGGGGTCTGGCCGTGTTCAGCACAGTGTCATCCAGCTGTTCTCCCTGCAGTGACGACTCGGGAAACACGGAGAAACTTCTGGGTCAGGAGAAGCCCGGGCGAGGGCGGTGGGACGTGTCTCCGGCCCCTCCCTTGGTCTGCGCTCTGCGTTCGGGTTTCGTGGGGGGAGAGCTCGTGGGTTGGGTCAGTTTCAAAATTCAAAGTTGAGCCACAGCTGGACGTGACTCAGGTCTCCAGGGAAGCCATTCCAGGAAACTGGTTTGTCTCTCTTCTGGAACCTTCATCAGTTAGTTGATTCAGCAGCTTAGGGCTGGAGCCAGCTCGGCTGAGCCCACGAGGTGGAGCGGGGCTCTCTGTGCCTGGTGGGGGTGGGCAGCAGGAAACTTGTCAGCAGCCGGAGCCCAGGGTAGCAGACGGAGAACGTGCCCGCAGGACCCCGACCTGCAAGACCTTCGGGCTGTTCGCAGTGTCTCACCCACCGATGGAGACCGGCTCAGAGCATTGTTCCCGGCTGGGACTCTCAGGCCAGAGCTGAGGACATTTTTTATCAGATGTCTCGACTTAATTATTGTAAAGGCTCTATTTTAAATAAGTTTCTCTTCTAGACTTGATCATGAGTCAGGCCAGAAATCAAACCAGCATGTTTAATTTCCTTAAAATACAAGAGCAGTCTAGCCACGCGGAGTGATTGTACGATCGAACCCCATGGGTGGGGGAAGGCAGGAGCCCCCAGGTCTGGGGCCAGGAAAGGAAGTGAGGGGGACAGACACTGAGCCCCAACCCGGAGCCAGCAGCACCCCATGTCACAGGGCTGGGATGGAACGGGGTTGGTGCTCGGTTCTGAAGCATTTCCTAGGGCAGCCCCCACCTCGGTGAAAGTCCGAACTCACCCTACCGTTTACCCTTAGCGCTGTACACGCAGCAAGCCTTGCCCAGGCGCCTGGCACATCAGAGGGTAAAATGTTTTTCACATTTGCATGGTGGCGTTGAGCTTTTCCAGCTTCTGCAGAGATGGAACTTTCTGCTTGAAGGTCATTGTCTTGGACCCGGGGATGAAGTCTTTGAATGAGTTCCCAAGTATGTGGGCAGCTGCTGTGGAGGTTCTTTAAGTGGCCCTTACGAGGGAAGGAAGCTAAGCCCACGTGCTCAGCATACCCTCCCTCGTGACCTCGTTCAGCGAGGAGGCTGCTTTCGAGGGGACGCCCCTCCTTCATTGTCTGTGCGGCTCTCTTCCAATCCTGGGCTGCCTAACAGGGATCGTTCTACTTGGTCTTACCAGGAGGAGCTGAAGGCTTGGGCCAGCCACTCCGTGCCCAGCCAGGGCCCCAGTGAGGGGCAGCAAGGCTTGGCCAGTGCCCACAGGGTCAGAAGAGTTAAAAGTCTGCTGTCACAGGAAGCTCGTTCAGAGCCTGCGTCCAGTTCACCACTGTTTACAGTCACGGACTTGTGGCCGAGGTTCCGTATCTGGTGAATTTCCTGGAATGGCAGCGCCAGCTTCTTGTGTGTGTCTTTGAAGGGCTGTTCTCAGGGCGGCCCCCGTCATTTGGTTTCCAGGGTCCCCCCAGAGCTCTTTCAAGTGACAATAACATGTTAAACCCTACTTTCCTCCTAACGGGTGGACCCAACAGCCCCCTCTCAGCTTCCTTTTGGGGGCCGAGAACAGGGACGCCTTTCACGGGACTCAGGCAGACGGGGAAGAAGAGTCAGGGAGAGGCAGACCAGGAAGGGCTGCAAGCTCAGGACGCCTCGGGTGTCCTGAAACGTGACTTTTCATGTCACAGCAGATGGCCAATCTCTGTCCCGTGGCCTCCAGCTCTTTCTGCAGCTCCGGTGTCAGCAGGGATGGGGAGGAGCTGATGGCAGTCCCAGCCCTTGGTGGCAGGGCCAGCCTGACTTTTGAAGGCGGGGCTTGGAGGAGACCTATGAAAATGACTTCGAAATGAGCTCTGGATGGGCTTAAGCCTTTGTTTCCAAATCGTTTCCTTGTGTGCATGTGTGTGTCTCTCTTAAAACAAGATTTCCAGACGTGGAAAATACAAAAGCACTTGAGTAGACTTCATAAAAACTGGATTCAGGGCCCTGCAAAAGAGCTTGGGAAAGTCTCTGGAATATGACCGGATCCAAGGTCAAGGCGCACGGCCCTGCACAGCGAGCTTTGTAAGAGGGGGTCTTTTTAAGTTTCAGGGCGTGTCAAATCCCTCTGCGAAGGGGGCAGATTGACAAAAAGGGGAAGCACTAATGCCGAGTAGGGAGAGCGAGGGTGCATTGAAGTCCTGTTATTGGCCCCGTTGCCTTTAGGGCAGAGTCTGCGGCACAAAGCGGCATTCACCCACCCCACCCCACCCCACCCCACCCAAGGGTCTCAAGCAGCCAATTTTTATCGTATTTGAAAGAGCAGCAGTGAACACATGTATTCTGTTGACACAATCAGTGGTCTGTCACCATCAAAGATGTCTATTTGATCACAGACGTCTCGTGGGGAGTTTCCTTGAGCTGCGCCAAGTCTGTCACAACCCCTTAGGGTGTCCTGGGGTTCTCCCGTGGGCTGTGGGAGTGCAGACCTTGGTTCCAGTTCTGGTCGGGGTTCTGGTGCTGTGTCACCTGTGTGGCTTTGGGTGTCGCTTTGTCTTACCTGGTTTTAGTTCTTGCTGCAAAAGGGGGGTGGGTGGGGGCGGGAAGCAGCCGTTGGGCTGTTTGCATGAAATCTCACCCAGGAGACAGGAACCCAGAAAATGCTCCTTGTGTGTCATCTCTGTTTCCTGGGGGGGTGGGGTGGGGCAGGGTTGCGGCAGGGGGGTGGGGGGGCTACTGCCTCATTCCCCATAATTAAAATGGGCAAGCCAGGTGATCGTGCAACCCAGTCAGTCACACACCTGGGTTGAGGGTTCGATCCCTGGTCCCAGCACGGACGACCCTCGGTCTGGATGCAGACGTGAGGCAACTGATGGATGTTTCTCTCTCCCTTCCTCTCTCTTTAGAAGCAATGAAAAAATGTCCTCAGGTGATGATAAAAAAATAAAATAAAATTCTTGACCAATGATGACATTACGGACTATTTTGGAAAGGACAAGCTGTATTTCCAGAAAGAATCCAGTAGAATTTGGGTCACGGGGACAGACAACTTTCCCATTTCTTAGTGAGCTGCTTCCTGCTAATAAGAACCCCAGTGTTTAACTCCGACAGGAAGCATTCAGAAGCGCCCTTGTCCCGTGCCCTCCAACCTTGGGCTGCAGTGTGTGTCCTCAGTTACGGGACATAAATACACATCTTACACGGGCGCTTGTTCTTCTTTTTTTCCAAGAAAAAGAAAAAGGACATAAACACACCCTCAGGAACAGGTCAGGCAGAGTGTGGAGAAGG
Source organism: Macrotus californicus (assembly GCA_007922815.1). NCBI lineage: Eukaryota > Metazoa > Chordata > Mammalia > Chiroptera > Phyllostomidae > Macrotus > Macrotus californicus. Next base: position 60,733 of record VMDR010000277.1, on the reverse strand, counting down.
AAGATGGGAGGACGGAAAGGTCTGGAACCTCCTCCTTGTTTTGCTAGGACATTTCATGGAATGAGGGTTCTCTGGAATGCTCTTTGAGAAGTGCGGGCAAAACTGACCGTGGAAGAGAACGGTAGTTAGAATTCACTACTATCCATTCCGTGTCGGGCATTTAACAAGTAGCCAGCGACACAGTCCTCACGGGCAGCTGGCAAGAGGGGTGCTGTTATTGTTGCCCCATGTTTGAGATGAGGAGGCGGGGCCAGTTAAGTGGCCTGCCCAAGGCGGGGTGCGCCGGACCCTGGATCCAGCTTCACCCGCTTTCCGCCCTCCCACTGGCTTGTTATTAGTTCCTACAAAGCTCCAAATTCAGGCTATTGAATTTGATTAACAAGTTGTCCCAGAGGATAAAAATGTTTTTCTTCCTATCCTCTGATTAACCTTCAGAGTAGGGGCCCATGGGAAGAGCAAGTTGCCCCTGAATAGCTATGTGACTTGGGCCAGTTGTTCTCTGAGACCCAATTTCTTCTTGATCAGCCTGGGGGGTTAGCGTGTGCCCAGAAAGACAGAGCGAGGGCACCTGAGACATGATGACATGCACGGCCCACAGTGGTGCCAGGGAACTTTTGATATTGTGACGTCAGAAAGAGCGGTTTGGTAATACCACAGGCTAAGGCCAGTGCGCCTCCTCTCTCACACGGTGCCATGCCCTGACCAGGGGTCCCCTGAGCAGGCTGGGGACCAGGACCAGCTGCACCACGTAAGGGCTCAGTGCAAAATGATAAGCGAAGGGCCCTTGCTCCAGAGTTACTCAGAATTTTGAGACGGTATTCAACCAAGCTTGGGGCCCTTCGAGCACAGGGTCTTATGGGATGGCCCAGGAAACAGCTGGGAGGAACCAGAGCCTTGGACAAGGGGAGGGGAAAAGAGGTGTTGTCTCGGCAAGGGGACAAGACCCGGGCCAGCTCCCTGGAGGGATCTCGTGGATGGCCCCAGGCTCTCGAGCAGATCTCGCTGGGTTGGGGCCTGGAGGGTGAGGAGGCGACATGACAGTTTGCTGTGGTGGGGCCGCTTTCTGGACTTGGGTGGGGAGAGGGTTGCTACCTGCAGGGACACAAGCGAGTGAGCCCCTCTGAACACGAGTATGGCGGGAAGTCACGCCTGCAGCCACCAGCTGGTGGTCATGGGGACCATGCAGCAAGGCGGCCAGTCCTCGGGTCTGGTTCTCAGTCTTGCTCGCTCAGGAGCCCCGGGTGTTTCCACTCTCAGACTGGAGGCTGGCATGCAGCAGGTTTTCATGGGGGAAAGTGCCAAATGTTAATGGAGAATAGGGCAAGGTCCGAAGTGGCGCTGGGGTTGCACCCGCGTACGCGCACGCCGTGATCCAGGCTCCCTCCCCGGCCCGGAGCTCGCTGGTGGGCATCCTCTGAACGTGGTCACAAAGCTGAGCTGGGTGTCTCAATCCCACCACTTCCGTGCCTGTGCGTGCCGTTCCTCGGGGCTCCTCTCCTCGCTGCCTCTGGCTTAGTGACATGCTCTTGCTGCCTGCGCCAGTGTGAGAGGCAGCCAGGGGTCGTGGCACAGCGGGTCGCTGTGGCCACGGTACCATGACCGCTCGATTCCAAGAGTCTCATTTATATGTGCAGTCAAAGCTATTTGTGGTAGAAGGGACAACTCCTTCACTCCCCAGGCGGTCATCTCACACCAAACACTGACCATTCTCCGCCCTGTGTTCTCTCTCAGGTTCACACGCGGTGCTTAGGCAAATTCAAAATGAGGAAGCATCGGCGCTTGCCCTTGGTGGCTGTCTTCTGCCTCTTGCTTTCAGGCTTTTCGTTGACCCGCGCTCAACAACAAGCAGGTAAGATCCAGAAACATCTCTTAACTGTTTGTAACAGGACCCGCGTCTTCCGCTTGCAGACCGGAGACAGCGCGTGACGGCCGCAGTGCTTATAGACGCTTTCGGGAGCGAGCCGAGCCGATCTTTCCAGAACGTCCGCCTGGTTTGCAAACCTTCTCAGACGCTTGTTCCCCGCTGAGAGATGGCTCGCTCGTACTGGAACTTGGGTTTGATGTCTTGGAGTTGGTTTGCAAGTGGTTGGTTTTTACACTGGGTGTGAGCGGAACGTGTGCCTCGCACCTATTTTTCCACCTGGACAGCTTTCTGGCACCTGTTGGTCTCTGAGCACAGAAAACTGGGAGAAGACATTATCTTCCTGGGAAACAAAACACAGTTCTGGACACAGAAACATCTGTCATCTAGCTCACCAAATCTTTCAGAAATCAGTTTTCCCAAACTATTTAAAAAACCGATCCTAATCAGCCCCATTAAGAATTTGCTTGCAGAGTTTTAGGGAACCAAAAAATGCTTCATGCGCTGTGAGCTTGAAGGGTGACTAGGGCCTCCTGTCTTGGGCCGAGAGAGCTGGGCCCCTGGTGGGGACGCTCCCACCTGGCCCCCTAGTTGTTAGATGGCAGGCGGTGAGTGCCAGCTCAGGGGGAGGGGACCGTTGGTTGGGCACCGGGTCAGCCCGAGGTAAGTAGAGTCTGGGAGCCGGCTGTGGTCAGCCAGCTGGCCACTGCTGCAGAAGGGCAGTCCCCAGCACCCCAGCTTCCTGCCCCCTGCTGAGCGCCCACGGGATCCATCTTTGCAACAGACAAATTATGCCCAACGCCTACGAAGGCTTTTCTGGCCCCGAAAAATGTGTGGCAAGTTGTTGAGGTGCCTTCCCTCACACTGAAAAGCCTGAGAACGAGACCTTGCCCCTCTGTGCAGTAACGCAAGCCCTCCTCACCAAAGGGAGGCTTACTCATCCCATTTATTTTTCTTGAAATTACCCAAAGCTTTGGAGGTGAGCTCAGGCCAAACGGCGGCTGTTCTCACTCTTCCCTTTCGCCGGGGCCCAGTGTTCCCGTCCCCAAACCAAAGGGCACGTTTGTAGACTGATGCATGGTCACCGTGATAGGCTCTCCTTCTGGTCTGATCAGGTGGGTTTTGGGGTTCAAAGTGCCACAGAGGTCATGCTTGAGTTCCAAGACACCCCAGGGGATGTTTTTTTCCCCATTTTGGAGCCTGCCCCCTAGTGGTGTGCAATCCCGTGGATTGCGTTTGGGCCTCGGGCCTCGTGCCGGGCTCCGGTAGCTTGGGGTCGGTGTGCCCGAGCCCCGCGCCTCAGGTAAGTCGGCCTGCGTGTGCTGCCGGCCGGTGCTAGTCACTCAGAGACAGCAGGGCGTGCCCGGAACGAGCTTAGGAAGGCTTTGCACTGCTGGGAAGTAACTGTTGGAGCAGGAGGAAAACCTAAACCCATGTCTTCTTTTAAAGATGTCAAAAATGGTGCCGCTGCCGATGTAATATTTCTAGTGGATTCCTCTTGGAGCATTGGAAAGGAGCATTTCCAACTCATTCGAGAGTTTCTGTATGATGTTATAGAGTCTTTAGCTGTGGGAGAAAATGATTTCCATTTTGCTCTGGTCCAGTTCAACGGCAACCCGCATACCGAGTTCCTGTTAAACACGTACGGCTCCAAACAAGAGGTCCTCTCCCACATTTCCAACATGTCTTACACTGGGGGAAGCAATCAGACCGGAAAAGGATTAGCGTACCTAATGCAAAACCACCTCACTGAGGCCGCCGGAAGCCGGGCCGGGGACGGAGTCCCGCAGGTTATTGTAGTGTTAACCGCTGGACGCTCGGACCACCGCCTCGCTCGGCCCTCAGCGGAACTTAAGTCTGCTGACGTTAACGTCTTTGCGATCGGAGTCGAGGATGCGGACGAAGGAGCCTTAAGAGAAATAGCAAGCGAGCCGTTCCAAATGCATGTTTTCCACCTAGAGAATGTCACCTCACTTCATGACATAGTAGGCCGCTTAGTGTCCTCTGTGCGCTCGTCCTTGGCTCCAGAAAGGCCTGGAGACACACAGACCCTTAAAGACATCACAGGTAATGGCCGCGCTGTCACGCTGCTGCCTGCCTGCCTCGCGGTCCTTCGCAGATGAGCTTGGCACCCGCTGGCCTTACAGCGCCACTCTGGCTGACGCGCGGCGGGTGGATTAGGGAAGAGATGGCCTTTCACAGGTTTAAAAACAAAGGTTTTTCTTCTCCGTAGTCCCCTTCTGAGGGACAGCATTCACTCACATCCAAGACGGTGTTTTTGGAAACCATTAAATTTCAACTCAAACAACCCACATCCCACCAAAGGTGCTTCTAGGGTCCTTAGGAGGGAAAGCCCCCACGTGGCCCTTGGCGGTCTGATGGGAGGGTCGTTCCTGAAAGGGCGCACCGTGCTGGAGAGCACGTGGACAGGGCGGGGGAGGGGGGGAAAGGGTGCCAGCCTTGGTGCCCGGTGGAGATATGGAGTGAGCACTGCCCTCCTGCGTGACAGCGCGCATTTCAGAGGCTTGAAAGATAGGATTGTAGGAGACCTTAGATGTGACACAGCCCACGTCCGTGGGGAGGAATGGAGTCCTAGAAGGGAAGTGATGGATAGTGAAGGTCAGAGACATGCCCTTAGCTGCAGGCTCCTAGGTTTCGGCTCTGGGTCTGATCTCGTCCTGTGTCCCCAGTGCAACTGTGGCTGTGCCCACAGAGGCTCTCCTGCCCTGCCCAGCCCGCCAGTGCTGCTCTGGCCACTCTGAGAACGCATGACTTGGCATTCCCTGGCACCGCAGGGATGCGGGCAGACCAATTGGCGGCTGTGCCATTTCGCCAGCCAGACCTGGGAGCACCCTCCCCAGTGCCGAGTGTCTGGAAGACCAACAGGGCAGGAGTGTGATGAGGTGCAGGTCAAACCTGCTGCCCACTCGAGGCTTCCTCATCAGTGATAGGCAGGGTGGAGGGGCCCCCTTTGTCTGACAACCAGCCCAGGGAGCCAGCTGCCAGTGGGGAACAGGGGGCTGTAGGGGTGAAGGTGGAGTCGAGGCCTCGGGGAGACAGAGGTGCATGTCTTCCCAGAAGGGGGGCAGGGAGGGGGAGGGGAGCAGGAGGCCTGGGGGTCAGAGGAAAGGAACTGGCGGTCTTGGGCAGGCAGAGCTAGCCCAGGTCCGGTGTTTGATTAGGTCGCTCATAAAACGGTTTCCCCAAAGGTTGAAGTGATTTCCGCTTCGGTGGGGTAAGAGGGCCAGGCCCTCCTTCTGACAGAGATGGCTGTGGGGCAGGCTGGGTCACTTATGTTTGACAATGAAAACTGTCCCTTTCTTTGGATGGCAGGCGTCACCTCTGTGTGAGTGTTGACCCTGCCAGCTCACAGGAAAAGAACGTGGGACCCTCGAGAGCACCCCAAACCACACATTCCTGGGAACAGGGTGGCGACAAGTTTGCCGGCATTGACCTGCGCCATGTGCTGCCATGCCCTCAGTTCCCTGGTCACCGCTGTTCTGAGCGTGGGAAATAGCCAATCCATGTCAAAAACAGTGTGGGGTCAGCAGCAAATGGGACCGCTTTTCCTGATTGATGTTTTGGCCAGATCAGGAGAAAGGGAGTGTGAGCTTGCTTTTGTGTTCAGTCCTTACGTGAATGAACAGTCACTTGGATCGTAATGCTCCGTGAGCCATCAGCCCGAGGTGCTTCCATGCCAAAGGCAAAAACCTTTGTTTTTATGCTGAGAAAACATCTCTGTCTTCTAGTGTCCAAGCCACTAGCAGCACTGGGTGGACTATTAATCCATTTATGTTGTCTTTTCTAATTAACTTCACTCGGCAATTTTTCTAGAGTCATGTCCCACTGCATGTTCCACAGGGGAAAAAAAATAATTCTCTGCTTATGGTTTTGGGGACAGGTAGTCACAACAGAGAGTAATTCTACTGCGTTGGGGTAATTTCTTCCCATCACCTGTCTACCACGTAGCTTTCCCCCATAAATATACATATTTATATTTATGTAAATAAATAAATATATATGTATGTATAAAATGTTAGTGATTGCCACTGTTCTAAATGAACTCTACTCAGTCAGCCTCTGAAAGCTGTGTTTTTTAAAATCCCCTTTATAAGTGGACGTAAGACACAAAAGCTTTAAACTAGAGCAAAGGTGAAGGGCGACCTGTCCTAGGTTTCAGCACGAGCTCGCTTTGCTGTGCAAAACACAAAGGCGTCAGGAACTCAGGCAGCCGACCGACCACTTTGCATTTGCACAGGACATGCAAGTGCCGTCCAGTGAGCTGAGGAAGGCGTGGTGCCCACACCCAGTCCTCAGGAAACGGGTGTTTCCAACAGCATCTGAGGAGCCTACGGCTTTCCCATAGAAAATGCCGCAGAGGGTGTGGGGCGTGAGCCTTGAGGGCAGAAAACCAAAGAGGCCCCCGGTTTTAATGCCAAGTGGATCTGATTGCCTTCTGAGTACCCCTAGATCATTGGGGTGCCCCACTGGACACAGGACCCGTGGCTCTTGTGCCCCCCCGAGGGTTCGGCTCTTCCGGATAACACAGCATGCCGGTGTGTGTCCTATCATGTGCACATCAGGGGACAATGTTGTTCATCCAGTGATGACAAATTATCCAACGTTTTTCTATGACCTGCAGCTGTTTGGCCTTTGAGAAGAGACAGGTTCAAGGGGTTTCCCTCAGGGTCCATTTAGCTTATTCATACTATTGGAAGTTGCAATTAAAAATAAGGAATAGATTAGTGAGAAAGGTGCCAGCCTGTGAAGTTTTCTATGACTGACCCTGGGATCATCGTTAATGCTTCTTCTAAATGTCTTGCTACGCTAAGTGTGTGGCAAACCTTCCTTGGTCCCTTGGGGTCATTGGCTCAGGCCTGAGAAGTGTTGAGGAATTCTGCGGTGTGATTGGCAGAACCTCCAGTCATGTCATGACATGAGCCATTTCATTGGCCGGCTACGTAGCCACACCGCTGGTACCGCCCTCCCGCAGATCCTTCAGGAATCCCATGTTCTGGCTAAAGAGTGGCCAATGCTTCGGAATTCTTAGCAAAGACCCAGTCTCATTTAATTCTTTTGTGTGATGACAATTATTAATAACACAAGAAAAATTATGCTCATCAGGCCTTATGTTTCCAAGTGAATCTTATAAGATATTTCCAAGTTAATATCTTTCCCTCTGTGAGGAATTCGTCAGCAAAGATGCGGTCAGGGACTGCGTGTATTTGGGGAAGAAGAGAGAGGAGACAGGCCCCTCACCGTCCCTGCTCACCCTGGGCAATGAGACAGCTTGGGCGAGAACATGATTTCACCGTGGCAAAACTTTCAACTTCACGAGATAAGATTTGTATCTTATAAAAGCAATTTGTTGGCACACAGAAAAATAGTTTTAAATATAAAATGTTCACTGTCATTAACAAGATCAGAATGAATGATCTTATATTTTATGTTATAATCACATCTGGAATACAGTGTCCTGAGATCTCAGAATGCAGGTGTCACATGTGTTCACATGAAATCTGCTTCCACTCTACCATGCTCTGACGTGACTAAACCACACCAGGATAATTTTCCCAGCTCAAATGAGTCTGATTTAAATGTTCTGGCTGAGCCTTTAAAATATTCTCCTCAGGTCTGTGGATTCATCGATGGCTCAGTGCTTCTCCGAAATCCCAATTCCTAGTATTAGGATGGAAGTTCCACATTGGTCCTCAGGGGGAGGGACAGAAGAGTTCTTGGCCAGCCATCCTTTTTTGTGTCCCTGTGTGTGTGCTCCAGAGCTGGCCCTGGTTAAGGGCTCATCAGGTGCGCACGGTCCCCGGAGGCAAGCAGTTCAGGATGTCATAAAAACAAGGTTGGATAATTATGTCATGACTGGTTCCATATCACCCCGCTTGACCTTGTTCTGCATTGCGTGACTGAATAAGAGGCAATGGCCTGGGCCCAGACCTGCACTGGGGTTTCACACAACTGGGCATCGGGCGAGACAAGAGCACCAAGCCAAAATTTTAGCAGAGTGTTTTCAAAATGAAAACTTTCAGTGCCGTTTGGGTTCTCCTTTCGAGTGAACCAAGTTGCACGTATGCAGTCATACTGGTTTTTAAAGAAAACAAGGAGGGCCCAGACTGCTCAAGGAGTCACGCACTGAGCGTACCGGGGTGATGAGCACCGAACCCCGAATCTGACATTCTCTTTTGCAGCTGTGGGTTTGCACTAAGGACATTCTTACAGTCACTTGAGGATAATACGAGAAATGTCCATCTTTTGTGAATGTCCTCCTTTGTTTTCTTCCGTAGATATGGTAACACATAATTCCATGAAACTTCATTGCCTTCCAAACTGAGTAGAAATTTCTAGAACATGTACCCATGATGTTCTCCCACAGAAAAGCAAATATGAGCCCTACAAAGATGGCAAAAATGAAAACGTGGTAGAAAGTTCCCTATTCTACAGCCATTCCTAAGAAGTTGCCTCTTATCCATTCAGAATGCAGAACAAAAAGAGAAATTCACGTTCCTTAATCAACATGTGTTTCGTTTGTTCATATTTCGTGTTTCTTATTGGTTTCCAAAGAAACATGTCAGAGCACTGAACGATGCATGTGGTCACGTGTTCTAACGCTTTCACATTTTTTGCATTTCTTTCTTTTAAAGCACAAGACTCTGCTGACATTATTTTCCTTATTGATGGATCAGACAACACCGGAAGTGTCAATTTCACAGTCATTCGGGACTTCCTTGTAAATCTCCTTGAGAGACTGTCAATCGGAACTCAGCAGATCCGAGTGGGGGTGGTCCAGTATAGTGATGAGCCCAGAACCATGTTCTCCTTGGACACCTACGCCACCAAGGCTCAGGTTCTGGATGCAGTCAAAGCCCTGGGGTTCATTGGCGGGGAGCTGGCCAATGTCGGCTTTGCCCTTGATTTCGTGGTGGAGAATCACTTCACCCGGGCAGGGGGCAGCCGAGCAGAAGAAGGGGTTCCCCAGGTGCTGGTCCTCATAAGTGCCGGCCCTTCTAGTGACGAGATCCGTGATGGGGTGGTGGCGCTGAAGCAGGCTAGCGTGTTCTGTTTCGCCCTCGGAGCCGAGGCCGCCCCCAGGGCGGAGCTTCAGTACATAGCTACCAGTGACAACCTGGTGCTCACTGCCCCGGAATTCCGTAGCTTTGGGGACCTCCAGGAGCAATTACTGTCATACATTGTTGGTGTGGCCCAAAGGCTCATTGTCTTGCAACCGCCAACCATTGTCACACAAGGTACGTATGCCCTTCTCGCCATTGAGGGGGAGTGGGGTGTTGGGTGGGTGGGGTTTTGTGGAAGGAAGGCGGGCACCTCCCTGAATGATCCCCCCGGAGCAGCTGTAAGTACCACTACCGAGTCCTTGACGAGGAGCTAGCTCTTGGTGTGACGTCTCGGCCGGCGTGGCTCCTAAAACATGAAAGATTTGTGAGTGTGAATGGGGAGCTCCCATCAGCTGGAGCGTGGTCCAGGAAGTGTGCTTTGGGGGCTGGTTCAATGAACCTGACCCTGAGAGATGTCAAATGCCAGTGCATTGTCTCCTGATGCTGCCGTCATGCTAAATGTGGGTCTCGGGGGCTCATTGCCATCCTGGGAAAGTCACTCCAGGGTAGTGGCACCGACCCTTGAAGGTCAGCCCACGGGAAGTGTGCTCACAGAGATGCAAGGGCGTCTCCCCAAAGTCCTTTGCATGCTGAGTATCCAGAGGTGTGCTTCTGAAGGTAAGACATAAGGAAGCACTCACTTGGCGCAGTGTTTCGGGGAAAACTTTCTCTTGTGCCTGTCGAGTTTAGGGGTTATTCTTTTGAGTAGAAAGATTGTGATATAGAGTCAAACGAGGGTCTTTGGCAAAAAGCCCAATTTGGGTCATTAAAAAAAATAGACAACTAATCAAGTCCCATAAATCTACGTGTAACAACTGCAGGAGTTGGGAAGTGGATTTCAAAATTTAGATAAGGATACAGTTGTGCTTGGCGCTGTGGCAGCTACGGCAAGGACAGCAAGGACGGCAGACACAGGTGCTGCGCCAACTGGGGATCCCATCTGCCCATCGGACAGCTTACCTGCAGTAATGGGCACACTGCTGGCCCGGTAAATTAGGATTGATGTGGTACTGCACCCTGAAGCTTCTCTCGGTATTCCAGACGTGCTCCTGGTGGGCTGGCACCCCCCTCAGGTCTCCCTGGGCTTGCCCACTTTTGGAAACTTACAGCGTGTCCGCAGGTTTTATGAACACCGACCAAGGGCCACGGCTGCCTTGGCGGGAGCTGGCCTTTGGGCCCGGATCCCACGTTACCCTGCTGCGTGCGTGACACTGGGCTGGCCACACAGCCTCTTGTGCTCCAGTGTCCTGAATTTGTGACAAAGGAGTCTCACCAGGGGAAGAGGTAGCTCTGTTCCGGGAGGCGTTTCCAATTCTTTTTCATTTGGGGCAGCTCATGGCCCTCGTTTCGGTTTCCCCACCTAACTGGGGAATGGAAGTGCTAACTGCTCATCGACAGGCATCTTCTCTAATCTGTGATTAGCTTGTCAGTGCCCAGCAGATGTGCTTGGCTATGTGGTAGGAGCTGGACGGTAAGCCAAGCCTGGGAGACACAGGGCTGGTGGGCAAGACGGGCGTGGCGGCTGGCCTATAGAGCGCAATGGGGAGATAGACAACGGAAGTCTGAACCAATGACCAAGCCGAATGTCCCCGGAGTGTGGCAGGTTTGAGAAAGACACCACAGAGGGCCGTCAGGGAAAGAGTGGGGCCCAGCGTTTTAGGCGGGGCGGTCAGGGAAGGCCGGCCTGAGAGGCTGCGGGAAGAAGGGAGGCGGAGCGGTGGGAGGGAAGTTGCAGGTGTGTCCACCTCTGGACCCCAAAGGAGCCTGGCCCCCGCCAGCAGGGCTGGTGCTGACTGGGCATGGGGGCCCTGAGAGGCATGGACAGCTTTCTGTGGGCCTGTGAGTTTGAGAGGCACCTGGGTGCTGGGTCCCAACTTCACATGGGTGGAGAGGAGAGTCTGGGGGTGTGGGCAGGGGAGACAGGTCTCGGGGACCAGGCTGCAGGGCCTGTGCTTGTGTAGCTGGGGAGGAAGGGACAGGCAGTGCAGGGGTCAGGGGCGGGGAGGCGAGCGTGTGGGGTGCTGGGAGCCCAGTGTGGACAGTGTATCTCCAGGGGAGGGGAGATCCCCTGGACCCCGAGCTGCCGATCAGCTGAGGAAGATGGAGACCAGGAGGCCCCACTGCTGTGTCCATGTGGAGGTCCCTGGAGTGGGTGCAGCAGGAGCGGGGGGGCCTCCCCCACGGGCAGGACCGCCGTGTGGCTGTGTGGGTGAGACAGCTTTGAGCAGAGAGCAGAGTCTGGAAGAGCTGTCCTGGGGGAGGGGAGCAAAGCTTGCAGGGGCAGCCTGGGGCTCTGACGTGTCACACAGGTGGCCTGGCGATGTGTGGGGAAGACAGGGGGCAGGATGGTGGCTCTGTCAGGAGCGTCTGCTGGAGGGAGGGGCCGGGGAACGGAGGGCCAGGCCCTGAAGGTGGTGGGAGGGAAGGGAGCTTGCAAGGGGCCCATTAGGAGCCAGGGCGAGCAGATTTGGGGCTTCAGGTGTGGCCAGAGGGGTAGGAGCCAGGGTCTGCTGGAGAGCAAGAACAGGAGGGGGGTGGTGAGTGAGTGAGAGTTCAGAGCCTTTTCTGAAGACGACAAGGCCACCTGGGGCCTTAGATACAGGTGCAGGGGTGGGGGGCAGGTTTTGTTGGCTTTCAGGGTCCCAGGTCACTGGGAGGAGTAGCCTAAGAGTAGCCTTGAGTCACCCTAAGAGCAGGGTGGAGGGAGACAGCACCAAGAAACGGCAGCGGGGGTGGGTCTGGACAGTTGAGAGAAATTTGCTTGGAAACAGTTCAAGGACAGGGGCTCTGTTGGCTTGGCTCCTGGTCAGGAAGCGTCACTGCGACGGGGGTGGGGGAAGCTGCCACTCAAGTGGGCGGTGTGCGTCCCCTGGGATCAGGGGTGGGAGTGGGTTTGCCTTTGCATTCATACTTCCTCTTTGGTGGACACCTCTTTTGGAACACAGGAAACGGTATTAGGGGGCTGGGACCAGCTTCTCCATGTCTGGTGTGCAGGGGCTGTGTGTGCGGGAGACTGTGGCCCAGGCGTGCCCGCTGTCCTCGTCTGCTTGCAGAGCGCTCGCATGGGGCGGTTTGAGTGGCTGCATACCCGCCCTTCAGGGAGCAAAGGCAGGGGGAGGGAGAAGGCAGGGTTTGCGACAGGCAGTGAGTTTCAGCCGTGCGCGCAGCGAGAACCCCGCGTGTCCGCGGGTCTCTACAGAGCTGAGGACTTGAGATTGATGTTTACACTGCAACTTGCTACCTACGGCCTGGTCCCCGTGTGTTTGTCCTGGGGTGCCTCCTTCCGAAGGAGGAGAGCGCGGACCGATCAGTGTCAGTGCGGAGAACGTCAAGGGAGTCTGAGGGCTGCGTGTGGCCCGTCCGGCCACTCGGAATGATGGCGGCCCCTCACGGCCAGATAACTGCCTAGAGAGCAGAGGCCTCCTGCCACAGCCCGGACCTCCCATGCCCCGTGAGTCCCGGAGGCCCTGCCGGTTTCTGGCCGGGGGGCTGATTTCCAGTGTGCATTCCGGGGACTCAGGTGGGCTACTGATGAGGGGACACGGCATGGGCACAGGGCTCTTGCTTTGTGGCTTGTCTTTGAGCTTTCCCACTCTGTCCACGTCTCTTAGAACCTTCACGGCACAAGGCTCTCACTGAAAGCACTTCAGTGCCACTCGCCGGCTTTGACGTGGATTTCCTTTTCACAAGTTTTATGATGCCCGGTCAGTGGTGCTCTTCTTTCTCTGCCTCAAAGTCAAGGCAGGGTGGCCGGAACGGAAAGGACAGGCTCTCAGTGTCTGCCCTTGGCCGTGGGTGTCTGTGTGGCCCAGCGGTGACACCAAGGGCCCTCTGAGCGGACACTGACTGCTTCTTCAGTGACCAGAGCCGTGGCCCCGTTCGGCGATTGCTGACTTTTAGTGACAACACGCTAGCTAACCAGGGGCTACGGAAACGACATCCGCTTTGGGACAACCATTTGGTAAAAAAGTACCAAGTGGGTGGGGACAGAAGGAATCCCAAGCTGCCATCCTGTAGGGAAGGACCCCGCTGTCACTGCTCGTGAGGGTGATGACAAGCGCCCCACTGATGCAGCGTTAGCCAGAGCCAAAGGGGACGTTCTGTGGGTGGGACTGGTGGGGCAGCGTCGCGGTTCCTGCGGTTGCTAAGACCGCCCCACTCACCTTCTCCTGTTGCTGCCCACAGTCGTTGAAGTCAACAAGCGGGACATAGTGTTCCTGGTGGACGGCTCTGCGGCGCTGCCCCAGGCCAGCTTCAACGCCATCCGCGAATTCATTGTCAGAGTCGTCCAGAGGCTGGAGATCGGCCCGGATCTCATCCAGGTGTCGGTGGCTCAGTACGCGGACACCGTGAGCCCTGAGTTTTACTTCAGCAGCCACGCCAGCAAGAAGGAGGTGATCTCGGCCGTGCGGAAGATGAAGTCCATGGGGGGCTCGGGGCTGTACACGGGCTCCGCTCTGGACTTTGTCAGGAACAGCCTGTTCACAAGCGGGGCCGGCCACCGGGATGCCGAGGGCGTGCCGAAGCTCTTGGTGCTGATAACAGGGGGTAAGTCCCTGGATGACGTCGGCACGCCAGCCCAGGAGCTGAAGAGGAACGGCATCATGTGCTTCGCCGTTGGGAGCAGGGCTGCCGACCAGGCCGAGCTGGCGGACATGGCCTTCGATTCGTCCCTGGTGTTTACCCCGGCTGAGTTCCAAACCGCCCCCCTGCAGGGCATGCTGCCCAGCTTGCTGGCACCGCTCAGAACCCTCTCTGGAACCACTGAAGGTACGCGAGGTGGAGTTTAGGGGTGGGTGGGGGGGGCAGACACGCCAGAGGGGGACCCAGGCAGAGCCTTTGGGCAACACAGCAGAGGGCCAGGAGATAGCCGGTAAGTGGAGCAGGCAAGTGTGACCAATGACATTTGTGCCCTATTTCCGGTGGCCCTGAGCCGGGACTTGCAGGACTTAGGAGCCGTGTGACGCAACTTCATGTCCTGAGATGTCACACGAGAACTGGGTGCCTTCCAGCGCTATAAAATAAGAGCTCTATGGCTTAAACGGCAGGGCCGGGGCCGTCCGTCTCTGAAGCTTCTAGCGGAGGCGGTCCCCTCTCAGTTCCTGTCCCTCGTCAGGTCCCAGTGTTCTGTGTCTGCTGGGGACCCTTGTCCAGCCTCCTTCTCCCCGCCCCCCAACCCCGAGATGTAGCCTGGATCTTCCTCTCCTGAGCTGACAGCCTACTCCTCAGTGACCAGGTCAGAATGCTAGCCCGCTGTCCTCTCCCTCTATGAGATGTCCTGTCCTTCCGTGGGAAGCATAGGGAGCGAGTGGGCGTGAAGAGAAAGCCCACAGTGGTTGTTCCACGCCCTCAGGTAGTGTGGCTGTCGGTGGGAAGTCATTTAAAAAACACCCAGGCAGTTCGTGAGCTTATGAACAAGTGGGCTTCGCCGGCCGTCCTCAATGAAGATGGATATCACAGAGACTGGCTTCCTGCCTCAGGGCTCTCTCACTGGGAGAGTTCTGTGCTTGACCCACGTTGCATGAATGTACGCTTTCTCCTCCGGCTCTCTCTCTCGCTCTCTCTCTCTCTCCCCCCCCCGCCTTCATGTTCTTGAAAATTCGAACCCACACTCTCACAGCCAAAGTACAGTTTGACAGAATATAGGGTAAAATTAGTTGCTACGTTTAAATTTTCCTGACACACCAGGGGACAGATGGGAAAGAATTTTTTCAAGAGGCATGGACTTGGACACGGGGGGAGGCGCTCATCAGAGAATTGCACCTTTGACCCTTCACGGGTACAGCCTCAGCCAAGCCCCGCGAGGGACCGTTTTCACTGTCCCGTGTTCCCGTGATCCCGTGCTCTCACTCCAGAGGAATTCCTGTGGGTGCCCTGTTAGGAAAAGAGAACAGCAGGAAGGGATGCGTGGGGGCCCCTAGGAAAGCCTCGAGATGACAACGGACTCATCTTATTAAGCATTTTTAGTCCTAAGGAACTCACGTTCTCAGGTGAACTTGGGTCAGCGCCTCTCACGTGCCTGGAGGGGAAACCTCGGTGCACGTGCAGAGTCGTGTCCACGAGGACCCCGTCTCAGGCAGGGGACCCTGGCTGTGACCACGCCCTGGGACCCGGGTGAGGCCGAGCTCCTCGGTGCCCTTGCAGAATTCACTCCCAAGGAAGGGTGCTCAGTTTCAAGGCCCCGATCCTTTCTGTCGGTGCCTTTGGCGTGTGTCTGCCTGTGAGCCAGCCTGGCCTCTCACATGGCTGTCGATGTGCCTCACAAACACCGGCCTCGGCTGGGGCACGTGGGCAGCCCTCTGCCACGTTTCACAAGCCGGACGTGCTTCGCCTCCCTGGTGTGTCCTCGGTGTCCTGCGTGTTGGCATGCGTGTGCCTGCGGCAGGCGCACACATGGGAAACCCCCCCGTGGGCATGTGCATCTGTCTCACTTTGTTCTCTGTGCTTCACTGCAGTTCACGCAAACCAAAGGGATATCATCTTCCTTTTGGATGGATCGCTCGGCGTTGGAAAGACCAACTTCCCCTATGTGCGGGACTTTGTAATGAACGTAGTTAACAGCCTTGATGTTGGAGGCGACAGGATTCGCGTAGGTGTAGTGCAATTTAGTGACACTCCGGTCACGGAGTTCTCCCTAAACACATACCAGACCAAGTCAGACGTGCTCGCTCATCTGCGGCGGCTGCAGCTGCAGGGGGGGTCGGGCCGGAACACGGGCTCCGCCCTGCGCTATGTCCGTGCCAACCACTTCACCGAGGCTGGCGGCAGCAGGACCCGCGCGCACGTCCCCCAGCTCCTGCTCCTGCTCGTGGCCGGCCGGTCCGAGGACTCCTACTTGCACGCTGCCAATGCGCTGGCCCGCGAGGGCGTCCTGACCTTTTGTGTGGGAGCCGAGCAGGTGGATAAGGCCGAGCTTGAGCAGATTGCTTTTAACCCCAGCCTGGTGTATCTCATGGACGATTTCAGCTCCCTGCCGGCTTTGCCCCAGCAGCTGATTCAGCCCCTAACCACATATGTTAGTGGAGGTGTGGAGGAAGTGCTGCTCGCCCAGCCAGGTAAAGCTCCCCCGCCGCGCGGGGCTCCCTCCCCCAGCTCCTCCCTGGCGGGCAGGCAGCCCGGCCCCATCTCCAGAGCACGGTGACCCATAGAAAGTCGATGGACTCCCTTTGGTCGGAGCGTCTCGAGTGGGGGCTTGAGACACTGCTGAGGCGGCTGTGCACTCTCCGTCCGCAGGGTGCTCACGAGTGACAGCAGGGGCGGGAGTCCGGCTGTGCTCCCCATGGCTCACCTCACCCTTTATTCAGAGGCTGCTTCCCCCGATGCCGCAAAGATTCTGGGGTGCAAATCGAGGTGGAAGTGAGAGGCTGCCAGCAGATAGAGACAGGTCCCCCTCCCACGTGAGGATGCCTTGGGATCAGTGGGAAGTCCCAGCTCTTCTCCTTAGCTGACGTTTTTTATGCACACAATCTGCTGTATCTGGACCAGAGGCTGCAGCTTTCTGATGGTAGCCGGGTTTCCAGAGGCAGCCCAGATCGGGCTTCCCCCTGCAAATGAACACAGGGGTGGCAGAGGGGTGCCGCGTCGTCCAGCGGCTGGCGTCACGTGGACGGACAGCAGGACTGGGACCATTGAACTGCATCAGAGTCCCAGGGAGCGTTTGCCCCGAACACCGCGTTCGCACGGCCTGGTGGAGGCCCGTTGGGGGGTGCCACCCTTGTTTTGATGTCTGAATACAGCAGATTGGGGTGCAGTGACCCACGGAGCAGTGACAGACACTATTTTGGGTGCTGACCTGTAACCTCCCACTGAACGGAACGGTGACCCTGTTAGAACAGATCGGTGCGGGTCAGTCACTCTCAGTTAGTGACAACGTCCGCCTTTGTCCTGAGAGGTGGGTCGACTTTTAAGCAAAAGGACAATGAGGACCCCGTGTCCGAGAGTATGGTTTGGAAACACTGTCTGTTGTAGAGCGGTTGCCCCCTGAGGCCAGAACGCGACCTCTGGGCGCCCCATTGGCTGGCTCTGTTGAAGATGCTCCACGCTAGATTGGGTAGACCTGTCCTTCGCCTGTACTCACTTCTTGCAAAGGACTGGAGTAACGTGGGCATTTTAATGCCAGCTGGTGAGGGGTTTGCCTTCCCTCGCTGGTACGGTGGTCTTTAGACGCCTTGTGTGGACCCCTGGGGCCCCATGTGCGTGCGGCCAGGCTGGCCCGTTTGGTGCCTGCCCTGCTCTCGAACCTCACTGTACCTCACCTCCTTGTTTTGTAGAAAGCAAGAGAGACATTCTCTTCCTCTTTGACGGCTCAGCCAATGTCGTGGGCCAGTTAAACACCGTCCGTGACTTTCTCTTCAAGACAATTGACGAGCTTGATGTGAGGCCGGACGGTACCCGAGTGGCCGTGGCTCAGTACAGTGACGATGTCAGGATGGAGTCTCGTTTCAACGAGCACCAGAATAAGCCCGAGCTCCTGAATCTGGTGAAGAGGATGAAGCTCAAGACCGGCAGGACCCTCAACGTGGGCTACGCCCTGGACTACGCACACAGATACATCTTTGTGGAGTCCGCCGGGAGCCGGATCGAGGAGGGCGTGCCTCAGATACTGGTGCTGCTGGTGGCGGGAAAGTCGGCCGATCACGTCGAGGAGGCAGCGCGGGAGCTGAAAGGGAGAGGGGTGGTGATTTTCGCATTGCAGGCCAAGAACGCAGACCCTGCCCAGCTGGAGCTGATAGTGCCGTCCCCCACCTTTATCCTGGCCGCCGAGTCGCTCCCCAAGATCATCAATCTTCAATCCCAGGTGGTGAATCTCTTAGAAACAGTGCAGGCCGTGCCGCCACCATCAGGTATGGCACAGAGGTTCCGGCTGCTTCTGCAGCTCAGGTCTGCAGCGCGGGAGTGATGGTGGGCGGCTGGCTACGGGCCCTCAGAGGGCAGCCCCCTTGGGTGTCTGGGGGAGGTGGAGAAAGTAGCAGGGCGTGTCTGCAAGAACAGTGAGATAGGACTTTTCTTTCCCCGCTTGGACTTTCTAGCTGCTCTCTGGGGCAAAACAGGAGCGGATATTTTTAGGGACATCCGAGCCTTCCGCAGTAAGATGCATGTTAAGGATTGAGACATATTTGTGGTTAGGAACCCTTTTAAGAAGGATGATTTTACTATATGCATAATAAAAGCCACATGGCATGGTTACATTGTAGCTAAAGGGCCCTTCATCTTCCTACTCCCCCGTGTCCTATTTTAAGGGTGTGCCGGCGGAGTTAGAATTCCTTCACTCCATTCATTAGGAGCGCAGGGCACGATGAGAGGCAGACGCCTTCCCACCACAGATGCTGCCCGAAAAAATTTTCACCGACAGCCCCAAGCCTTGGTGCTTAACCACGTCCCAGTTGCTGATACAAACGCAGTGAAAAGGGTCATTGATTTCATGAGTGATCCTTTGGATGGGACCCTGGGACTGGGGCGTTCCCGTGGCGACTGCTGGGCCCACACACTGCTGGTGTGGGACTGAGAGCCGGACGTCTGGGTCCACGGCGACTTGCAGCGAACTGCGTGCCGCCGCCCACCCACAGTGAGGCCGCGGTCCTACAGGCTCTGCCCGCCCTCTCTCCCCTGCCCCCCGTGTTTCTTCCGGAGGGCACCTTTGAGCATTAGCAGCGCTGCCCCAGCCTGGAGCAGCTCTACGATAAAGTGCTCTCTGTACGTAATGGTGCATTTCCGCCCCCCAGGGCTGCCGCAACAAATGACCACAAATTGGGTGGCTTTAAACAAAAGGGAATTCATTACCTCAGCGTCGTGGGGGTCAGAAATGCAAACCCAGGGTCCCTGGGCCAAAGTCAAGGTGTCCAGTAAGACTGCATTATTCCTCCTGGAGGTTCTGCTGGTTAACCCTTTCCTGGCCTCCAGAGGAGCCTGCAGCCTTTGACTGGAGGCCCCTTCAAAGCTGCAACATGGTGTCCCCGTGCTTCCCGGACCTCTGCTCCCACCTGCCTCTCTCCCCCCGCCCCCCACCTGATCCTCTGGTCTCCCTCTTAGAAGGACGTCCCCAAAGTCAGGCTCTGTTCTGGGGATTCGAAACTGGACATTTCTGTGGGGCCGTCACTCAGCCCACCACAAGTGGTACGAAATTGTCCCTCTTGAGCCGTGTTTGGGTCACATGGCTGTCTTCCTCCAGTTTCAGAGGGGAAGGACGTGGTGTTCCTGATCGATGGCTCGGACGGTGTCCGGAGCGGCTTCCCTCTGCTGAAGGAGTTTGTGCAGAGGGTGGTGGAGAGCCTCGACGTGGGCCCCGACCGCGTCCGCGTGGCCGTGGTGCAGTACAGCGACCGCACCAAGCCCGAGTTCTACCTAAACTCCTACATGGACCGGCAGAGCGTGGTCAGTGCTGTCCAAGGCCTGGTCCTGCTGGGGGGGCCAGCCCCCAACACCGGTGCCGCCCTGGACTTCGTCCTGAGGAATATCCTCATCAGCTCGGTCGGAAGCCGGATCGCGGACGGCACCCCCCAGCTCCTGATCGTCCTCACGGCCGACAGATCCAGGGATGATGTGCGCGGCCCCTCGGCGATCCTGAAGAGGGGTGGGGCGGTGCCCATCGGCATCGGCATTGGCAATGCTGACATCACAGAGATGCAGACCATCTCCTTTGCCCCCAACTTCGCCGTGACCGTCCCCACCTTCTCGGAGCTGATGAGCGCCCAGCAGCACCTCTACCAGAAGGTCCAGCTCAGCAGAGAAGATCTGACCCGGCTGCGGCAGCCAACTCCTGTTCCTCCACCAAGGCCAGGTAAGGCCAGGTCATCCTTCCTGAAAACAACAGGGGTGACTCGCTGGGACTGTGGGCTACGATGTCCTCAGTGTCGTGTCCCCTGCCACATGGGGTGTGAACTGGAATTCCAGGAAGGGGAGGAGCCGTGTGTGTTTGGTGTTGGGGGCCGGCAGTGGCAGAGGCTTGGGCAGGTGCTAAGGCTCATGTTTTTGGCCACATTAAAGTCAGACAGAAGGGCATGGGCCTCGCATGTGGTGCTGGCCGCCCTAGCCCTGCGGGAAGGCTTTTGTGTGGGTGCCCACAGGGCGGGGCTTTCTCCTTGACGACAGTGGTTCAGGGCCCTTCTCAGCTGTCCCGGAAGGTCCAGCGGGCAGCCTTCTGGGGCCAGGGCCCGGGTTTGACCCCAGGCACGGCGTCAAGCCGGGGCACAGTCTCCAAAACACTGGTCTTGCCAGAGCCGGAGTGTGAAGATGGGTTTTGAATTTGCCTGGTGCTGAGAAGTGTCTTCATTGGCAGGAAGGCCGCTCGGCGGGCTCTGTGGCCAAAGTGTACCCCATACCCTCCTTCCTGTCCGCTTCCCCAGGCCTCGTCACAACCTGCTGGGAGGCGGCAGGAGCCTGGCCCCCGGGAAGGAAGGGACCCGGGTGGGGATGGTCACAATGGAGAAGAGGCAGCTGTGTCTTCTCCGTGTGGCTCATGTTCTCCAGAACACCATCTGCAGCCTCATCGCGTGGAGTGGGGAGGAAGCGAGGAGACAGAGCAGGGACGGAAGTCAGACGCTGGACACAGAGCCTTTGGGAGGAGGGGGTGAGGGGCACAGCCATGGTGTGACCCAGGGGGCCAGCCTCCCCTCACCGGTGTGCAGGGCAGAGGGCTGCCCAGCCCTCAGGCTTCTGTGGGATGCTCCGAAGGGCTTGTCGTCAGACAGATGTGGGAACCAGGGAGCCACACAAAGGGGAGGAGGTGCCCGCTAATCGGGGCGCTCTGCGAATCTCCAGCACAGAGGGCGGCAGCGTTCGCAGACTCCCTGCCTGCAGGGGCCCTGAGAGGGTCCTGTGGCTGTGTGGCCAGCCTCCCGGGCGCCCCATTGGGAAATGCCCTCGCGGTGAATGTGCCGCTGCTGTACCTGAAGCACGAGCCTGTGCTCCTACAGCAACACGACTCCCGCCCATCCACGCCCCACCCTGCTTCTGCGCTGCCCTGCCCTCTCAGCCTGCTCTGAGGTGCTTGCTCATCTGGAATCCCACTTCCCTGGCAAATGTCAGGGAAATGAGGAGAGCTCCCAGAAGCACCATGTGGTCTCTCCCAGCTTCCGCCCCTGGGACCACAGTGACCCCTGTCTGCTCCTGGGCTCTCCCTCCACCTATGCAGGGGCGTCCTCTGCTTCTCCTCTCTCCTGATCGCCCATTCTTCCTGAGCATGGAGAGGGTGACGTTCTCCATGCTGTAAACACACTGCTTTCTCTCTGTCTTAGACGCTCCCTCCCAGTGCCCCGTGTCCCCTCCAGCAGCGCCTCGGTCCCCATTCAGACCCCACACCCCCTAGTCTGCCCTCCCTTCACGCTGCTGCACACAGAGTGCCCCCCCCCGCCCCCGAGGGCCCTCCATCTGGCAAACCCAGCGGTCAGTTCTCAGGTGCCTTCTGGCTTGACCCACAAGCAGCATCTGTCACAGCTGAGGTCTCCTTCTTCCCAAACACCATCCCCACGCCATCTACAGGTGGCTCTGTGTGACCAGTCTCTGTCTCCCTCACAGTGACTCATCCTTAGCCTTGCCGGTTCCTCTCTTCTCCCCAGCTTGTAATCACCAGGCCGGGATGCAGGTGTTTTAATAAAAATCATTAGAATCAGGACACTTCACCTGTTACGTGGTGATTCTGTGAGAGGCCAGGAGGTGGTTGGCTCATGCTAAGAATCAGGTGCCAGCGAAAGTGAAACCCACGATGTCATTGGGTTCCCAGGTCCTGATGGCAAGAAGGACGTGGTCTTTCTCATTGACGGGTCCCTGCGCGCTGGCCCCGAGTTTCAGCACATCCGCACGCTCATCGAGAGGCTGGTGGACTCGCTGGACGTGAGCTTTGACACCACCAGGGTGGCGGTCATCCAGTTCGGTGAGGAGAAGCCCAGGGTGGAGTTCCCGCTCAACGCCTACACCAGCAGAGAGGAGGTGCGGAACGCCGTGCGGCGGCTGCAGTCCAAGGGCGGGAGGCAGGCCAACATCGGCAGTGCCCTGGATTTCGTGTCCAGGAATATCTTCAAGAGGCCCCTGGGGAGCCGGATTGAAGAGGGCGTCCCTCAGTTCCTGGTTCTCATCTCGTCTGGGGAATCGACGGATGAGGTGGACAACCCGGCAGCAGAGCTCAAGCGCACAGGCGTGGCGCCCCTCGCCGTGGCCCGCAACATGGACCACGAGGAGCTGGTGAAGATCTCCCTGAGCCCCGAGTACGTGTTCTCGGTGAGCACCTTCCGGGAGCTGCCTGGCCTAGAGCAGAAGCTGCTGACCCCCATCACGACCCTGACCTCCCAGCAGATACAGCAACTGCTGGCCCGTGTGCCCCCTCCTCCGCCAGGTGAGTGGGGTGCTTGTTGTGGCTCTCTGTCTCAGGGGCAGGGGGTGGTTGATAACTCGAAAGGAGCGGGCTCAGAGATCCATGGTGCTCATGCTGAGTGCCATGAAAACACAGGCATGCTTGCGGCCGAGCCAGGCGCACCTCTCGCTTTGTGCGGGCGGAAGGTGAGCCGTGGGATGCGGCCGTGCTGGGAAGGGCTTCTGCTGGGTCCTGAGCCCGTGGCAGGTGAGTCTGCGGAGGGCGCAAGGAAATGGGCCTTGGCCTGGATCGGGTGTGGTCCAGAAAGGGAAGTGGTCCCACGACTGGGTGCCTCGGCGAGTCTCAGGGCTGAAGCTGCCAGGCGTGAAGAAGCCCCGGGCGCTCCTCTCAGCCAGGAGAGAGGGGTGTTTGGTTATTGTTGTCTTCTTTCCGTCAGTGTTCACTCATGGTGATGGCGTATGACCTCATTTTTGCCTTGGTGCGTCGTGGTCGCCGCGTGGCTTTCCCCGACGTTGGGGTCCTCCTGAGACCTTCTGTGTCCTACAGGAGAGCCCAAGGCCCGCTGTGTGTGGGGGGACAGCGTCTCTCTTTCTCAGCACGAAGGGCTCCATGGCATGACTTCTCGGCATTTGCTGTGCTGTTTCCACCACCAGTAGCCCGGTGATTTGTGAAGCAAAAGACAGGTTGAATTTGTTGAGTGGAACCATAGGAGTCATTTTAATACATGACATCTGAAAAAAAATACCTAGAATTCTAACTAAGAGGAAAGCAGGACTTTTGGGTTAATTTTTTAGTTAAAAAATGGACTCATGTGAAGATCTAGGAGAAGTAATATTGGAGGTAAAAACTTTGTGTAAATGCTGGAGACATGTGAGCAAAAAGGCCCTCGCTTACGGTGACAGCTGGGGAGCTGCAGCGACCCTTTGGGGGACAGAGGGGTGTCGTCCCAGCAGCCAGCAGCTAAGGGGTGGTCCCGGGTGAGGAGAAGACCTTTGACCTCAATGGGCCCCCTCTTCTGGTGCCACAAGCGTGTTGGTCTGGGGACCTCCACGCCTTCTGGTCATAGTTGTCCACGGTTCTGTACGTTATGGTTCCCAGGATTCGTTTCTAAATATCGTTTTGATTTTTAAACTTAGTTGTAACCTGGGCCACAAAGCCAAAATTAAAATTGAGTAAACTCAGAAAATTTTGGAGTACTTAAAATATGTCAAGAAGTGGATACCGTTTGGGTGCAAAAGGCCCAATTGTAATAATTATTTTTTTAAAATATTTTATTTATTTAGTTTTAGAGAGAGGGGAAGGGAAGGAGAGAGAGGGAGAGAAGCATCGATGTGTGGTTGTCTTTTGTGCACCCCCTACTGGGGACCTGGCCTGTGACCCAAGCATGTGCCCTGACTGGGAATTGAACCAGCGACCCTTTGGTTTGCAGGCCGGTGCTCAATCCACTGAGCTACACCAGCCAGGGCATAATGATTATTTAAAAAAAAAAAACACCCAAGCTATAAACACATGTGCTTGGGGTTACAGTTTTAATCTTAATACCGGGCGCAACGCACCCCAAAGTGCAGAAGAAAACACAGAGGGCAGAGGCAGAGGCCCGTGACTGCCCACCACGCCCTGAGCTACCCTCCTCCCCCTTTCCTCCGCAGCGGCTGAGAGGGACGCTGCCGACATCGTCTTCCTTGTGGACAGCTCAGAGGGAGTGAGGCCCGAAGGCATTGCGCACATTCGCGACTTCATCATCAAGATCGTCCGCAGGCTCCCCGTGGGCCCCAACAAAGTGAGAGTCGGGCTGGTGCAGTTCAGCAACGAGGTGTTCCCCGAATTCTACCTGAAGACCCACAAGTCGACACCTGCCGTGGTCAACGCCATACGCCGCCTGGGGTTCAAAGGGGGGTCTCCGCTCAACACTGGCAAAGCTCTGGAATTCGTGGCAAGGAATCTCTTTGTCAAGTCCGCTGGGAGCCGGATAGAGGACGGGGTGCCCCAACACCTGGTTCTGTTTCTGGGCGGAAAATCCCAGGATGACGTTTCCAGGTTTTCCCAGGTGATACGCTCCTCAGGGATCGTGAGTTTAGGGGTGGGGAGCCGCAACATCGACAGAACGGAGCTGCAGACCATCACCAACAACCCCAGACTGGTGTTCACGGTGGAAGAGTTCAGAGACCTCCCCAGGATCGAAGACAGGATTATGAGTGTGGTAGGACCCTCTGGGGTCACGCCTGCCCCTCCGGGGGTGCTGATAACTCCCCCGCCTCGGACAGGTACGAGCTGTGGGGCCCGTGACTACGGGGTGGGACGCCAATGATTTTTCACTTGAACAATGTCATTAGCATTCATTTGAATGATTTTCATCTCAGGGTTGTTGCTCCAGGTAATATTATAAATTAAATACTGGAATAATAATTTAGTAGAAGGAAACATATCCCAGAAAGCTTAGGGTTACTTATCCCCCCGCGAGACGTCCATGAGCTTCTCTGAGGTTAACGTAGCCCCACGGAGAGGCTCTTGAAGGTGCATTGAGGGGTGACCACTGGCGTTGGCTCTCGGAACAGGACAGCCTCGTGGACGCTGGCCAACCCATGACCCTCTCTGCTCTGGTCTTGACCGCTTGGTGGAATTAGGAAATGACCCCGAACACCACTGACTTCCAGCCGTGTCCCACAAAGCTCCCAGCATGTTGGCAGGCGACCCTCCAAAGCTGTGTGGGTCTGCGTCCCGTTTTGCGATCAGTTCCTGCCAGCCTTTCCTTGCCCTTCCTCTAGAACATGTTCCCAGTTCTCGCCAGGCGACATCCTTTGTTTGGACCGGAGGACAGTGTTTGGTGGCATTCCCTAAAACACCTGAAGTCAGGGACTCCACAGCAGAATACCCTTTCCGGTGGGGCGGCCGGGACTCGCTTTCGCTGAGTTCTCGTGTTCGCTTCCCTTTTTGTTTCAGTGACGTATCATTTATCTCGTTTTTGGCATAATGGTCTGAGGGCTGCAAATTCGGAAACTGCGGAGGCGTGGGCTGGAGCCACGGCGCTCGCTGTGAATCAGTTCCAGGGTTGCCTCGTTTCAATTATTGTCACTTCTGTTCTGTGTGTCGACTGTGGCTGTGGAAGTCAGCTTTGTCCCCTTTTCCTTCCCGTTACTTTCAGAAAACAAGAAAGCAGACATCGTGTTCGTGCTGGACGGCTCCATCAACTTCCAGAGGAGCAGCTTCCAGGAAGTGCTCCACTTTGTGTCTGACATCGTGGACACGGTTTCCGGGCCGGACGACTCCATCCAAGTAGGGCTGGTCCAGTACAACTCCGACCCCACCGACGAGTTCTTCCTGAAGGACTTCTCCACCAAGCAGCAGATCATCGATGCCATCAACAAAGTGGTCTACAAGGGGGGGCGGCACGCCAACACCAAGGTGGCCATGGAGCACCTGCGGCTGAATCACTTTGTGCCGGAGGCGGGCAGCCGCCTGGATCAGCAGGTCCACCAGGCCGCCTTTGTGATCACCGGAGGGAAGTCCATAGAGGACGCGCAGGAGGCCAGCCTGGCGCTCACCCAGAGAGGCATCAAGGTGTTCGCGGTGGGCCTGGGGAACGCTGACTCTGTGGAGCTCGGGAAGATCGCATCCAACAGCGCCATGGCCTTCCGCGTGGGGAGCATCCAGGAGCTGTCGGAGCTGAAGGAGCAAGTGCTGGAAACCCTGGACGCCGCCATGCAGAAGAACTTGTGTCCGGGGCTGACGGACGTGGCCAAAGGTAGCCCCCTCTGCGGGCGTACTTGCAGCCCTGTCTCGTTGCTGTGCCTGGCTGACTCGGTCATCCAGATCTGTCTGCACCCCCAGCGCTGGCCCAGGGGTTCTTAAGCATTGGCTTCCTTCGGGTGTTTACGGGTCTCCGCCCATGTGGCTCTGGCTGTCACCTGGCCTGCTCTGGGATGTTCTTCCAGTACAAGAGGGAGGCCTGCCTTTCTTGCTTTTATAAGACTTACTTTCTCTCCCTATTCTTTAATCCCCCAATCATTCCGGCTGTTGACCCCCGTTTCTGTCCATAGATTTGTCAGGTCAGTGATAGGAGATTGGAGTATTTGAGCTCCCAGGTACATTTAGTTTAAAGCACGAACCTGGGAGGCACCTAAATAGCAAGTGAACATCCCGCCAGCATCGGGGAATATTGAGAAGCAGACACACCGTCTGCGTGGTGTCCCAGGGAGACAGGCAGACGGGCGCTTCTTGGAGTTCCCCACAAGCGTTCACTGTGCCCTTTGCGTCAGGTGCCCTGTCCCCTGTCCCCGGGGCTGCGTCCGAATGTTGGGCTCATCTCCACAGCCTCTCTTGGAGCTCACCGCCTGCTTCCCCCCACAGCCTGCAGCCTGGATGTGATTCTGGGGTTCGATGGCTCGCGAGATCAGAATGTCTTTGTGGCTCAGAAGGGCCTCGAGTCGAAGGTGGACACCGTCTTGAACCGAATCAGCCAGATGCAAAGACTCAGCTGCAGCGGTGGCCAGATGCCCATCGTCCGGGTGTCCGTGGTGGGCAATACGCCCTCGGGCCCCGTGGAGGCCTTCGACTTTGCCGAGTACCAGCCGGAGCTGCTCGAGAAGTTCCGGAACATGCGCAGCCAGCACCCCTACGTCCTCACCGCGGACACGCTGAAGGCCTATCAGAGCAAGTTCCGGCAGTCCTCGCCAGACAGCGTGAAGGTGAGCAGCGCCTGCCCCGGCCAGCAGGAAGCCCGTGGCGTTCCGTCAGTGCTCTTCGTGATCTGTGGCCTTGGAAGTGCCTGTGCGTGCGAGTCGTTCCCTCGGTCCGCCGTCGGATTCTGAAGTGTGTGTCTCCCTGCTTCTACTTGGGGTCTCTAAGGAAATGTCCTGGAAATCGCCAGTTAGTCTTGAATGAGCTGCATTTGTGATCAATGCACGTTGCAGTCCGACCTATTAAGTAGTTCCGTTCTCTGTACAAGTTCTCTCCCTCTCTGGGCATACACCTGTGGTTTATTACGAATACACGTGCACACAGTTTTCAGAAACAACTACACACACACACACACACACACACACACAGGGGAGGGAGACAACTGCTTTCATTTCCGTTGCTGCCTGTGCCTTTGGGTAAGTCAAACACCACCACTCACCTCTGCCTTTCCCACCGGAGTAACTGCACGGCAGCCAAGTGCCGGGGACACGGGGTCGTGGTGCCCCACCTCGGCCCCCGGTGTCCTCAGCTGTGAGCGGAGGGGCTCCAATGGCAGAGCTGCCTGGCAAGCGTCTGTGATGTTTCTTGTCAGTTTCAGCTGGAGTGCGGCTCCTCTTCTGTTTTCAGGTGGTCATTCATTTCACCGACGGGGTGGATGGAGATCTGGCTGCTTTACAAAAGGCTTCGGAGGAACTCCGACAGGAAGGTAGGTTCCGGGGCTTTCTAAACATGGGCCGAAGCCATGGGGGAGGCAGACGTGTGGCTCTGCTGGAGAGAAAGGAATCACTGACGGGTCCTCGGGCCGCCTTCTTCCCGGGCATCTGGGCTCCCTGCCGCCCACCCGGGGCTAGGGGATGGGGCAGCCAGGAGCCACCTGTACCCCAGACCGAGTCCTGGCGCAGGCCCCGCTGTCTCGGACCCACCCAAGTGGGACATCAGAGAGCATGACGCTTTTGCAAGAGGACAGGAAGGCTCGATTCACTTAGTGACATCACATAAACTAGGAATTAATTTCACAGCAAAATATATTGCTGCTTTTTTCAGTTCGCCCAGTTCAAGAAGACAACAGCATTAAAGAAACATAAACTTTAATGTAACATAAATAAAAGCATGCCTCCCAAATTTAAGGTGCCCGGATCAGCCGTGGTGCCTACTACCGGATGTCACAGCCGCCCACCCACGGCCCTGGACTCCGGTAGCGCAGACCACCAGAACGTGGGGCCGGTGCCAGAGGGTTGGCCAGAGCGTGGGGAAGCATTCAGTCACCACGAGAGCGTTCTGTTAGTTGCTTGTTCCCCGAGCAGCGGCGATGACTTCGAGGGGGCGGTGCTTTACTTCTTCCCTCAGTGTGCCTGTGCCAGGTGGGCCTAGCGGGGGCCTTCATGCAGGAAGACACTTTGTGGTGTCACCACCTGTGTCCGAATTAAGCGGTTTCTGAGACCGCTGCTCCGCGGGGCTCCAAGTTGCAGCGTTTCGGCTCCGCAGAGTGGCTGACTTGCCTGCGGAGACGTGTCTCTGGCAAGGGTCAGGGTACCCGCCGACGTCGTCTTTCAAGACGAACGATGCCGGGCTCCCCAGCGCCTCGGTGAGCCTCAGGGGATGTGCTCGTCCTCGCAGGTGTCCGGGTGCTGATCTTGGTGGGCCTCGAACGCGTTGCCAACTTGGAACGGCTGATGCAGCTGGAGTTCGGGCGGGGCTTCCTGTACAACAGGCCCCTGAGGCTCAACTTGCTGGACCTCGACTACGAGCTCGCGGAGCAGCTGGTGCGTATTATGTGCCTCCGCACCCCAACCGCGGGGTTTGGCTTCTCAAGATAAAGAAGTCGGGCCCTGGCTGGTGTGGCTCAGTGGATGGAGCGCCGGCCCGTGAACCAGAGGCTCGCTGGTTCGATGCCCGGTCAGGGCGCACGCCTGGGTTGTAAGGCAGGTCCCCAGGAGGGTGTGTGAGAGAGGCAACCACACACTGATGTTTCTTTCTCTCTCTTTCTCCCTCCCCCTCTGTCTAAAAATAAATAAATAAAACTTTAAGAAATACATAATGAAATCGGTGATCACCTGGTGATGGGGGAGGGGCCACTGGGTAGGTGACTTAACCCACTGAATAACCCACGTGGGATCTGTCTTGTCGCCCTAACACGTGTGAGTCCTGGACACGAAGAGGTCCAGAGTGAGAGTGGGCGAGCTGGGACACGCGTCCCTGGGCGTGCTGACGTGGTGGCCTCAGCGTCCCCTCTGCTCCGTTCAGTGGGGGTCTTTTCACTCATAAGGTTGCTGAGAAGACAAAACATCGAGACCAACCCTTCCCACACAGAAACCGCGTGCGTCTGCGGCCCCGGAGAGCCGGCATGCGGAGAGCGAGAACGTGTGGGGAAGGAAAGCCCATTTCTGGGTGGGGAAAGGCTGCTGGTGCCTTCTCTTCAAGTTTCCTTCCAGCAAGAGAAGGCGCCCCTGGGGCTCGCTCCCCCTCAAGAGTACAGCCTCTCTCAGCCGAAGGGCTGGGAGTGGGCATGGGGCTCTTGGGAGACCAGGTCTGAGCTGTCCACTCCGAGGCCCACCGGGGGTGGCAGCAGTGGGCCCCGGGATGGGCTGACTCTGCCCCGCCTCATCTCCGCCTACCTCCCAGCACTGGAATTGGGGTTTTTCAAAACTGGCTGGAGGGACGTGGAGTTAGCCTCTGCACCTGGGTGTGGGAGAAAGGGGAAGCTCACTGCCAGAAAGCACAGCTGGCCACCACGAGATCAGCAGGTGGAGGTGGAGCCGGGGTGCAGCTTCCCCGTGCTGAGGCGGGGCAGATGCGTGAGGGCCGAAGAGGCACTGGTGACTTGGCTGGTGGCACCGTGGCAGGGAGGCAGGGACTGCGGGGTCTGCCCCTCCTCCAAGTTGGGGCCCCGGTCCCGGGTCCTGACTCCGGGTCTTCATTTTGAAACCCCCTTCTGTTCTGTGCACCGGCCATTTGTTCGTTCGGTTTTGCTCTTTGGAGCTTAAAAAAACATAAAGTATAACGTTTGAAACTTGAGTATCTGTGATGGAAAGTTCTAGAAACAAGGCCCAGTCTGAGGGGACATTGTGAACAAAGTTTATTTTACTTTGCTCTTTGGTCTCCTGTTAGTGACTGCCCCCCGCCACCCCCGACGGTGAAGCCACGAAGCCAGCCCCCGAGCGGAGCCTCGCCGCAGTGACTTCCTCTCTCACCGTGGGGCCCACACAGCTCGCGTCTCGCCCTCCAGGGCCTGTGCTGTTTTGGCCGGCTCACTGAGACCTGACGCTTTGTTCCCGTCTGGCAGGACAACATTGCGGAGACCGCGTGCTGCGGGGTGCCCTGCAAGTGCTCCGGGCAGAGGGGAGACCGTGGACCCATCGGCAGCGTCGGGCCGAAGGTGGGCAGCATCACCCTTTTCTTATGGCTGAGGCTCGATTTCCGAAGTCTGTCACTGCCTTGGCTGGAGATGGAGAAGGGGGAGGAAGGGGCCCCCAGGTTGTAGGACAGGATTGGAGGAGCAGACACGTGTCCAAATGTCCGCTCCCTTCCCCCAGTCCCTGGCGTGAGGGGGTCTCGCTGTTCCCTGACCCGTTGGCCCTGCACGTCACAAAAGAATGCTAACACCAGCGGGCACCCTGATCACTCACTGCGGATGGTCCGCAGGCATGCTTGTCATCTGCCTGGGAGTGACAGGAAACAGGCAGGATTTCATGATGGGTCAGGAGCCTTAGAGATCCTGACAGAAAGCACAATTGCACCGAATTAACAAGTAGAAAGCTGGGAAGTTCAGGGGCAGCTGAAGCCATGCTGCACTGGAGTGCTGCCCTGCCTCACGCAGGGGCTCAGGGAGACGCTTCGACACAGAGCAGCAACACTCTGGATCCCCACGGATTTACCGGGATCCATGTGCTTCGTTCTAGGGTATTTCCGGAGAAGACGGCTACCGAGGTTATCCTGGTGACGAGGGTGGACCCGTAAGTGAAGTCGCTCATTCCCTCCTCGTGCTGTGCCAGGGCTGAGTGGTGGGGTTCCCAGTCCGCTCTGTGTCCGGGGCCTCTCCCACTGGGAAACGCTGATGGGTAACTTCCTCAGCACCTTTGTCAGACTGCTACATGACGGGAACTAGTGGGACTTGGGGCTTTCCCTCCTTCCGTGTCTCAGAGGGGCCGCCCCGTCGAGCTCTGCTCCGTCAGAGCCCCAAGCAGAGGTGGGAGTCAGCGGGAGCGGGGTGCTGGGGTCCTAGTCAGGCTGTGATTGGGTCACGCCCTTCAGGGGAAGTCTCCCAGGGAAGATTTGGATGGTCAAGAGCCTTGGGGTCCAGTTGAGGGTGGGCAGACCCTTCTGGAAGTGGTCCCAGAGACAGACATGGCTGGAGAAGCTTTGAGACACTAGAATAAAGCCCAGCTCTGGGATTGAAGGGCCCCTTGGGGAGTAGGTGAGGTCTCATTGGAGAGCTGGGGATGCGGGACCACACAGAGGAGTGGTCAGGTGGAGGCTGAGCCTTCTCCACGGGGGCCTGCCCACCTGGGCCCCCCCGGAGGCACCCTCTGCGATGCAGACCCTCCCGACACCCTGCCTCCTGGACACTGAGCCTGGGGCCTGGGGGCAGGGATGCTGGGGCCCCGTCAGCTCAGTCGGCCGCCCTGGCAGCAAAACCTGCTTCCTAAGGTGCGCCTTCCACGGAGCCACCAACTCCGTGGGGACTGAGGACCGGGAGCCCCACCTTGCAAAACGGCTTTGTCCCCCTGACAGGGTGAGCGGGGCCCTCCCGGCGTGAACGGCACTCAAGGCTTCCAGGGCTGCCCTGGCCAGAGAGGAGTCAAGGTACCGTGTGGGGACCCCCACGTGCAGCAGGGCCACAAAACCAGGCGGCGGGAAGGGGACCTGAGAGGTAGAAATAGTTTCCTGTGGAAACAGGGAGCCTCCAGGAGCCCATCATGAGGACAAACAGGCGTGGGCCAGGGAGGAGGAAAGGCCAGTACCTGTGGCTTCAGCCCGGGACCCTGAGAGGAGCCAGGGAGGTAGGAACGCAAGAGGGAGGCAGAGACTGCTGCACCCGCCGGTCCCTCTGCAGGAAATACTTGGATTCAAGGTGGACGAACTCTCCCCTCCACTGGCTGGAGTTTGAGGGCAGGTGCTGAAGGCATGGACCGCCGTCCTGCCCTGTCACAGAGGGAACTTGGAGCCCTGTCCCTGGCTTTCAGGCCCCCCTCCCAGAAAGCCAAAACCCCCCAAGGGCTCAGGCCCAGGAGAATTAGCTTTGTCACCTCCCTGTGATGGTGAGGCAGCAATTCAAACAAACGCATCTCTAATAGAGAGAAGTCTCAGCCACCGCAGCCGTCGGCTAGGGGTGGGGCAGCCCCGTGCTGCCCCTGAGGGCCCGGCTTCCAGGATGGAGATGACGTTCCCCTTTCCCTTCCTTTTAGGGCTCTCGCGGGTTCCCAGGAGAGAAGGTACTGAGCTTGGTTTTCTGTTTTTATTAAAACTTGCGCGGAAATTCTCACTGCCCCTTTTCCTGAAGGACTCCGACCCTTACCCCTGTGTCCTGTCCCCTCACAGGGCGAGTTAGGGGAGATTGGACTGGACGGTCTCGATGGCGAAGACGTAAGTGAACTTGCGCGCTGAGCCCTGGCCGCCTTGGTCCCGGAGATTCCCGGGATCGGTGCTCAGTCTTTGGTAGTGACTGTGCCAGCAATGACATTTTGTTCTTGTCTTTGGCAGGGAGACAAGGGGTTGCCTGGTCTTTCCGGAGAGGCTGGGAGT
Organism: Macrotus californicus; assembly: GCA_007922815.1. Taxonomy (NCBI): domain Eukaryota; kingdom Metazoa; phylum Chordata; class Mammalia; order Chiroptera; family Phyllostomidae; genus Macrotus; species Macrotus californicus. Next base: position 28,026 of record VMDR010000277.1, on the reverse strand, counting down.
CCCGGGAGAAGGGTAGGTCCACGTTTGCTGTGATGGAGAACCTGTCCCCAGCTCCTCGTGGGGCTGTTTCATTCACTCGCGTGTGTTAAACCACTTCCTCCGACAGCCTTCCCTGACCTCCCCTGCGGCTGCCTCCCGGGCGTCCCCTAAGTCCACCGGCAGCTGGCACAGGTGACATTATAGGGTCTCGTTGGGGACTGCGTCCCAACAGCAGAGACTGGGTCTGTTTCGCTGTGAGTAAATTGCAGCGTCTGTACAGAGAGCAGACCCCCAGCACATATCCGGGGGCTGCCTGCACAGAGCAGGAGGTAACTTTCATCTTCACGGCAAGTGAGCAAACGCTTAACATGGGTCTACATAAGGTTTCTGAACTGAAGAACACGATTTTGAGGGTGAGACAGACACAATTACAATTCTCTTTAATGTTTAGCCCCCGCTTGCATTCTTTTGTTCAGGGCGACAAAGGACCTGGAGGAGACAAAGGAGGCAGAGGAGATGTTGGGATTCGAGGTGACCCGGTAAGGAGGGTTTCTCCTGCGCAATCTGAGACCCGAGCCTGTGGGAAGAGAGGATTGAAAGGGAGAATTTTCCCTTCGATGTGGCTTTCAAGCGTGTTGACAAAGTGCATGGTTCACCTGTTTTCGTCGGTTTTGGGGTGGCTGGCGCTATGTTTGCTGCCTACGTGTTTGCAAGCCCCGTCCTACAGAGACCCGAGAAGTTTCTGTGCAGTGCCGTCCCTGGGCACTGACCCAGCTGGACGGGGTGGTCAGGAAAAATGTTCATGAGGGTGTGGACGCCAGGCTCTGCGGCCAGTCCCCCCAGACACATCCCACACAGATGACATCCTCCCTTGTCACTGAACCCGACCGTGGGGTGCTCAAAAATCCTTAGCCCCAGGGAAGATGGTACCCGGGCTCCCTCCTGTCTCATCCTGGCTGGGAGGATGGGAGGCTGGCCCGGTGACAGTCATTTCCTCACGGGCTTCACAGAGCCAGAGGCAAGACCAACTGCGGGCGCTTTCCTTTCCCTAAAGCAAATGTCAGTGTTCTTCCCCTGCCCGCGTGCCTCATTCCCCTGACCTGTGTCGTTTTCAGGGTGACGCAGGACGGGAAAACCAGCAGAAAGGACTCAAAGGGGAAACCGGGGACATCGGGCCCATGGTATGATGCTCTTCGCCCCTAGGCTCCCTGTGCGGGAAGGGCCAAGGACACAAAACTCATGCCGACTCATACCCGGCTCAGAGGCCGAGGAGGTGGCCTCCGAGGCTGTGGACGTGTGAGGTCGGAGGCAGAGGGTCCCCTGAAGCTGAGGGCGTGTCCTCGTGCAAGAAGTCTCTGCCGGGGAAAAGGTCCTTCCAAGGGGGGTTCTCCTTGGCGGAACTGGGGCCCCTTAGACATTTGCGGACAGTGCTTGTGAAGTCGAGGCTGGTGCGTGTGGGACTGCGCCCCAGAGGCAGGACCCACCCACACAGTGCCCGGCCGCCCTGCGTGTCGATCCCTCACCCGGCGGTGTCTTGGGCGAGGTTGCCGGGGTAGACGTTCTTCTCTGCAGCTGAGAATCTCACACTGCCTTTCTCTCCCACACCAGGGTCTCCCTGGCAGTGACGGGATGCCTGGCAGCCCTGGGGAGCCGGGGAAGGACGTGAGTACCTCTGGGGGCTGAGGGGGCTTCGCGTGACGTTAGGGCCATCGAAATCCCAAACACTGCGTGGGGCAGTCACTCAGAGACTCCTTGTGAGGGAACTTAAGGAAAATTTCTGAAATTGCTGTCGCCCAGATCTTGCTTCTTAAGTCTCCAGTTCTTACCATTTGCTCTGTGCTCTGTCCCAGACCTATTTCCTTCCCCTCCCAAAAACATGGTGAGCCCACCCTTTTCAAAGCCCTGTCTTTACTGCTTCTGAAAATTTGGCCAGGTTTCTTCCCACGAAATGTGTAACAAATCCAAATGAAACGTGAACCTGGAGGGGAGCGAGGGAATTGGCAGGAAGGCCGATGGGGTCTGGGGTCGCGCATTTTACTGGGTTTGTAACTGTTTTGTGGTGCGTGCAGCTGCGGGACTCAGGCAATGAAACTGGATTCCGTTTCCCTAGGGAACAGCATCTCACAGTGGCTTCTTAAGACAGTTCAGAAATGTCAGCTGCAGAGTAGCTCGCGGCATGCCCAACCTTTGCGTCCCGTTGACGAGTTAGTACCCAAAGCCGACGGCTTACAGAGGTCCTCTGACAGCTTCCAGGGCCCTGGGGCACTCGGAGCAGGTGGTCCGTGCCCGGGGAGGAGGGGTCTGGGGTTGCTGATCCTCAGGGGCCATTCAGGATGCTGTGGGTGCCCAGGACAGGCCTCTGCTCAGAAACTGGCTGGGGCTGTGCAGCCATTTCCCTGGCGACCGCGACATCTTGAGGGGCGAGCTGCTGGGCGGTCGGGTGGGAGCCTGCCGGCGTGAGGGCTTTTAGAAGAAACGACCCTCTTTTGTAATCAGATGGCATGCTGCGGGCATCATTTTGCCTTTAAAATCCAGAAGAAAACGTACTATCTGAAAACACCCTCAAAAGGTTGGAGCATTATTTGTGAACAGCGCTGCCGTGCTGTGAAATGAAAGCGCCGCGGAGGCAGCCCACTGTTACAGCGGGCCACGTCACTTGGTCTGTGCGCCGGGCTGGACCTGTTTTCATGAGATACAGTTGCGCACACCATTCGTTTGGGTTCAGTGCACGCGTGGGTTTGAATCCGATACAACCGAGGGCTCCCGTGGCCTCCGCTGCCTCCTTTGCTGCGGGGGGAGGCCTGTGGTGCCCTCCTTCCCGGGCCCTCGCCATGCCAGCGCCCCCTTTCTGCTAGGCTCCCTCCCCCCTGAAGGGCGCCTGTAGGCTGCCTCTGGCCCAGCAATGAATCAACCAGCGCCCGTGGCCTCTGGCCATACTGAGGCTGTTCCCTTTGGGAGGGGCCAGCCAGATGGTCACTCTGTGGAGGAGCTTGTTCATGTGTCATCCATGGAAGGAGGCCACAGACTTCCCTTAAAGAAGCTGCCAGTCAGTGAAAAATAGCAAAATGGTCACCCCAGGAGGTCCCTGGGCTGACCTGATGGGAGTATGGCCATTGATGCAGGAGTGGGCCGGCCCAGTCACCACTGGCTGTGACTGTCCCCAGAATGCTGGCTCTTAACCTTGCGGAGATGCATGGCCGTTCCCGCTGCCCCGCTCCAGACCCTCCCACCGGAGAGGCAGCGGCCTGCGTGGGAGCGCTGAGTGACTGACTTGGCGAGCCCTCATCCATGCGACAGAGGGGTCACCTCCGGAGTGGGGCGGGAGGCGTTGCCCAGACTCGAGCGAGGACCAAGCGCCCTGGGTCGTCAGGGTCACGGACACGTGCTTGGACGCTCACTGGACTGAGGAGGTGTCACACTTGGCAGCCGGACTCGGAGAGTCTGGGGCCCCTTCCGTTGGGAAGGGCACAACATCCGTGACCGCTCCCACCGAGCGAGGCCGGGAAAACAGGCGCTGACACCCCTGACGTTCCTCCCTGGGAAGCCGCCTGGCCAGCCAGGAGTCGTTGTTTGGCTTGGCAGGTTGGCAGTGGCTCTCGCAGCTTCCATCTGGGTGACTGACACGGCGCGTGGAGGCGAACCTGCCTGCCACGAGGCGGGAAGGAGGGTGTCGTTTTGTGTGCACGTCCTCGGGACATGGTGGTTGGCAGACTCATGTGAGCATCACGTCTCACAGAGTCCCCGGGCTCTGTCCTGCTTCCCTCACTGTTCGACTTCTTCCGCAGGGCGGCTATGGCCGGAGGGGACCAGTAGGAGCTAAGGTAAGCCTCTGAGTCAGCCCTCTCCTCTGTCATTGCAGTGTGACTCGCTGCAGGCTCCCAGGGACTGTCCTGCGCCTACCGCCCGCGTGCGGAGATCTCCCCTCTCCTTGGCCGTCAAGGCCCGTAGCTCAGCCAGCAGCTACCGCCTTTCCCATCTCCTTCAACTTAGCCTTGTCTAATGGACTTGTGACAGTGACTAACCGTGGGGACGGGGCAGGGGTGGGTGAAGGGAAAAAGATGGAGGGGCAGTGCCGGGGCACCCCTTGTCCACGATGTGCCTGCGTCTCTGGTCATTGGCAAGTCGCAGTGTCTCGGTGTCTCAGGCTTCTCGCCCGTGAAGTGTAGATCTGGGTCCCCAGGCATCCTTATTTCCCAAAGCTGTGGTCAGGAGAAGGGAAGCAAGAGTGGGCAATGACTGTAACAGCGCATGGTGACAGCTGGCGTCACGTGCTAAGTGTGCCAGCCCGGGGCTGCCGGGGCAGTGGCTTCCAGCCCCCTTGTAGGGCTGGGGTTGCTGCCTGGTCCCCTTGTCCGACTGACCGGAGCAGAGAGCTGATGCTGGTGTGAGCCCCCCTGACCCCTCCCTGCATCTCCCCCTTCTTTCCAGGGCAACAGAGGTGGTCCCGGCCAGCCAGGCTCCCCGGGGGAGCAGGGGACCAGAGGTGCACAGGTCAGTACCCTGCGCGCCCTGGGCCACCTCCCAGAGGCTGTTGCATGTTTTTAAATGAAGGTGACAGTCTGTTCACAAAACAGAACACAGAACGCCTCATTTAAAGTGACAACGCAGGGGCATTTTGTGCATTCACAGTGTCGTACAGCTATCCCCTCGGTCTAGTTTCAAAACGTTTTCGTGATCCCCAGAGGAGACCCTGTGCCCGTTGTGTCGTCGGTCCTCATGTCCCCACCCCAAGCTCCTGGGGACACTCATTTCCTTCCTGCCTTTATGGATTTGCCTCATTCTGGACATTTTGTAGAAACGAGGTCATTTGGTCGGTGGCCTTCTGGGTCTGGCTCCTTTCCCTTTGTGCTCCGTTTCTGAGGCACACCGTGTTGTGGAATGAGGGGGGGGCCCTCTCCTTTTCCTGGCCGAGTAATATTCCACGGCACGGTGGGCCCCAGCTTCCTGACCTGTTCATCGGTGGGTGGACACTCGGTGGTTCCTGCCTTTTGGGGATTGTGACCATTGCTGCTGGGGATATCGCGGACACACGTATGCTTTTAAAAGTGACTTCCCCTCCATGGTCCAGGCTGGGCTGCCATTCCTATGGTAGACACGGGAGCGTGGTCCCGGGAGGCCCCTTTGGCAGCTTGCAAGAGGCTCTGGGCCCTGTGAAGGTGCAGATGTCATCTTGGGCTTCCTCCTGGAGCGTCATCTCCACACCACACTGACCTGAGCCTCTCCTCCTCAGGGTGTAGCTGGCCCCATAGGCCCCCCGGGCCAGATTGGCGAACAAGGCATTCCCGGAACCCGGGTGAGTTCCCCTCATCCCACCACTCTGCGTGGCTACGCCAGCAGCACAGGGTCCGGGCGGGCTGAGACTTCGGGTGGGTGTCGCCGAGGACCGACCTTCCCCTAGCCCGACTCTTTGGCGACACCCACACTGGGCCAGCCTCAGTCCCTGTGGCCACTTATGTGAGGACATGAAAGCCCTTCTTCTCGGGGCTCCAGTGGCCTCTAGGTGCGGGCTGTTCCTTCCCAGCACCGGCCAGCTGGGCTCGGGCCAGGCCGGAGGGACCCGCCTCGTCTCTGGGGTCTCCGCATGGGGCTGGTGAACTCCAGACCTACTGAAGGTCTCAGATGGTGACAGACTATTTCATAATCGACCCCTGGGGTCAGCTGTGAGGTTTGGTAGTTTGTGTAAGGAGTTCCCCGGCCTCAAGGTCCTCACGGTCACACAGAAGATGGTCCTTAAACCCGCTGTGACTGCAGGATTCCACCCCTTGGGCTGCAAGTGATGGGGAGCAGATGTGTGTCCTGGCCGAGCTGGGCACCCCTACTGGCCCTCGTGTGTGATGGAGTAGTGTGTGGCCTGTCCTACCACTTGGTACAGAAAGTGACGAGGACCAGCACCTGGCAGGGAACTAGTCTGCTGCCGCCACCGCCAAACCGCATAGACAGGCTTCGCGGTGGGAGCGGGAGCCAGTGGGAGCCGAGGCTGGCTCAGAAAGTCCCCCTCCAGTGTGATGCCTGATGAACACCTGTTTTTAAAGCTTTTGTTTCCCCCCCAACATTTAGTTCAGCTCTGATTAGCCAAGAATTTACGATGGAATAGGCAGAGCTCTTGAAATAGTGACCAGCAGTCACAGAGAGCTGCTGCCGCCTGGCCTCTGCCACATTCTCGGGGCTCATTCCCGGGCCCCACGGGCTCACTCCCTCGCCCAACGGAGCAGAGCACCCGGTCCTCACGCCTGCGTAACCAGGCCTCCCTGTGGAGGTGTGGACAAGACCCACCTAAAACCTAGGTGTGGTCCTCTAGTTAGGGGCTCAGGGGAGGGAGGGAGGCTGGAAACTGCATCGTGCGGCGTCTGTGTGTGCCGGCCCGAGCGTCACCGAGGACTTGGGGTTGTGCAGGCCACACACGTTTGCCTTGGGGTCTGCGGTGCCACTCAAGACTCAGCTCTGTGGCTCTGCTCTGACCTCCGGGGCTTGGAGGGGAGGTGGGGGCTGGACACAGAGGCTTGGAGGGTGGGCACGCCATCTCGCTGACGCTGCTCTCTTCTCGTCCCAGGGGAGCGGAGGGCCCGCCGGTGCTCCCGGAGAACGCGGAAAAACCGGTCCCCAGGGAAAAAAGGTTTGTTTTGACAAAGCGGGAGTCTGTTCCCTGAGGCTGGGCCTGGCCAGCCCCCGGGCGGCCTCTTCCATGTTTGCCAGCCTGTCCACCTGCTTCGCTGGCACATCCCTTCATCTCCCCTCTGGTTTTCCTGCCCCAGCCTCCCCTGTTGAGAGCTGGCTTGGCCTGTGGGATCCCCGTCCCCGCCTGGAGGGAATGCACAGCTCGTGCTGGTGGCCTGGCTTTCTTGTAGCCAGGACCCAGCGGCAGCTGTGGCTTGTGTGACCGGCTCACACTGTGGCTCGGGACCACGGTTCCGTGTCCTCGCGTCTATCCGAGCAGAGCAGGGGCACCTAGTGTGACTTCAGCGCCACACTGAACGCACGCTGTTGGAATGCTGGCCGTGCTCAGCTAGCCCCGGTGCCCTGACCATTTGGGATGCCGACAGCTTGTTTACAAAGGTTCTCTGACAGCTCGCTGTCTATAACCTTGAGAAAAACCAGTTTATCCTAACCACTCTGGAAGGCTAGCGTATCCTCAGTGAAAGAAATGTGTTCCTGGGAATGCCGGATTTTCTCTGGGGTTGGGTTTTCCTGCTGAATTCAGTGCCCACCGACTCTCTTGGCTTCTTTCTTGCTCCCCTCTCTCCCCGTCAGCGTGTTCCCGTGCCACGTTCATGAAAAGAACACGCACCAGCCCCCCGGCTCCTCTGCCAGGGCTCCACGCAGGGACTTGCAGTTGGAGAAATCATTTTATTGAGATCTAAACAGTGACGTTGGAGGTGGTGTCACCTAGAACGGCCCGGCTTGGGGTCACATTTCCAACCGGTCTCGAGCCTCAGGTGTCTCAGCCTTGTTTCTTGTGTGCAGGGCGAGCCTGGAGACCCAGGACCAAAGGGAGGAATCGGGAGCCCGGGGCCCCGTGGGGAGACGGTAAGGTCAACACAGGTCGCCCACTCTTTGCTGAAACATTCGGGAAGCAGGCAGCTGGGACCTTGTGTTGGGCCAGTTTCTCGTTGCAGATGAGGTTTGGTCCAAGGAGAGGTGACTTATCACTTCTCCTGTCATTGGGGGTGTGACTGAAAACGGGGGAACCTGCTGCTTGTGATCAGCAAATAAATGGCACCATAAGTTTCGTGTTGTGGGGGCAGACGGGGTGAAGACTTTTTTCTGTAAGTCTGGGGTGTGCGGGCCTGCCGCAGTCGGAACCAGGCTGTTTTCCGGTCTCGAGTGCTCTGTCGACCCGACCGCGCGGAGCTTTTCCGCGAAGACGAGCTGGTTTGGTGAGCACTCAGTCCCGGTGGAAACCGTGTCCCTGGAAGGAGACATCCCAGGAATAGAAATGGTCACCTTGACAGCCTGTGTTTTCAAAAGCTGTTGTTTAGGGTCCTCTGACTGTTCACTGACGATAGCCCAGGAGGGTGTGTTCTTACACAAGAAAAGAGATCTACAGAACAGTGAGAGTTTTTCGAAACTAAGGCAGGATACCTAGAAACTGTGTAAGCTGACCAGCTTGATTGGGCTCATGACCCCGAAACTTTTAAATATTTTTCGCGTGTGTGTAACCCCTCCAGAGTTCACTGAAGCTTGAAAACACCCCCTTCTGTCGCTCTTGGCTTCAGAAGCAGAGGGAAAACCCCAGACTGCCCGGTTCTGCTTCCATAACACGGGGGCGACGGCTCTCCGCTGTTGCCTCCACTTAAATCTGTCAGCCAACTAAGCAGCAGGCGCATGTGTGGGAGATATATTGTGTATTTCCCAGACATTCTTCTGCTTCCTTCGAAGTAACTGTGTCCCGTTCTGAAAGCCCCCATGAGGAAGGGACAGGGACAGATCTGAGTGTCCTGGGAGGGGGTGTTTGGAAAGAGGCCAGTCTAGTGGCACAGCCTGGGAGGAAGGGGTGGGACACGGGGAGGGACTTCTGAGCACACACCACTCAGGAGGGTGTGGGGCTGTTTGCTCTGAAGCGGGATCAAAGACTCACAGATGTATAGGCAAGGTGACCTTCACGCGTCCTTCGAACTCTTAGGTTCCCAGGTTCGGTGGGTCTCTGATTCCACCTCGGAGCACCCCGTCTGTACCAGCAGGCGGCAGGTCTTCCAATTCGCAGTCCACCAGCAGTTTTCGCCTAAGGGGCCTTTCCAGGCGCCCCTCTGATGGATTCGCTCTTTTTTGCACGTGGAGGATGGGGTGGGGGTGGAACTCTTCCCGGAGCTGCTCCTGGACCTGGGGGCATTTCTGCCAGGACCCTCTGCCCAGGGCTTTAGACAGAGGTGGGCGCGGCGTGCCCAGCATGGCGACCTGTAGTGACACTGTTTTTCTACCATCAGGGGGACGATGGCCAAGATGGGATTGGTGGTGAAGGGCGCAAAGGCAAAAAAGTAAGTGCTTCCGACAGGTGGTGTTTTCACAGAATCGTTTCTCAAAGTTTTGTTGTAATATAGTGAATTTTTCTCTTGGTGACTGTAGATAGATATGATTTTTCTGCTCAAGAATAATTTGTTTTAGATGAATTTAAATTGAGATCAAATATCAATCATTTATTTATGTCTTACAGGGAGAAAGAGGGTTTCCCGGACACCCAGGTCCGAAGGTAAACAGTCCCCTGGTGGGGAAACATCATCACTATCTGGGGATGAGTCTGCGTGTCCGTGGGCTGCAAACAGAACACCCTGGTCCTTGTCTTGGGTTGGCCACTTCTGAACTAAGTGGCCTTGGGAAGTCCCCAGCCCCCCCACCCCCATGACACCCTCATCTCTGCAATGGAGATGACAACACGCACTTGTCACGGGGCTTGTGAGGATGACTCGAAGCAGCCCTGAGATGTCATGCGGTGACAGCTGAGGTCGTCTCCATCGGCTCAAGAAGCTGAGGCTGAGTCTGCCACTGACCCGCACGCCCTAGCGACCCAGTGGGAAAGGAAATTGGAGCGAGCCGTTGGGCTGCCCTGGGAAGTGTGGTTGAGGAGCCCCAGGGGCCCTCAGCTGGATGTCCCGTTCCAGAGCTTCATGCGCTGTTTGCCGGCTCTCTTCCAGGGCATCCCTGGCGAACCCGGAACAGGGGGACCACCGGGACCCAAAGGCATCAGGGGCCGAAGGGTAAGTGAGCCAGCACCGGCGCTGCAGTGGGAATGAGGACCCGTGGGAGGGTGGTCGACCTGGATGCCTCCCCTGCTCCTGTGGGCACTCTCCTTCCTCAGCCGCTGCCTGGCCCAAGACAGCACGGGGCGGGAGGAAGGGACCCCTGAGCCGAAGACCGGTGTCTTCAGGCCCCCGCGGTTGTTCTCCCATGAGAACAACCTCTCTCTGTGTTCTCCCCATTATGGGGAGGCCCCGCGAGCCCCTTCCCCTAACATGTCTCCAGCAACGGTCACCTGTCCACGGTCCACTCACAGCAGGGTGCTGGGGGACTCAAGTCCCAGAACGAGTCACGTTGCAAGTCTGCATGGTCAGATTGGGCCTCAACCCACCGATGGCGAAGCGGCAGGGCTTCATGGGCCGCGTGTGTGCTTGCAGGGATCCCGGGCATGGGGGGCCAGCCAGGCTGAGGCTGCCTGCTTCCGCCCCACCTGCCAGAACTCCTCTTACTTTTGCTGCTCGGGGGCCTGCGTCACTCCCCTCAGGGGACGTTCACTCATCACGTTGAGATGGTGCTGAGTCTTGAATTAGCAAATGGTGGTCTGGCTGCGCGTAATGGTCTCTAATGGTTACTTTGAGCTTAAACTATAGTTCAACTCATGGGAATTGTCCAGTTACTTTGCTCAGGGACGATGGTCAAATTAGATCAGTTACTGCTTAAGACAGGCTTTGAAAACATTGGGTGGGTTGCCAAACAGCGATCCACTAGTGGTCAGTTACTGATTTCTTGGGCACTCACGGACGGTCTCATCAGCGGGTCTCAGGCAAGCACCTGTCCTACCTTGACCTGCCAGAGAAGGCAGTGTGGGGAGACACACGTGAGTTCTGCTGGAGCCTCTTGTCCTTGCGTTTGAACCTGGAGACACCAGGATCCTCGAAAGGGAAGGCTTTCCGGCGGGGATGTCGCATGGGCTCACCGACCACACCCTTTCTGGCAGGTGGGGGTTGCGGTCCCCCTCCTTCCACCACAGTCGACTGATGCTGGTTCTGCCCCTTGCAGGGAAATTCGGGACCTCCAGGGGCGACTGGACAGAAGGGAGACCCCGGTTACCCAGGACCATCTGTGAGTACCTGCCCCTTCTGATCGAGCTGCCTGTGAGCTGGCGGCTTCACAGGCCCCTGAAAACTCCCCACTGCCCCCTTCCCACAAGGACTGTGTGCGGTACCCCTGCTTCACCGCTGTTCGTCCGCTTGTCTGTTTAACCGCTTTCCTTCTGACACCCCCGTGGAGAGCTGTGGCCTTCGGCGTCTGGGGCAGGTTGCAATTTGCTTCTGCCGCTTCCTGGTGCGGTTTCTTAGTTCGAGGCTCAGGTAGGAGACAAACAGGAGAGGACACACCAAAATGCTCTCGATGGCACCTTGAGAGAAGGCTAATGCGGGGAGTGCTTCCTTTGGTCTGTAAACTCGCCTCCCCCCACCACCCCGAACGACCCCGAACGAGCTCCCGATTCAAGGTGGGAACCCTACCCGGCTGGCTGCTGGGAGCCGGGAGGACGGCCCTCTGCGGCCCCTCTCGTCACCAGCCTCTGTGTCTCCTTGCTTGAATGTCTCCCTGTATTGCCTCCCTACGCTGAAACTGATGAGATTCGTAGCAGGATGAGAACTTACTGATGGGAAGTCACACCTAGAAAAGGGGCTCTACGGGACTAGATGGGGTGGACCTGTCTGGTGTTCAAATGACTGAGGCGTTTGATGGGAGATCCATTCACCAGTGCCTGGGTGGGGCAGGCTAGTGGGAGCAGCCTTACGGAAAGACGCCCGTGGGGCCCACGAGGTGACTGCTTGCCCATCAGGGTGCACACCTCCTGTGTGAGCTGCCTAGGGTGGCTGAGGGTCCCTCCCCGAGCAGAACCCGCTCAGATCTGGAGTGACGGGCAGCTTGGGGACTTCGCACTGTCTTCCTGGGAGCAGGGGGGGTTTGAACCAGTGAGCGCGAGGAGAGAGTCGTGTGGGACGCAGGCTCAGATGTGTGGTTTATTTGGGTTAGTGATGAGCGTCCAGGGTTTCAGGGGTGGAGCTGTTCCCCTCACAGGGAGTCCCATTCTGTCCCCAAAGTCTTCTCTCCTCTGCTCTTTGAGCAGTAAACTGAAGTTTATAGGGAAAGTCTGAACGCGACCTGGGCCAGCTGTCACATTCCCGTGGGCCGAGGCCTGTCCCTCACACCTGCGTCCCACGCCCCAGCCTGTCCTTCTTTGTTTTGCAGGGACCCAAAGGCAACAGAGGGGACTCGATTGATGTAAGTTGGGTGTGTGCAGCGTGGGTCTGTGTCCGTGGGCCTTGTGCCTGCTGTCCTCACACCTCCTTCTTTCCTTTTGCAGAGATGCGCCCTTGTCCAGAGCATCAAGGACAAATGCCGTGAGTGCTCGACTTTCTGTGTCAGTGGCCCCTTTTGTTTTCCCACGTGAGGTCCTCCCGCAGTGTGACTGACCCTCTTCTCTGTTCCCTTTCTAGCTTGCTGTTATGGTAAGTCGGTTTCAGTGGTGCGGCTCCCTTCCAAGGACGAAGACCCCCTTTCCGTGAGTAAAGTCTGCCTCTGAACCCCCCACTCCCCAGGGCCCCTGGAGTGCCCCGTCTTCCCGACGGAGCTGGCCTTTGCTCTGGATACCTCGGAGGGGGTCACCCAAGATGCCTTCAGCCGGATGCGGGACGTGCTGCTGCGGACTGTGGGCGACCTGACTATTGCGGAGAGCAACTGCCCGCGGGGGGCGCGCGTGGCCGTGGTCACCTACAACAACGAGGTGACCACGGAGATCCGATTTGCTGACTCCAAGAAGAAGTCCGTCCTCCTGGACAAGATCAAGAACCTGCAGGTGGCTCTGACGTCCAAGCAGCAGAGTCTGGAAACTGCCATGTCCTTCGTGGCCAGAAACACGTTTAAGCGCGTGAGGAACGGGTTCCTGATGAGGAAAGTGGCCGTCTTCTTCAGCAACAAGCCCACGAGGGCGTCCCCACAGCTCAGGGAGGCGGTGTTGAAGCTGTGGGACGCAGACATCACACCGCTGGTCCTCACCAGCCAGGAGGACCGGCAGCTGGCCAATGCTCTGCAGGTCTGTGCCCCGGGGACTCTGGCGGCAGCTCCCTCTTCTCCTCTGGGCTTGGAGAAGGTTCTCGAGCATGTCTGCGCCCTCCAGGGTGTCCCTGTGACCTACAGTCTCTAGAGGGCTTTGAGGAGGCTGGTCTGACTGAGAACTTCCCCCCTGGGGTTTCCAGGACAGCCTCTGGCTCCGGCCCTAGATCCAAGGTTCCCCGTCCAGTCTGCCGCCTCCTAACGAGGTCCCCAAACACCTGTGACTCCGGGTCCCCATTGTGCACCACCACTTATATCTCTCCTCAGCTGGGCTGGTGCCCAAGGGTCAGCCTGGGACGCAGACAAATGCTCCCTTGTTATTGCCTAAATGACATCTTTCATTGTTATACTTAATCGATCAATATTTACTTTGTGAGCATTCTGGGCTCACCGCTCAAGGGGAGTGGGTGACAGGCACGAATGGAGGGCGGGGCTGGGACAGGGAGGCCTGGGCCCACTGTCCCTCTCCCTACCATCCGGTTGTACGTCCCATTTGCTTACCTGTCTGTGGCTTAGACTTCTCACCTCTGAAAGATGAGGCGGGGCAGGGACGGGCTCATGCTCCTCCTTTCATTCTGGATATCCTATGGTTCTCCCACTGCCCGCATCCATGAGTGGTGCTGGGTCATTGCCACCGTTCCTCAGGGTCTCCTCTGCCCGACCGCAGGCAGGCAGAGCGCAGAGCCCTGGGCTTGGGGGTCCCGCATGGGCCTCAGCCATGTGCTCGGTCAGGGGCGCGCTGTGTGGGCTGAGTGACCCAGACCCGCCTGTGTGTCTTACCGGCAACAGTTTCAGCAAGTTTGGAACATTAATTATTCACTAATTGAATTTAATTACTCACCAAATAATTAATTTGTGATGGTGTGCTGTGATGGGCGGGGCTTGTGAATCTTCTGGAGATGATTTAATGGCTCGCTTTGTCATTGCATCCCTTTGTAGACCTGGGAGGGAGAGAAAGGAATGGCGCTAACATTTGCCATTGACATTTATTGCTGAAAATAATATTATTTAAGCCCTTGGAATTTGATAGAAGCTATAGAAGGCACCCTGCATATGCCGTCTAACTTAGTCCTTCACAGAACCCTGTTGAGAGTTTACCATCATCCCGTTCTGCAGCTGAGGAAACGGAACCCTGGAGAGCTGGACTAATTGTGCTTGGGGTCCGGCAGGAAGGGCAGGGCTGGGACATGAACTCCAGCTCACCTCCGCAGAAGCAAGCCCATGTTTTCCTGTTCAACTCAGCGCCTCCTCTAACCCTCGCTCTAAAAAACAAGGAGCCGTTGACTGGTTGGGCAGTTTGTGTCCTTGGTGTGACTTCATTCAGTCCTCAGCTGCATTTTGCAAGTGGCTGCTGGTCACAAATATCCCTCCCAAGCATCTCCTTTTTTTTGAACAGATCAATAACACCAAAGTGGGGCACGCGCTCGTCCTGCCCGCCAGGGGAGACCTCACGAACTTCCTCAAGAACGTCCTGACTTGCCACGTTTGCCTAGGTAAGGTGCTCCTGCAACAGCCTGTCTGTGCAGCCGCAGCACGCCCCGCCCACGGACGGATGTTTGAGTGGGCCACGGCCGTCTGTGCACGGGGCTTGCGTGAGACGATCCGGTGCCGGGCATGTGCCGTGTAGAGGCTGCGTGTGGTTTGCAGACTTAAAGTAGAGCCCCACACAGATCTCCTTTCGGATGGGGAGTGATCGTTTACAGGTAATGAAGGAGAGAGCAGGCTCCGCTTACATTTTGACTTTGGAGCCCAGGTTTTAATGATCTGGCTTTGGGACTTTCTAGAACACATTTCTTCAAAGGGTGGTAAAAAAGCAAGGCCCCTCCCCTCCCCGGCCCTCCCCGGCCCTCCCCGGCCCTTTCTTTCCCTTCCTCCCTTTCTAACCCCAGTGCCGCAGCTCACTGACGATCTGGGCTCGCTGACTTGTTTATTTAGTCAGCGGTCGGTGATGGAACCGAAGCCTGGCTGCCTCAGTGTCGGCCGCTATAAACGGGGTTCTGAGTTCTCCGGCAGCGCGGGTGGCCCAGGCTGTCCAGGTGTGTGTCTCGCATGGCAGCTGCCATGGATGAGCTGCCGTTTTCTCCCTAGATGCCTGCAACATCGACCCGTCCTGTGACTTGGGCAGCTGGAGGCCGGTCTTCAGGGACAGGCGTGCGGCGGGCAGTGGTGTGGACATCGACATGGCGTTCCTCTTGGACGGCTCCGAGTTCACCACCCTGTTCCAGTTCAACGAGATGAAGAAGTACATCGGGTACCTGGTCAGACAACTGGACCTGAGCCCTGACCCCAAGGCCTCCCAGCACTTTGCCAGGGTGGCTGTGGCGCAGCACACCCCCTATGAGTCTGTGAACAATGCCAGCGTGGCGCCCGTGAAGGTGGAGGTCTCCCTGACTGACTACGGCTCCAAGGACAAGCTGCTGGATGCCCTCGGTGTCAGGATGGCGAAGCTGCAGGGGACCAGGGCCTGGGGCCGTGCCATCGACTACATGATAGAGCACGTCTTTGAACGCGCGCCCAACCCGCGGGACCTGAAGGTCCTGGTCCTGATGCTGACGGGCAAGGTGCAGGGGCAGCAGCTGCAGGAGGCCCAGGCGGCCATCCTGCAGGCCAAGTGCAAGGGCTACTTCTTCGTGGTTCTGGGCATTGGCAGGGAGGTCAATGTCAAGGAGGTGTATGGCTTTGCCAGCGAGCCAAATGACATCTTCTTCAAACTGGTGGATGAGCCTACCGAGCTCAACGAGGAGCCCCTCCTCCGCTTCGGGAGGCTGTTGCCATCCTTTGTCAGCAGTAAGTCCTGCGTCAGACATCGAGGTCCGGCTGGGCTTCCTGCCCGCCCACACCCTTGGGCTGTTGGGGGTGGGGGCACTCGAGTGGGAAGGGCAACTAGTACAAAGATGCTGACTTGTCCATTCATTCAGCAGGTAGGTGTCAACACCCGCCAGGCCCCGGGCACGCTTTTAGCGGCCAGGGGTGGCAGTGAACACAGACGGGGACCCTGTCCTGTTCACTTCGACTGGGCTCCTCCCAGCATATAGACGAGGTCCCTGAGAATGTACAGTCTAGGCGAGCAGACGGGCCATGCGTGATGCAATGTTGGCAGGTCACAGAGAAGTGTGTCCTGATGGGGCATCGTGGAAGCTTCTAGAAGGAGCTGCATGAATCTGGGCTTAGCCGCCAGCCCTACACCTGGAAACCTCTGGGTCTTTGCCGATGTGGCTCCCCAGCGTGCTCTCCGCGTCTGCTGTGGCAGCAAACCCACATCCACCCTCCACACCCACCTGCGGTCGTCACCGCTCACCCTGGATGCTCCCCATTCCCAGGCTGGCCCGTCGTTAATCTGGGTGCTACACTTACCGCATCTATTACGTGGCCCGTGGCTCGTCCATCTGTGGGTCTGTGGGCCCAAGGGCTGCATGGTCCTGGACAAAGGGTGTCACTCACCACTGTCCCCGAGCCTGGCCCGTGCTTGGCCTGGAGTTGTCACGGGAAGGCCTTTAGCAAATGAGAGACATGTATGAAGCATGGATAAGCCTGCACATATGGGGAGGTTCTTATTTAAGGGGAAGGTCAGGGCCATGCACACCGCATTCCCACTGGGAAGCCTGTGCCCGAAAGTTTCAGGGAAGGAAACGGGGAACAAAGGTGGGGCAGCAGGTTCCCTGGGGGCCACTGCCCCTGCCTTCAGAAGACCTGGGTCAGGAAAGCTTTGTTGAATGCAGCACTGAGAAAATATCAGAGGCAATTCGACTGTAACTGGAGTTCAAGAGCTTGGACCTTGCCAAACTCTGCACTTGAGGGTTACTTCACTCCTGTCTCCTCGCCCACACTGAGGAGAGGGTATCTTTCATCGAAGTGTTGCCAAACAGAAAATACTAGCTTAAGACGTTTGATGGATCACATACTTAGTGTTTAAAATCACTGGACTTAGCTTGTGTATAAGAGTTAATTAATTATCTAACAAATATTTAGGGACTACGTGCTATGTGGTTCATTTAATTCATTAGCAGATTAATTTTAATTTGCAAGGGATTCACATACATTTAAAACGTATTATATTTTCTATTTCTTCGTAGGTGAAAACGCTTTTTACTTGTCCCCAGATGTCAGGAAACAGTGTGATTGGTTCCAAGGGGACCAGCCGGCAAGGAGTCCTGTGAAATTTGGTCACAGACGAATGTAAGTGATTGTCACAGTTGTCCCACAAATTCCAGTGCTAGACGGGACGCAGAGAACCTCCAACTCCTGACCTCACGGGGTGGGGACTCGACGACAGAACGTGCGACTTCCCCGAGGTCGTGTGAGACGTTCTTTGAGAAGAAGCTGTTGGATCCGTTAACTTTCTGCTGTGTAACCAACGGCCCCAAACCTGCTGCTTAAAACAACTGTTCATTTAGTCTGCGATTCTGCGATTCTGCCTTTGTGCTCAGGCTCGGCGGGGCAGTTCTTCCAGCCTCTGCTGGGCTCAGTTCTACATTGGAGGCCAGCTGCTTGACCCCTGTGGGCTGGTGGTCCATGGTGGTCTCAGCTCGAGGCTCATCTCTGCCCCACGTGGCCCCTCACTCTCCAGTAGGCAAGCCTGGCTGCACCCCAGGCGACGGGGCAGGCTCCCTGAGACAAGTCAGGTGGAGGTGCAAGGCCTCTTGGGGCCTCGGCCAGGGCCGGTACTCTGTGACCTCTGCCCCACTCTATTGGTGGAAGCACGTCCCAAGGCCAGCCTACCTAGATTCAAGGGTGCGGAGCCACGTGGTAGGTGAACCTGTCACGTCACATGTAGGGCACGGGGGCAGAGAGGGTGGGCAGCTGGGGCCCTGTGTCCAAGCGGTCTGCCATCTCTGGTGTGAATCTTCCTACAGAAGGATTGGACGCATTCAGCAAAAAGTGGAATCCAGGGCTGCCTAAAATGAGTGATGCTGTAGTCACACAGGTGTCAGTAGGAGAGGGTGAGGCCGCGTGCCTGTCCTTCGAGGGGGACTCGTGAGAGGCAGGGGCTGCCTGGCACCTGCTCAGGGACTGTGTGCCCAGCTGCACCTGCAGTGCCGATGGGAGAGCAGTGTGGCCGAGTGACAGATAGCCAGGAGAGAGGGACGCGGTGGCAGGGACCAAGCGCAGGCCATGTACAGTGTGCCATGCTTGGAGGAGGTGGGGTCTGGCTGCGGCCTCCAGACAAAGTGTGGATTTGAATTATCCTTGACAGATGAGTGTCCGGTGTACCCCTGGCAGACCTCCAGGGTCGAGGGAGGAGCCCATCTCTTCCGCTTTCTCTCTGTCCCCCCTGAAGTCCTTCAGTGCTGGCCTTTGTTCCCAGGGGCGATGCTTCACATCTTAGCCTCACCGGCTGGGGACTGTAGCCAAGGCAGCGCGGCCCTTTCCTGTGCTGGAACACTGGCCCCGTGGATCTCAGTCCGCAGCTTCTCTTCTCTCGCCTCGAGTTATTTTTGGAATTCCTCTAGAACTTTCCTCAGACCTGGCGCCACCTGACGTGGGGAAACAGAAAGAGCATGCCCTGTATTTGAATTTGTAGGACAGCGACTCGAAAGTGTCCTGTAGTAGATACAGCCACACAGTGAGGAATGTGCAGGGGAGGGCAAGACCTGAGTGAGGGGTGGGTCTGTACCATGTACGGAAATTGTAGGAGAAAACCCTAAAACAAAGCCACACACAAAAAAGTTAATCCAGACCCAAACACAGAACAATCCCTGGGGTGAATGTGCAGGCTGGCATCATACCTTTGCAGCTCCGCTCAGTGCTCTGCTGCCTGGCACACTCCCACGGCGAGAGCGGCTACTAGCTGATCACTCAGTCAACAGTGAGAATGATCTTCGCCATCTCCACATTTTATTGTCTCTGCACTCTCTGTGCTTCTGTTCCATAAATCAAAGAGACGGCGCCAGATGCATTTGGAGAGTGATGTCAGCCTCATCGCCAGTGACCCTGTCACTGCGCATGCTTCCTGTGGTGCAGACCCGCACAGAAGGCATTCCGTGTGTGGCGTCCCATGTGCATGCAGAGAAGCTGCCATGTGCGCTGTGCTCAGATTCTGCAAGTGCATCGGGCCGTGTGTTTGTCCGTTTGAGGTGGCAGGCGAACATACCGAGGGGCTGAAGCAGTGGTTCATTTGTTTTAACAGAAACGCTCCGAATAATGTCACTTCAAGTCTTGCATCCAAGCCAGTGGTCACCACCAAGCCAGTGGCCACCCCGGAACCGGTGACCAGCACCACCAAACCCATGGCTGTGGTACACCTTCCAGCCTCTAAGCCGGCCGCCTCGAGACCCGGGCCTGCAAGACCTGCAGCTGCCAAGCCCGAGGCCACAAAGGTGGCCACAGTCAGACCTGCCGTGGCTGCCAAGCAGGTGGCAGCAGTGAAGCCAGCGGCTGCAAGACCCCCCACCGCTGCCAAACCAGCCACTGCCAAGCCCGAAGCCCCCAAGGCCCCGGCAGCCAGACCAGCCGCCACCAAGCCAGCCACTTCGAAGCCCATGGGTAAGAAAGCGGCGGTCAGGGCTGCCGTCTTGTGACGTCCTTGTTTACTGTGGCTGGGGTGTGTCCCTCCACGCCTGCTTCTGAGGCAGTAGCGACAGTCGCTGATCTGGGATTATGCCTCTGGATGACTGAGACCTCTGAAAGGTGCTGTTCAGAGCAGGGACGCGTCACAACACCGCGTTTTTCCGCATGAGGAAGCGATCTTCCTCTTCCTGTGTGAAACTGCCCGGCCCCAGGCGAAGGGCAGGTGAAAGGGCTCCCCCCGCCCCCTGCTGCCCACCAAGCCCCACACCCTGCTCGTTGGCTCTGTGGCGCCCGCAGGTGGCACGGCCTTTTCTCCTGGAGACCGAGCGTCTTGAGAGAAAGGGGTCTATGGGGGCAGGGTTTTAGCCCCCTGGAGGCAGGGAAAGGGAAGAAAAAGCTCCTTGTCATCACCTCCTGGGCTGCGGGCCGTGCCCGGATTGTGGAGCCAGACTTGCCTCCCTTAGAACGTGACGGCGGACGGTCACTGCAGCCTTTGTCCTGCTAGAAGTGCAGGGAAAATAGGCCCCAGGTCGCCCGCTACGGCGTGCCCGGGGTCCAGTCCCCACGCGCCAGCCCTGTCCGTGGGGAAGGCAGGCTCCAGACGGAGTCAGATCCCAGGGCCCGGTGGGCTTAGTGAGACCCAGCGTGGGCCATTGCAGGGTGCCCTCGAAGGAGAAGCTGGGAGACACTGCGGAATGTCACCAGCTGTCCAGGAAGGTGAAGGCGGAGATTCCTGTAAAAGAATTTCGTGCCTGCCCTAAAGTTTCGTGACTTAATATCTTTTAAGTTGTGGGGCTCATTCTGTGTTGGATGCTTCCCTGCAGATCCGCCCACCAGCCTGTGCATTTTCCAAGTGCCCCTCAATGAGGGAGAGTTTCCATAGGGAACGGAGGGAACCTGTGAACCTTGGGGGTGAATAACGGGAGTTCTGATCACTGACTCACTTCACATTCCATCCGTGTTGGTAGATTAGAAGACCAGTATTTCCCGGGAACTTGAACAAGAAATCAGTTCCCTGCCCTCCTCAGTCTTTCCCCAACTGTCACACGGGCCTCTCAGCGCTCCCCTCTCGCCTGCGTATCTCGGTCACGGGGGTTTGTTTGTATGTGCACACTGTGCTTTGATCTCTGTTCCAGTCAAGGCCCCCCGAGAGGTGCGGGTGACTGAGGTCACCGAGAGCAGCGCCAGACTCCACTGGGAGAGGCCAGAGCCGCCCAGCCCTTATTTTTATGACCTCACCGTCACCTCGGCCCACGACCAGTCCCTGGTTCTGAAGCAGAACCTCACAGTCACCGACCGCGTCATCGGGGGCCTGCGCGCCGGGCAGACGTACCACGTGACGGTGGTCTGCTACCTGAGGTCTCAGGTCCGGGCCACCTACCGAGGAAGTTTCAGTGCAAGTGAGTACACGGCCTGTTTCGGGCGAGTCAGTCCTGACTCCTGCCTGGAGTACCCACAGGGCATAGAGGGAACAATGCTTTTCATTCTTAGTGTGATTTTTAGTCCTCACCCGAGGACACGCTTATTGATTGTAGAGAGAGTGGAAGGGAGGGAGAGAGAGGGAGAGCAACATCGATGTGAGAGAGAAACCACCCAACTGACAACCCAGGCACGTGCCCCGACCAGGAATCGAACCTACAACCTTTCGGTTTACGGGGTGAAGCTCCAACCAACAGATCCACTTGGCCAGGGCTAGAGAGAAAAATTCTCATTCACTGAATCTGTCCTGAAACGACAGGGTACAAACAAAACCCTGGGTGTTTCAGTTGCACCCAACTTGATGAATGAACGAGCGGAAGATGGGGTCCTTGTGAACTGTTCCCTGCTTTGGGGGTCCTGGGCCACTTCGTGGAGGAAACTAGCCCCATTTGGCCCGGGTGCCACCCTTGCCCCGGGAGAAAGAAGCGTGTCCCTGGCACCTGCCTGGGGCTCAGTGCCCCTCGCCTGCCCATGTCTCAGAAGCGTGCCCCCCATTCAGTGAACCGAAAGCACCGCCGAGAGTCAGTGGCTCCTTCGGGAGTAACCGAGGCGCCCATGAGGTCTCACCACTCCGGGGCCCCGGGGCACCAGTGCAGAAGGCACCTCAGAATTTCCCTCCCCAGCTCCCCACACTCAGGCTCTGCCCTCTGCCGCCCTCCTGGCTCCTCCGTGGTGCTGAGGCCTGGCCCAACACGCCTCCCGACCTTGCTTAGTGACTCACGTGCCCAAACTCCTTTCCAAGTTCTTCTCGACCCCCCTTCCCTGGGATGTGGAGGGGGAGGCTCACAGTCTTGGCTCTTTGGGCCAGTGCTGTTCAGATCCAGGAACTGGGCCTGAGGAAAGGAGGTCCTGCCCGTCCCCATGCAATCCTAAGAGCCCTCTGCCCCAGGGGTCTGGCTTCATGGCCAGAGACAGGAGAGCTTCCTTGGGAACACGAGAAGATCTGTTCAAAGCTCGGTGGTTTGCTCCACTTGCCTGTTGAGACGGGTTGACCTAGCAGACAGCAGGCATCAGGACTGTGCGTAGAGGCCTCTCGGGTCTCTGCTTCGGTGGTGCCCCCGCCAAATCCAAGACTTGACCCAGAGAGGCGAGCTTGCCTAGTCCTGCAGGATTCCCAGCCCTTCTGGTTCTGAGTTACCTACCAGCTGCATTTGTCTCTTACAGAGAAAACTCAGTCTGCACCTCCACAGCCCGCAAGGGTGGCTGCTAGTTCGACTGTCAATCTCATGGTGAGCACGGAGCCGCTGGCTGCCAATGAAGGGGGTGAGTTGTGAGAACCTCAGGGCTGCTGGCAGCGCCGATCAGCCGCCTTCCCCACTTCTGAGCCTTTGCAGTCGGGGCTGTAGGCCGTTGGCCGAGGCCGACCCTCCAGCCAGGCTGGCTTCTGCGGGGGAGTTCCAGCCGGCTCTGTGTGGCCTGGCATGGCCTCCTCCTGTGTCTTCCGAGCGGCACGTGCTGGCCTCCCTTCCCTGGGTGCTGTAGCCAGGGACCCTCCTTTCTCCCGTCGCTGTTCCTCACTTTGGGTCCAGTGTGGGTGGGTATGGTCCATGATGCTGCGGAACCTGGGGCGTGTTCCGGTCCCGGCTCTCTGAGCACGCCCGTGACTTGGTCTGTCACACCATGCTGTGTGGGCTTGAGCCAGGCGAGTGTGCATTCATCTTTAACCAGGCACCAGTGGGCCGTGTTTCTGGAGTGACTGCTGTAACGCCCTGTCCAGCGGGGCGTGAGCTGGGCCCCACAAGGAACTGGTGTTTGCAATAGTCAATGTGCTTTGCTTGAGCGTGTTCTGCAAAAGGCATTCACACTAACATCCAAAGTCCAAATTCCATGGGCATTTAGAGATCTAGTTTTACAGCCCCCCCCGCCCAGTGAGAGGTGTCCCCTGAGTGCAGGGACAGTTCATTGTTTCTGGGGGTGTTGGCCGCTGGCGGGGGGTTGCGGCCCTCCACACTCTGCTGGGATTAGGGGCACCTGCAGGTGCCCGAGGCTTTCGTGGGTGCTGGATGCAGCACAGCTGAGCTTTCCCTGGACAGGGTTCGGTGTCGGTGGTGACCACACTTTGTTTTTGTGCTCTCGGCGAGGCTCCCGCAGTTTGCTCTTTGCGCTGTGTCTCAGATGCTTTGTTTCTCCGCCACGCCCCTCCTGTAGAGCGTCTGCGTTTAGAGAACGTGGGATGGTTTCTGGCTCCGCACTTGGGAGCAGAGGCCCCTCGATTCTGTTAGCCATTTCTAGGGGTCTCTCCTTGTCACTAGAATACTCCATCAATGGGCTTCCCCTCTGTCCACGGGAACGTGTATCTGTCTGTGTCTCTGAGTCACACCCAGATCTGTGTTTATGTCTGCGTCTCTCCACCATCCCTTACACAGCCACGCCCGTGCTGATGCTCGGCCTCTGGCACCGCAGGGGAGAAGGCAGAGGAGCCGGGGCAGTAGCCGGGAAATGATTACACACACAGATGTTCCAAAGCATGGACTGGAAAATGTTCCGATCCGTCCACCTCCGGACACAAGTTTAGGGATTGGTCTGTGTGAGGACCGCCCGCATTTTTCACTCAAGTCTCACCGATGGGAAGATCACCAGGAACAAGGAACGGTGGCCTCCCATGTCAGTGTCCGGGCACGAGCCAGGAGTTCACGGCGGGTTTTGTGCCGTCCCTTCCCTTATGCAATCCCTTCATAGGAGTGTGGGGTGAGGGTGCGGGGTGAAGGAACCTGAAGCCTCAGCCCCTGTTGCTTCTGCTCAGAAGCTGTTTTCTGGGTCCTGCAGGAGCCTCGTCCTCTGCTCTGGGTCCCGGAGCTCCTATCCCACTACGGGTCCCTTTCGGAGTCACCTCCATTCGGGGTCCCAATCAGGAGCTGGAGTGGAGAGAGGCCACACAGAGCTCCCAGGAACTCCCCAAATACGTGGGCCAGGACAGATGGAATGGCGACTTCGAAGTCGCTGAACCAGTGTCTGTTGTTTCCCACTCACTGGGAGCTGCGCCCCCAAGGAGTGCGTGGAATGTGAAATTTGCAGCGAAGTGAGGGCCTCCGCGAGAGAGCACGGCCGGACGGGGTGTCTCTGGTCTCCTCTGTGTGGCCCGCAGGGGCGAGGACACGCAAACGGTGTCCAGTCAGTATAAACAGCACGGGCTGCAAACAGGAATCTGGCTGGGATGGTCGTTTGTTTTCTTTTTCTTTTAAGGCCGAGTCACAGATTCAGAAGGAGTGAGTTATTTTCAATCTAGACCTTTGTCACTTTGGTTCCCTCTTGCATGTGACAGAGAGCAAAGAGTTTTTGAGATTAAGGCTCGTGTGTCTTTCAAAGCTCGGGGGAGTTGGTTCGGATGCATCGAAATCTTGTCCTTCATTCTGGTGAGCACGTGGCCCTCAGACCCAGGACTCGAATGTTCCGTCACCAGAACGATTTGAAGTGAGGGCTGCGCCCGAGGGGGTGACTCACATGGGAGGGAAGCGGACAGCTGTCGTGCCCAAAGACCCGTGCCAGGGAGGAGCTCAGTGAGGGCCAGCCATTGTTCCTGTCTGGACACGGAGGCACTTCATTTCCTGTCTCTGACACGGCTGTGTTGGCGCTGGCAGACATGGTGTGGGCAAGGCCGGTCCACACATGTATCTCAGAGGTCGTGATTACAAGGCTTCTTAAGAACATGGAACCCCCCGTTTTCCTGCGCCCAGGTTGCTGTCTTGGAAGAGGGTGGGGCCCTCACTAACAGATGTCTCTTGGTTTCCCGGGTATCTGTGTGCCCACAGTAACGACGTCCTTACATCCCACGGGTAAAGCGACTCTTGCTGAAATGAAGGGCGTCACAGGCAAGAACCGCAGTTTGGTGCTGGGCGATACGGTGCCGGCTTCCTCCAGGCTGGTGTCCCTGGGCCCAGGGACAGTCCCGTCTGCTGTGGAGACACGGGGAGCGGGGACAGTAGTGAAGTGCAGACGGCCAGGACTGAGTGCGCCTGACATGCAACATGCACAAACACGGCCCTTTGGGGGCAGGCAGGACGGGGAAGGGGCTGAGGCCTCACGCTCACAGGAAGCCCACCAGTAAACAAGGGGTGCGTTCGGGTGGCTGAATGATCCTGCCTTGCCCAGTCCCCTCTGTGACACTGCAGGCTTTTCCCAGCGGTGGTTGGTGTGTTTGAGAGGAAGAAAATTGTTGTCGTGACCGTCCTCTTTTCCTGTCCCGTCTCGCCCTCACAGACATCTGCATGCTGCCCAAGGAGGAAGGCACGTGCCGGAAGTTCGTGCTGAAGTGGCACTATGACGCGGAGACCAGGAGCTGCGCCCGCTTCTGGTACGGCGGCTGCGGCGGGAACGAGAACAGGTTCAACTCACAGACGGACTGCGAGAGGGTCTGCGCGCCCGGTAAGCGAGGGTCCTTTTGTGTTTGTGGCGTTTGTCACTAAGGTAAAAGCGACCCAGGCCAATAATGCACCTTTTTGAGATGTTTGTACTACGACTACAGCAGATAGGAAACAAAACAATCGATTGTGTCTTCCGGGGAGGAAGACAGTCAAATAAAGCCCCCGAAAGGAATTTGCTAAATGAGTGTTGTTTCTTAAAAACACTTGTATCCTTGAATTTTCGCCGATGAAGAGACACAGGGCCCATGACTCCTCACTATTGAGCTCCCTAAATCCCTGTTAGTCACACGATGTTGTTACTAAACAGGATCCTTGGGGAAAGGACGGACAATCGTAGATGATACCAAAGAACTAACCCCATCGATTCGTCCTTAAATAATTGTGCTCCCTCTCAGTGATAATGTTGATACTGGCTCACCTCAATATCCCTGTTACGTGGCAACTCGATCGGTAATAACATGCAGCAGCTGCCCGGCAGGGGTGCAGGGGGGACAGGCTCAGACTGCAGGAGAGTGCCCCCTCCCACTCCGCTCCCCGAGGCCAGGAAGCACTGGGGAACCGGTGGAGGTTCTGAGCTGGAAAGTGAGAGGTGGCCAGGGAGAACGGGAGGCCATGGGGTCATTTTTCGGTCAGTAACGTGCCTTCTTCTCTGCTCTCTCTGCTCGCCCCTCCACGGACACTCAGTGCTCGCCAAACCCGGCATCATCGCTGCTGTTGGGACCTAGGCTGGCTGGCCAGGGACACACACCTCTCGAAGAAGAAGGGGTCAGCTGACTCCAGGATGTCTTCGAAGAAACTTGGGGCACAGGCTCCCCGGCACTGTGCCATTTCCTGCTTTGACTTACACTCGAACTTGGGAGGGACCGCCTGCCGCAGGACCTGTCCATTTGGTGCTAACGGTGTCTGTGGACCCCACGCCCTCCGTCTCCAGCAGTGAGGCCGTGCGCTCCGGATTCCGCGCAGTAGTACGCACCGCTGGCGTTCCCGCGACCCTGTCCGTCACCTCGCACTCCCTCTGGAGCTCCATGCCCTGCCTGTTCCAGGCAAACGTGGGGTCTAGAAGGGACCCCCGCCCCCCAAAGCTACACTCTGCTCGCGCTTCACCCGTCCTTCCCTCAGTTAGGCACGACTTTAGATGGAGACCTGTTACGGCAAATAAACCCGTGTCCCAACTTTCCGGCTTTTCTCCTAATGTCCTGGGTTAGATGCTGAGAGAACGCCCTTTTCCTAAAGCCTCTGACCAGCGATCTCGTTGGAAGGAGGTAGAATCCCTTAATCTCTGCCAGCCACCGTGGGACCAGTGCTTTAATTAAAGAGCGAAAAGTCATCAGAGAGAATATTTTTGGCATTCCTCTAATGTGTGGGTTTTTTTGTGCGGGGGTGGGGGGGACCTAATTTTAATTTTAAAATTTTTAGGAAATTTATACAAAGAAACTTTTTAATAAAGTATATGTAAAGTGTCTTGGGTTTGGTGTTATCGGCGGTCTTGTGGTCAGGACCCCGGGGCAGGGGGATTGGTCCTGGGTACCAGCTTCCTGTCTCCAGTGGAGGGGGCTAGAGAGCTCCAGGAGAAGGCGTCCAGCACGCCACGGCCACCTGGACTGTGGTCCGGGCCGAGGTTGTAAGAAAGGCCGAGGTCTTTTGGGTCTTAAGGACTGGGCTCCTTTCACCCTGTCCTCTAATGTCTGGGGCACCCCAGCGCCTCAGCCTCCCTCTCTGCCTCTGAAAAGGGTTGTTTCCCAGGGTTCAGTTTGCTCCCCCCCACCATGTGGCTAAGAGGTGATGTGCACGTGGCTCAAGGAAACCCCCTCCCTTTCCTGGAGTCTCAGAGACAGAGCAGAACGCCCTCTCACTTCCCCCTTCAAGACCTCGGCTCCTGTCTTCAGAAGTAACACAAAGCCAACAAGCACATCTTTGGCCGTGGTACCAGAGCTCTGCTTTGGCAGGACCCTGGGTTTGTTGCACCGGACACACCTGCTCTGACAGGTGCCCAGGAGCCTGGGTGCACGCAGAGCTGTCCTGTGTGAGATTCAGGAGGATTCTGTCCGAGAATCTAGTGAGAAGGGGGCAAGGAGGAAAGAGGGCACAGAGCCATCGAGAGGAGGGGAGAGGGCAGCTCCACCCGGTCCCAGGGGGCCACGTGTCAGTGTCACCCTGCACTGCCGCAGTCCAGCTGCAGCAGGATCTGGGGGGTCCCGAAGGTGGGTAAGGCGTCGGCGCTGGGAGACAGGCAGCTACACAACTCGATGGCTGTGCAAAGCTGTTCCGATTTATTGTCACTTTTCACATTGCTTATATACAGATTTTTTGGCAAGCTTTAACTTTCTAAAGTTATAGATTTATGATTAAACCAAGCAAAAAATCATAATTCATTATACAATGGTCTTAGAAATTAAGAATAAAAACTTATCTTGCCAGACAGAGTTTCAATGAACTCCTTTGCCTATGGTTAATGATTGATCCATGATCTATGTCTATTTCTTAATTCTATTCTACTAAAATATTATGAACCAAGTGCCCTTTCTATTACTATGTGTTCCTGTAAGATTATTTTGTTCTACTAACTTACAAGGGGTGAACTGATTTAAGTTTGATTAACTATCTCCGAATAGAATTCTTTTGCTCTTTGCTCGATTGGCATCCAGGGGAACCTTGGCATGCTAGTCGTGCTATAGCAGGCAGACTTTGCCAAGGAACATGTTTTTCATGTTTATTGACTATTCTTGCTTGATATAATTTGCTCATAAGTTCTTCTTGGAAAATCCCCAATAAGAAATTACACAGTATTTTAATTAATAACCTTTTACCATTCATCAAATATGCAACAGTAGGTGATTTTTCGATAAATTAACTTTCTATAGAAGCCTGAATAACTTCCTCCTTCTTATTCTCTACTTCATTTTAA